>UFQX01000192.1:0-28400 GCA_900497675.1 Arapaima gigas | reverse complement strand
AAAAACAAAAAAAAAAAAAAAAAAAAAAAAAAAAAAAAAAAAAAATCAAAGCTTGGCCATTTTCACTCACACACACTTCAGCAGGCAATTTTATTCCCCACCTTCCCAACTTTAAATTTAAACTTGTTTAACTGTTAAGCAAAGGTGTTGCCACAGTAACTAATCTTTAGAAGAACTGAGGTTCCGACAGAACACAATCTTACAAGGTTGCTGTGTGCCATTATAAACAAATGGTCAGGGACATTCGAGTGGCGTGTGATCTGTCCAGCAATAGTGTGGGACAAACGATGGCGTCTTAGTTAGTTAAGTGTTGAATTCTAAGATCGAGAGAGAGGGGAAAACCAAAGCAACAAAGGGTCAAAAGCGCAACGCTCTGTTTCCCCAGCTTGATACAAGGCACCCATGTGACTCAAGATGCGTCGTGCTTTCCTGTGGGTTTAAGTATCTCCTGTGACCTAGAGTTACAATACAGTCTTTTGTTGTCACTCTCAATCCAAGATCAAAGCAACTTTGATCGAGTTAATTGAGTTTGGTAAATGATCACTGCGTGAGCCTCTTGGAGGTGGAAACCGATTTTCTGCTCTAAACCCGGCACAAGATTTACACTGTAAATTAGATCTGGGTGGAACAACGACCAGGCTTCTACTATTGCACTTTAAATACTACAGACACCTGTAATAAGGCTTTCACAAAACTTTGCAAGGTTAAACTTCAATAAAGATGGTTTTCCACATTTAGAGCTAAAAACAAATGAGGTTCATTCTATGGAAAGTAAAGTCATTGTACCATGTACCATTCTTTTCTACCACAGTTTAAAAACTTCATTGTGATTCCACAAAATGCAAGATCAATAGCCATTGCAAACCTAAGGATTTTCTGAAATATCGTACGTTTTTCCAGATACAATCATAATCTCATTTAGACGACACGTGAAAATACTGCTGGAGTGGGAACAAGGTGAGCTTTTTAAAACTAACCTGCATAGTTTTTTTGTGAACAATGACCACTTCTCATTTGAGCTGTGCACAGTGGGGAGGGTGGCTGCTCTTGGCAGAAAGAATTTAATTGTGGTTTTGTGATGAACTCGTCTTTTGGGAGAGTCGCTGAAAACAAAGTGCTTCCTTCTCACGAGGATCTGCACCAAATTGTTGCTTATTATATTATCCTATAACATACACCACATACACATAATTCCATTTCTTTACATTTATAAAAAGGTGAAAAAAGTGGATCAAAGACCCCAAGTTCAAAAATACAGTGCAGCTGCCTATCAAAAGATGCAACAGGATACAAATGGTAATGCAAAGGGGCATGATAATTTGCACTGTATAACTGCAGATACACTGAGGTTCCACACAAGGACACTTACGGGTAAAAGCTCAGTTGGCTGCACCAGACAGCCTGATTAATGGTGAAGCAGATTTGAACAGGAGCAACTCATCAAGGAGTTAAAAATAAAAATTAACCTATACCTTCTTGATACCCTCTGGCATTAGACTAGTTGGTTGAAATGAAATTGTTGTAGATAAAGGTGAGGGATGTGGTGTGGTGGGGGGCAAAAGGCCACTTTGATGCAGACCAACCCCGTTTGGAAGTGCCGTTTGGTTTTCAGTGCTTTCCCTGATGCGCCGAGTGATGGGGGCTAGGTCAAGGATACAGTGTGAGCGAATGCTTTTACCACATGGAGTCGTGTAGCGGGATGCAGCAGCAGCAAAACAGGAGCAGTGCAGCCACTGGGGACCACCCCCAGACCAACAGGAAGCCACCCAAAGCTGTAAAACGTATGTGCAAGTGTATGCGCATGCTCACACACGGGAAAAGCAGCCCGAGACCTTCAGACTTTGTTTGAATTGAGAGAGCCAGAAGAACCTGAAAGGAATGTGTTGTATAACATGGCCTGACAGTCTAAAAACTATTTGGCAATTCCAGAGTATTCTAATGGCTTAAAAAATAAGGCAGAGAAGATGACATCTGTCACAGGCCACCTTCAACAATCTATAACACTCCAGTCAAATAACAAATGAAGTGAAATATGAAATAACAACCAGCATAATTAGCCACTTCCTTGTTTTGTGGACTTTTGTGGACAGTCCAGCCAGATGAAATTGAGAATTTTAAAATGAAACAGATTATATGACTGCAACTCTCAGCTTTGGAACAGCACAGATGCTACTATGTAAAATGCAAAGATAACACTTTAATGGCTAAGTATGCAGATACAAGGAATCTGATACAGTAGATATTCCTTCAGATACATGCAAAACACAAAAAAACACCAAAACCTACAGATCATCATCAGGAGTTTTAAGCTTCATATCAAATTTTGAAGAAGGTGCCATAAATAACTGCCTAGCACACAGTGATTCTGGAATAGACTCTGGATCACCATGACCCTGACTAGGACAAGCAGTAAATGAACATTTGAGAGAACGGAATGCATAAATAATAAATAACACAATCAGTAAACTCAGTACAGTAAAATTACATGCAGAGATCTGTATGACCATATTTAAGTAATATAGGCAAAGACATGGGAAAAGCAACTAGCTATAACATTAACAGGTGTAGCTGAATTAAATTTGTTTGAAGCCAGATGCCAAAAGTAGTATCTTAATGGCTATTTGTTTCCACTGAAAGGAATGGAAAGTAGTTGAGATGAGACATACAAAACTGAAGGGTGAACAGGCCAGCTGAGGATAACATTACTTGTAGTGCAGAACAGGTGGAAGTATAGACATACATGCTCTTCCTTGACCGGGATTACTCTGCAATGCCTAATGCCAATTATCAATTTTCATTTTGATAAAAAATAAAATACCACCCAATGCAAATGCCTATTTCAAATGTTGGAATAAGTGTAAACACGATGAGGATCCCTCTAATGTGCCAAAAAAGAGGCAAAGCAATATTGGTAAAGGTCCCCTGTCAATCAGTGAAGTATACAACAACAGTAACATAAGAGTGGAAGGGAGAAGGGAAGGTTTTCAGAGCTTATCTGCAGGACTTCAAAGGCCACTAGCAGAATATTCAGCAACAGAAAAAAACAGCCATGATAGGATAAAATCGGAAATACAAAGTAAACAGATGCTTTTAATTAGTCCAACTCACGTTTTGGCCTGATGTGCTTTGATCTAAGCCAGTGTGAAGGCCCAACTCCAAGAAAAGCTGCTGAGGAAGCCGCATAGATAATGGTCTCTGGTCTCTGCTTCCATCAGAGAGGAAGAGGGGTGGGCCAGGCGACGTGTGACATCTGATGAAACACGCTGACGGCATGCTGAGGGGTGTACTCCACCACCAGATCACCTTGCATTCCCTGGTGCTCGGCTGCTTCCCCATGTGTTGTTTATGAAAGCCCAGAGAGGTCAGTCCCACCTTTGCCCTTGTTGGGACAAAGCCCTCAGAGTGGAAACAATTCAGAGGGGACTTGGCGAAAGAGAATCCGTTAAAATCGTTTAGCTGCTTTTAATTGGGCAGAAAGCCAGTGGAAGGATTAACTTCAAAGGTGCGGTGACCATACGCCCCCCTGTGCAGGTCTCAGTGGACAGGTGGCCTTCCCGCTCAAGTTCAAAAGCATCGCTGAAAGCCTTGAACAGCTCTGTCACACACACACGCGCACGCTGTCAGCCCCATGGAGGCACTGTCAACAGGCCTGTCTGACATCCTGTCTAAACATATACACTTGAGCCAGGCAGAAAATTTATGATACACATTTGTCCTTTGTCAAATCAATGATACACATCTGCAATGATGGTGGTGGAATATTCCAGATCAACAAGGACACAGGGCAGTCCTAGGCTTTTGGCATCTCTGACATGATGACAAACAAAGCACTTCAGCACCTAGAATCTGACCAATTGACAGCAAGATTACTGACATACAGTAAAAGTACAGATTTACCTCCTATATCTAGCGAACTAAATCTCACTAGCACTCATACAATAAATGCCTACATGCACAAAACAATTTTAGTTAAAAATACAACAGAATATAGCCACATGCCCTACATACTAAATTTTATGAGTGCTTTAATGAATGGCATAGAGAAATACTCCCTCACTTTTCTTTAAAGAAAAAAGTATACATTTTCATGTCATGTCTAATCATCCTCCAAAGATGACCAACATACACCAAAAAAAGAAAGAGGCTAAAAGACCTGTGGGTTAAAGAAATGACATGCAAAAGAAGATGACATGTGGTCGAAGAAGTGCAATTAGTGTGTTTTATGAAAGCCGGCTGTTGTGCCCCACCACAGCTCAGAGCAGCCTCAGGACCTGGTTGGGGGAGACACGCCTGCCATCTGGAACAGCTCCCCTTCTGAAATCTCAACAGCGAGTTACTTTCCAAAAACCCGTTCTTCATCTTAGAGGGTGTAGAGGAATACCAGAATAATGTTCAAAACGCACATAGAATGGTTCACAAGTGTGCAAAAATGCCATTAAGTGGCTTCCATGTCAAAACAATTATCAACAATGTCCAAAAACCAAGAACTATCAATATGTTGCTGAACAGAAGGTTCAAAGAGGTCTATCCTGGAATACATAACTAAAAAGCCTTTGTTCATCATGGTGTGGGAGGATGTGGAAGCGCATATATTTCTGGACTACCTGATCTTACCCTGAGGACAGGAACATAAAGCAGGGACATAAAGCAGCACGCTGTGGTAAACCAGGGCCTGTTGGGACAAGCTAGGCGTGGCTACAAAGCGTGTTTCACAGAGTGGCAAAAACTTCATAGGGGTTGGAAGCCATAGTCCTGTCTCCCCCATCCCTCCAGTGCCCTAAGGGGGTTGACTTCGGCCTCAGCCCCCATTGTGCCATCTCTATTGTTACAGAAGAGACTGGGAAAGCCCTTATAGAGACTGCCAAAATCCCATCTCCTTCCTTTGCAGCCACCAAACAAACGGTTTCGTTATTTATTTGGATATCTGAAATCCTGAGACTATAAATCTGTTCATCAGGGTAACAAAACAATTTGATTCAACATTTCTTTATTTAGGAAAGTGTACAGGTTTGTCTTTTAAATATATTACATGTGAACGTCTGATCCTCACTTAAGTGTCTTCAATGGGTGAAGATGACTATATTCAAATAAAAACAGTGGAAACTTGTACTCATATTTATTAATCAAGAGAAGTAAAATTTGTGTGGTGTGGAAAAAAGTAAGGAAGCCATCCAGCTTCAACATTTTACAGATTATAATTTTCCTCTGGTACACTGGGACAGGTGTAAATGATGTGCTAGTTAACAAAAGAGGAGCCAGGTTTGTACAGCGACAAGAAACTTGCTTTGGTTCCCAAGTAACCACAACTGTGGGGCAGAACACCTCACATCAATGTCAGCAGAGCTGTCAGAAGAAAAACTGCAGATTCCCATGTCTGAGAAAGGATACAAAACTTTTCAAAGGATCTGCAAGTCTGTCATTCTACTGTGCAAAAGATAACTTAAAAAAAGATAGTTTTTTAAAAAACTAAGTTTCAAATTGCTACCAGTCTACAAAGAACAGGTTATCCCAATAAATTCAACCTACATGATGACCAAAAGATGTCAGTGTGCATGAGTCTATCAGAAGCTGAAGGCACTTGTTCTTTAAGAAAGATCAAGAAGAGACCTCTGCTTTCTAAAAGAGCATCTGAAGTTTGCCCTGGATCACCTGGATTTAGAATCAGAGTTCATGAACAGTGTATACTGGACCAATGAGTTAAAGGTAGAGTTATTCAGCAGCAAAGCTAGATGCCATGATTGAGGGAATCCAAGCGCTACCTCTAAAATTTAAACATCGACAGGACTATTAAAAAATGGTGAGGAGATCATTATGGTGTGGGGATGTTTTGCTGAATACACAAGACCATCTATCCAAAAAACTGTTGCTGAATCAAACGCAGGTCTTTGAAAAGGACAATGAATAAACACTTGAGCAAAAACTGCAACAAAGATACAGTAAGGAAACCCTCTCATAGTGTTATTTGTGCCAAACGGGGGAACACGCACTATTGAATCCAGGGGCATGCTTTGTGGAATTCTGACTAAATCATTGCAAAGTACAACCATTCACCATTCTATAATTATCTGTTCACCTTAACCCTTTGATAGTATTTAAATGAGGATTAGAATTGGGCATACCTTAATATATTTGAGATCACGTAACAAAATCTGAACTGGAAATCAAAGAACCTTTTGTTAGGGTAAAGAGCTTTGCTAGAGACCTCCAGGTTCCTGAAAATGATCTACAAATAATTTTTTTCTTTCCATTACAGGGGATGCAGTGTGTAGGACTATCATGAAGTCTGAAGGATCAAGTATGAATTCCAGTCCGGCTGCCGTCCCACAGCCTAGGATAGAACTTTATTCATCCTCGCAGGGCAATTTGCAAAACAGTAGTTGAACACATAGGACTTGCAAGCCACACAATAAATAAAAGTAAAAACAGAATAAACAGCTAATTAATAAATAGCAAATGGTAGTCTTAATGTTGAAAGGTCCTTGTGCGGTATTGTGAAGCTGGATGGCTGTTAAGCAGAACGCAGAAGTGCTCTTAGTGCATCTAAGTGGAACAACCTGGTGGCTGAAACGGCTCGTATTGATCACTTCATTTAAGGGATGTGAGCCATTGTCTGTGACAGATTGTAGCTTCCTTGTCATCCTGGCCTTTGCCACGGCTTCCACTGAATGAGGGGATTGATCCATGAGAGAACTTTCTTGAATGAATTTGTTGAGTCTGTGACTCTTACCAGAAGCGATGATTCCCCCCGAAGCACATCACAGCCGGTTAGTCACTTCGGACAAAGGTGCTTACACCTGTTTCTAACTGTTAATATTTTTTAACAAATGAATACAATATAGCCTAGAATGTAAACATCATAAGAATGTGTGATGGACTGTTATGCTGATGTGGTTCATGAATAAAAGCTGTAAGAGGCCTCAAGTCTCCAAAACTATTTGTAAACAAAATGTTTCAAAATGCTTTTAAAGAAAAATGTGAAGTATTTCACAAGAACACCCTCTTTTTCCTGAAAAACCTATAGCTCTGTTCAATACTCGCCCTTCCCAGCTCCATTTGCCATTAATTTGATTTATCATCAGCTAAGTATATTACTTTTGATATTGAGAATGGTTGTTTGTGTGGTAGTTTCTCAAACATAGCAATTTGGTCCTTTTATCTAACAGTAAAAAACTAAACATAAGTAGTTAACATGTATTAAAAAGAAAATGAGCTACATGTAGAGACAACTATCCCCTCATGCACTGCCCCTATCATTTGGAAAAGAGAGTGTGGGGGAAAGTTTTTTAGAGGGGAAATTCCTTTAGTACGTTGTTTCAGTATGAAGCTTTGAATTATCCATCTAAACCACACATAAAAGTTATGTGTCTAGAGATTCAAAGGCCTTTCCAATGCTGGTAATTTTATGGACAACTACTAGTAGTTATCACAATGAATTGTTTCCTTCTGACAAGTGAACAGCATGGGTCCTAAAATGCACTAGGCCACAAATCATTCATTTGTGCAAAGAACAGCTGGCAGTAACGTTTCCACACTTAATATCCAGTGTTTTATTGGCAGACGTTTATGCGAATTAAAACACAAGCATAAAACAAAGTTTATCATAGTAACAGGCTCCCTTGAACAACTCTGGGTTTCTAATCATCAGACTGTCAGAAAGTCCAAAAAGGTGGCAGCAGACTGTACTTGTGACTGGGACCACATCCAGACTATCAGTGAAACATGGTTCAACTGATTCACATGAAAAAAGAAAGGGGGGAAAAAATTGGGGACAGTTGAGGTTTTCTATAGCACCACGTTTACACCAGATTTTCAAAGGGTGTTGCCACAGTAGAGGGCCAATCGTGGTTTACAACTCATCTTGTCCAAACAAGTTGGCAGTCAAAAAATAAAGGCAGGCAATTTTTGACTGTCGGACTAGTATCACAGTCATTGAGAACATGAGCCAATTTTCATCAATACAGGCTTATACTGAGTGCAGGTCAAAAGCTCTACAACTGACCTTGGCCATATCTATCTTCTGGGCAATTTTGCAAGCATTTCTGAACATGCAAACATACTAATATAAGACAATGAGAAAAAAGTTAGCAAAAAACAAAGTCATAAAATTACAAAATAACATTGTAGAGCTGACAGCACTCAATCTTATACAAAAACATGATAAAAAATTAATTCATTTTCACAGGAAGCTTGAGGTGTTGGGAATATGGAGCCATCACTCACTTCCGCACCTGTTCTAGGACACCTACCTGCATCAGCCTCCCTTCAGCATGGCCCTTCATTCCAGCAAACACCCCCTCCAACGTGATGGGCTTCCCCGTGGGCTCTTGCCGTAATGGTGTCACCTTGATGAGTGCTTTGGGAGCTGAGCGCTCCGACTCGACAGCCGCAGCAGCCAGCTCCAGGCCTGTCTGGCCCAACACCATCTGCAGGGCTGCCATGAAGAGCCACGGCCAGAGCCCGGCCAGCGGCCGCCGAGACACGGTCATTGCACCGGCTGCGGTGGCGGGTCCCGGCTGCGCATGGTGTGGTAAAACTGCAGGAGGACAATCAGCCCCGAGATGTCCTGTCCTCAGCTTAGGGCTGTTGCACCTTCTAATGTGGATACATCCAAAATGTGGGGCGCATCAGCAGGTTCTAATCTTCTGAATGATCACTTATTCTACACATCTTCTTGTCCACTCACGCATCATAAGTGGTCGTTTTTTTAGACTCTAGCAAAATAAGGCATGTACATTTAGAGACATGCGCACCAATGTTACATACAAAGCAGTGTAAATTATCTTACACCCAGAGGACTAATAAATGATACAAAAGGAAATTAACCCTGATTTTATTTTAAAAATAGCTGAATATGCCAGGCTTCAATGCTTCAACACACCAACTCCACATGAGCTCTGTTCACATTTCCACTTGCAGGTCCAGTCCTTCTCACCATCCATTCACTTTTACCAGGCTGTTCCACACCATGATTTTTTTTAAAAATATATATGTATGTATACCAAGCAGGTTCAGGAGCTCCGGTAAAATGGCTAAACTTTGTGGCCACCCCCGCCCCCCGGGACAGCCCGGCTTGTGATCGGCTCAAGACGCTCCAGAAATGTCCATTTCAGGTAATCCAGAACAAATTTAAAAAGAAAGATGAAGGCACCATGATGGCATGCTGGAATATGTCTAAAAAATAACACCGCAGCACTCGAGATGCAGGTCCCCACATGCAGGCTTGAGTTGGGGAAAAAAAATCACAGCGTATTTCCAGTCGGGGTAAAGCATAAAAATAGTATCTTACAAGTTAAGGGTTATGCCTTTTGTGAGCGGCACGAGTAAAAGCGAAAAATGTAGAAAAATGAAGGCACATTGCGGGAGGGAAATAGGAAGAAGGTCCGCAAAGTTATGCCTCCTCTACTGCGCAAAAAACAGGTAAGTTAACAATACTATCAGTACTGGCGCGGTTAGTTAGTAGCAGTTAACCAGGGGAAGCTGCGACGACCGGTCTGAACACACGTGTGGTCCGTCCAGCAGGCGTACGTGCACGGCGCTCGGGAGCGAGCGCGTCTGTCCGGTGTCACGATCTCCTCCGGCTCCCCTCGCGGTTGGCTTGGAGAAACTAAACACACGCATGAAAAAACTTCCCAAAATACTACTAAGTCCAACAAGTTTCGGCTCGGTGGAAGTCGCTGGTGCGCTGTGAAACAGCAGCCACGCTTCGAAGGGACACGCCGAACGGTAAAACGTGGTTAAGACAAGGTGAAGGCTGTGCGTTCGCTGGTGCCTCCGTCCCCGGGGATCCCATTGAGAGAGAGTGCGTCTACCTGCTCGCTGCCTGCCACCGAGGGTGGAGCGGCCGAGCACGCCGGGACACTGCGTTGTGCGCCCCCCAGCGGCGGGCGACGCGCAGTGCACAGGAGGAAGCAAGAGGCCAAAGGTCCGCGCTGATAAGGACACGTGTTTACAGCGGCGTTTTCACCCACAAAGCACGGGAGGAACTGGTGTATCAGTTTAAAATTCGAAGCTGTTTGCTAAAGTATTAAAAAAGTAAGTCTTACGAATCTAGGATTTACATTTCCGTTATTGGGTTTTTGCAGAACTGTGGTCGTTATCTGCAGGACGTTTGAGTCTCACTATTTCAACATGAACCGTATTTTGCCGTTGAGCTAAAAAGCATTACATTTCCAGTTTATATCACCATGTACCTTTGAAAATAATGATGAGAATAATGACTGTATGGAAGAGTGGGTCAAAATGCCTCCAAAGCGATGTGAGACCCTGTGCAATAGCAACAGGAAGGATTTCGTTGCAGTCATTACAGCTAAAGGTGGCACAAGCCACCTATGACATTTCATTGGCTACCCTATCTAGGAAGTAAAAAAACAATGATACCATTTTTCTCTCACGCCCCATTAACATACTACTGGATCTGATAGAAAAAAAACTCACTTTTAATAAGAAAAACACTGTGATATGAGGTTCTTTCCATCACAGGTTAATTTATGCTTAAATCAAATCTTTAACAAAGAGCTTCATTAGTAAAACTAGTCAACGGCTCCTATCAACATTAAGCATCAATCTTGGAAGAATTAAGCCCCCTTTAGCCTCCCAATAAACATGTTGCACCAACTTCACATAATTTTCAGAGGTACATAAAAGTATCCTGGTAGGATTGAAGTAAGCAGAAACGTAGTCTTATCCAATTTGTAAAGCTCAATTACACTGAAAAAGACAAAACTGAAACCTATGCATTTCATGTCTGTTAAGAACCACTCCTTCCATAAAATTATTGTTCAAACAAATGCAGTTTAGAAGATGTTATAAGCCCTTTTCTTTCACCAAATGCTACAAATGCAAGGCCCAAGAGGGCTTATGTATTTGTACTCTTCAGCAAGGTCCAAATCCAAATACACGTACAAGTGTATAGTACAAGTCTAATAACTGAGACCTAAAACTTTCTTTTTGTGCCTGTCAAATAATTGAAAGCGACAAATTAAATAATCTCAGAATAAAAAAAGAAGCCAACTGAAGATAAGTGTGTATTTTAATTAAACAGACATTTTAAATATGAAACAGATTTTTGAAACAGACTACAAAATGTCTTGAAAAGAGAAAGAAGGAACAGACTGATAACTATAAAAATGGTCGCTAATAAGTGTAAATATAAATGCTAATAACGCAGAAATAAACTTTGAAGTTATGTTTCATCTATATTTTTTAAAAAACGTGTTTAAAAAAGTGCCAGTCATTTATACGCCAATTATAAATACTGCTTTTCAAAGTCCACAACCCAATGACCACAGACATATTATGGTGACAGGGAGGCATCAAATATGTTTGTGTACAGCCTGACCAAAGTTCTGTTTTTACAAAAAAGAGATCTTGACCCTTTTTTAAATGGCAAAAGCTACAGTTTGTCCTTAGTGTGCCCTGTGTGACAAATCCAGAGTGATCAAAATTCAGCTTAATGTAGTCCGTCAGGGTGAATGGTGGCAAAAACAGTGTTTGGTGCAAGGTTTTCCAACACACTGGTGCTTATCCCTCCAATAGGGACAAGGCCATAGGGAGACACATTGGTAGAAGCCATACAAAGGGGCAAAGTACTGGATCCAGCAGGCTGCGTGGAATCGGGTTGGGTGGGAGATGATGGGCTCAAGTTGAGCACTGAGTAGAACTCAGGGGTCTGCACTTTGGTCACACATACAACAGGAGGCACCAGCAGGTCTTCGACTACTTGGAAGCCTGGGTCCAGGCTGATGTCATCCTTCTTATTCAGCTCAACTTCACTGCTGGGCCAGTGTTGACTGTCAGGGTGCAGCCAGTTCTCAGGATAGTTTGCCTAAAGTAGTGCAGTTACTATGTTATTATGCATGTCAGAAACTTACAGTAATAACTATGCAGATACAGGTAAACCTAATCTGTGAGCCCGAGTCCCAAAATCATCTGTCTTTGTATTTCAATCCTCTATAAAATTAAACTGTATTTTTTCTCAACTCTTTCAGTACTCAATGTTATACACAGGTAGCATGTAGGGGAGACAGAATACAAAATGTACATACAGCAAGCAAAGTACAAAAAATACAGAATCAGAATTCACCTACCAAATGTATGCATAATCAAGAGTCTTACCTTGAAACATTGAATATACCTGATCAACACACTTATGTACACCATCCCAGTCTCCACACTAACCACTGAGTCCACTTACTGTGCTGGTTACCCTTCTACCCTAACACATACTCCAAGTTACAATAAACAAACTCCAAGTCATAGTTCTACAGTTTAGCCCCTGTTTGATTTATCTGGTCTCTCACTCCAGATAAAAACTAGATCAAGAGTTTGAGAGCTTCAGGCCCTGCCTGCTGTTCTGATTCCCCTCCTCCGCAACAACAGTACCCAGTTTAAAGACTTCCAGAATAAAACCTGACTGAAATCATTCCCCGTCTCTGTGTCCTCTTCTAAGAACCAGGCAGCTTTCGCAAACACTAACCTGACTATAGCTGTAGTAGGAGAATGTAGATGAGGGTGGGTGAATTCTTCTTGTTCCATCAGTGCTGAATGGCTGGCAACAGCACTGACATGTCCCTGCCAAATACAAAGTAAAATAAAAAAACAAGGATACTGTTATAACCTCACAGTTAACAGGCAAATCTAATACAAAAATAAGCAATGTATAATGAACAATGCCAAGTAGTAAAAGTGCATAACTGCTGTACTTAAACAGGCATTCTAATTTCACCACACAGCCAGAATACCTGAAGCATAAAAACCAGGGGGGTAATGTAAATGGTGAGGCCTGAAGTTGTATTTCTGCCTATGGGCAAGATGAGTTTGATCAAAAGGCATCTGCTGCAGGCCTGATGTGGGAGAGAAGGAACAAGGAGTGGAGGCATCAACATTGTCCACAATCAGGCTGTGTTGCAGGATCACGCTAATCATAACCTCTCACTCTGTGCTCACCTTGGCTTGTCTCTCCAGTCAATGTGATGCTGTGGGATTCCTGATGGAATTGTCCACCAAGTTTGGGACCTGCAGACACTACTGTCAATAAGATATCGATGCAAAAGTACACTACATATTCCACTGGAAATTCCACAGTTGCTTACTGACAGACGTATTTATCAGGCTATTAAATATTACTATTGTTTTTTGCTATTATGGGTGGCATGGTGGTGGTGCCTCACAGCACAAGAACAATGCAATTGGACAATGGTTTGATCCCCACATACTCTGCTTGGGATTTGCATGATTGCTCCACATTTGTATGGGTTTCCTCACACAGTCCATGTGTTTCAGGCGGACTGCTAACTAAATTACCCACAGAATGTGCCCCCATTGCTCTGCTGTACAGCTGGGTGAACAATTTTCAGAAGTTAACAATACTGTCTATCATTGTAAGTCACCTTGCATAAAGGTCGAAATGTTAATATCATATAGTAATCATTATTTGCTACTTTGGAGAGAAGTGTCTTCTGAATGAACAAATGTCATTAATCTGAGACCTTAGGCCAGGGTGACTTACATTGTTCAAATAGCAACTTTACAACTGCTCCAGGCACTTAAATGCATTTATTCTGGGTTTGTGACAGGATACAAGAGGTCACTCATTTATTTAAACTACCTTTAATAAAAGATTTGCGTGTACCATCATATATTTGCAGGGTTATTTCATTTGTGATACTGATGCTCTTGTGTCTCTTTTCTGTTCTTTTATTTGACATTTGCATTTATTGCTGTGTAGTGTAGTTTGCACTATTTTGCTGTGACTTTTCTGCAAAGAAATGCATAATATTAATCCCATTTGTACAGCAATAATTTTTCTGGAGCAATAAGGAGTATGTAACTTGCTAAAGGGTGCCACAGCAACAGGTGGGATTAGCACTTGCAAACTGTGAGTCGAGCGGGAGCAGCTCTAAAACAATTTTACGAACATTTACCCGTTTCATACCAAGGTATTCTTGCTGCACGAACACCGTGTCCTTGATGAACGCGCCTACAACCGACCCTTCAGGTTGCCAGGCAACAGTAAACACAGCACCACCTGCCGTTCCCATAGTTACCCATAAACGCATATTGCGCAAACTGCTTTCCCACTAACTCTTGCTATTTTTTTCTAACTTAAGCTATGCGGCAATCATTAAAATCAAAAGCGATGTTTCAAAGTGCACACAGAAATGACTGATGCCGCGTCTTACTCGTGTGCCCCCTGCAGACCGGCGCGGAGAACTGCAGTTGCCAGCGGCTCGGTGGTCTGCAGCTGACCTCCAGGCCCGCCTGTAACTTGGCCTTGTTACTTCGCGTCATGCGCCTCAGGTGCGCCAGCAGCGCCGGCTGGTCCCGCTTGAAGTAGGGGTTCTGGAAGTGGTGCTCAGCGGCGCTGTCGGGCTCGTCGTCCTGGCGGCTGCCGCTCTTTTTAAAGCCGTAGAGGTTGAGCTGCCGGATGAAGCTGGCAAAGTTGCTGGTCTTAAAGAGAAGGTCGCGGTCGCCACCGGTGTCCCCCGCGCCCCTGGCTGCCGACAGCACCTCGGCCTCGAAGAGGGGCCGGTCGATAAGGATGCCCTCGCCCTGCGCGTCCCAGCGCACCGAGTCCGTGTGCGGGTCGTTGACGAGGCGCCACAACTTGGCGGGGAAGTTCTTCATGTTGATGGGGAGAAAGAGAAGCGCAGCGTCCAGCTCCATGAACACCCCGCCACCTACGACGTGAACCACAGCGATATAACCGTTCCCTCTAGTCCCTTTATTATCCCTCTATTCGCTGCCTACTGTGCGACTCGCAATGGATTTGTGGCGATGATAATACCCAGAGCCCCTGTCTCTCGCGTCCTGTCCTTCAAAAAGTCCGATCACAACCGACGCTAACGGGCGTTTCGCGCGCGACTTTGAATTTTCGAAGGTTCCATTTCTAGCGGCGTGGTGTCCTGGCGCCAAGCCGGTACAAATAGTGGCGCGGGGGTCCGGTGAAGCCCAGGCGAGGGGCCCTTATAGCGAGTGACCCCAGCTTACATCACTGATGATGCGTCCAGGTGCACCGCCACATCAGATAGTACTTATTTATAACACTGCCCGTTAAATGTCATAACTGCAGACCACACTGTTTAATGGCTGGACACCACCAGCATCATGGTTTATATTTTGTTCAATGCAGCACTTTCGAACTTGTAAACTGTGTTTCTCTGTGGTGAAGATCAGTCTGTACACTGTGCAAAAGTAAACGTGTGACTTTAACCAGTTTCAAGGAGGACCTTCAGGGTGAAATGCTTACAGAAGTTACTCTTCTATGTATATTTCATATAGTTGTGTAGATATTCATGAGGATGTATTGGACACCATTATAACCAACATGTGTGAATGGGCTCTATGGAGTGTGGCATTCTGCTTGTTTCCTGTTAAATTTAAGCTTCCGTAAACTTCCCAACAGTGCAACCGGCCAGTTACAAACTATCTTAGAGAGCAGTCTTTGATTATTTTTGTTTTTTTGTAATCATTGTTCACATTATGAATTTAAAAAACAGAATTTTTTAAAAAAAATTTCAGACACATGGGCAATGGTGCAAGAGGGCATTGCTGTGTCTCACAGTGTACTGCCTCTCCAATGTTCAACTCCATGCTACATTTCAACACATTCCCTAAAGATGTAGAAATACGAAAGAAGTGGTTAGTAAACTTCCTACAGCAAATCGTAACAATCTGCAGCTGAAATTTTGCCAGTAGAAATTGTAGTGAGCCTTCAGCAACAGCTGGATGTCCGTTTCTTGATAGTTGCCTGACTGCTGATTAAAATGATTCCAGAATATTCCATACCACAAGTATTATAATTCCATGTTCATAACTGGTGAAGAATTATGCAAATGTGTGTATTAGCTAATTGCCATTAGACTCAGTTTATATATATCTGGGTAAACAGCCAGTGTAGTGTACATGTTTACATTCATTTTATACAACCAATTCCATTTTACGATGTTACACCTGGTTCGGGTTTCATCACCACCATCACATCCACAAGTCCTGGCTTCACCCCCTATATAGCAAAATTAATATTATAGGCACCCGTGATCATGTTGACCAATAATAATTTATACATCTGATATACCTCCTCTATCATTTTTGTGTATTGTTGTAGTTGTATTCTATCAAGTCCATAATAGACTTTTCTCCTCTGTGATGGGTTCCAGTAGTCCAGTAGTTCCCCCACATTCAACAGATCTTATTAATCCAGGTGAAGTCTGAGCTGGCATGACTTTGTTCTAGTCACTGTTGTCACTATTATATTAGGAGTCTTGTCTATGGACTCTTGCAGAATAGTGGTGGTACTCCTAGACCAGGAAATCAAATCCCTGTTTCCCACATACTAGGTGGTGGTGTAATGAACAATTGGCACTACAGTTAGTTTTTAAAAGTTTAGCCTAATGTGCTAGGTTTGAGCTTTATGTTTCGTCTCAGTGCATGACAGGAGAGGAGGGATGCTTCTGATGTTTGCACAAAGGATGTGGAACGATCCCCCATATTATTCCACAGTGACCTAATTTATTTTTTTTCTCAGGGTAGTTTGCCTAAAGTAGTGCAGTCACTATATTATTATGCATTATTACACGTCAGAAACAAACTGTTTGGAGTAACAGCTCTGTAAGGAAGTGCCACACTCACTTTTTTGTGAGTCCACAAATCTCTGAATGACACAATACTAAACAGTATCTGCATTAAAAATATGCATTTTTTATCTTTCTCTTTGTAAACACTCCAAAGTAGAAAACCATTTTCATGTGTAAAGAAACAACATTTATTTAAGACAATTGCACAAAAAATATTTGCATCACAATTTCTTAAAATTTCATGAAATAGATACTTATATTTATCATGTGTAAAGAAACTGTTTATTTAAGACAACTGCAGAACAAAATATTTGCATTACAATTTCTTAAAATTTCATGAAATAGATACTTACACTTATCAAACTTTAATAGGACAGAATAGGAGAAAGGGGCAGGAGTTGGCAATAAATGCATTATATTGTTTAGCAATACAAAACAATTGTATTAAATATTTGCAGTCGGGCTCCAGAGCGCCGGGAGCCTGCAGATGTTATTGGGATGAAATAAACGAAATCGACAACATGGCTCCATTGCGGCTGGTAGAACAAAAAGAAATGAATTGTGACAATGTAACCCTTTGTATAAATAGTAACAGGAAGTCAACGGACCGGCTGGTCTCAAAGCTTCAAAGGCGTGACGCGATTCTTCGACGGCAAGGTATGACGTATTTTTAAGGCGCCGGAAAAATTGTTTTTTCACGTTTGTAGCGATCCTTCTGCTTATATTGTACAACGGTCTAGTCGAAAACAAAGAAGGAGCAGTGTTGAAAAGGCAGCGTTTATCTACACAATGGCCTTGGAAACAGTACCCAAGGATCTCCGCCACTTGCGGGCGTGTCTCTTGTGTTCACTTGTTAAGGTAAAAATTTCGATAACGTAACAATCGTACCCGAGGCCTTTCAGTTCGAAAACTGCAGCAGGAACGACCGTGTTAGCTGTGGAAGTACATGTGATTAAACTATATTGTGTATCAGCTGGTTAATTTTGTATAATTGTAATATTTGCAGTACGTGAACGAAACTATTAGTCATATTTAATCGAAGCAGTAAGAACACCCTGTATCAAATGCATAAATCGAGATGAACATAAACAATTTTGTTACCTGCGACCAATGACGTTATACGAAAGGCTTTTCCTTAATGACTAAGTGTAATAATAAAGTTTGTGCTTTCTAAAGTAAAATATATGATACTGATGTATTCACTGTGTTCGAGGTGTGTGTGTGTGTGTGTGTGTGTGTGTGTGTGTGTGTGTNATGACTAAGTGTAATAATAAAGTTTGTGCTTTCTAAAGTAAAATATATGATACTGATGTATTCACTGTGTTCGAGGTGTGTGTGTGTGTGTGTGTGTGTGTGTGTGTGTGTGTGTACACACACACACACACACACACTTTAAACAGATTCATATTTTTTTTTGTGGAACGTGTAACGTTTAAAACAATGTTTCTGTTTTAGGGCAGATTCTTCCTGTACATCAAGAACAACATACAGTATGCTGAGAAATGAATGAAATGAATGTTTTATAAATATTTAGTGAGGAGTACAGGAATTTTATTAGTCTTTTAATTTCTTACACAGCTACCAATTTAACATGGCCTGAAATTCAAACTTTGATTGTTGATCCAGCAATTTTAAACTTTGTTTTAAGCATCCATAACCATCTTCACAGATGGTCAGATTCTGATACGCTGTTCCTCACAACTATTTTCCTCACATACTCAAACTCATAAGTATCCGAATCCATCATTACTCATTGGTTCAAAGTTGCCAGATATTTTCTGAGGTCCAATACCTCTTCTGTCTCTGCACCACTGTAGACCATTGACCAGTTTGAGTATGATGGCTGCGACAACTGCGAGTCTTACCTGCAGATGAAAGGGAACCGGGAGATGGTTTATGAATGCACAAGTTCTTCTTTCGATGGGTACAGTATCCTCCTCTTGTCTGTCTGCGTGTATCTGTGTGTGTGTGTGTAGTGGCATGTTGTTCAAAAATACTGCTTGCATGTGTCTCACTGCTGTCTCTCTTCTCCAGGGTAATAGCAATGATGAGTCCAGAGGACAGCTGGGTGGCTAAATGGCAAAGAATCAGTACGTATTTTCAGTCAAGCCAGCTGAGGTCTTCATCACTTGGATAGGATTGTTTACATGCGTGTTTAGTTTAATGTTAATATTTTTATTGGGCAGGAACTACTGGGGAATTGTTGTATCATTAGCTTAGCTGCAGTTTAATGTTTAAATCAAAACAAGTCACGTAGTTTCTTAAACTTGATTACTGTTGTGCCTTTTGAAGCTGTTTTAAACTAAACACATTGGCAGTGTCACTTGGAAATCACATAACTGCCACCAGAGGTTGCTTTAACTGAAGTTTATCTGAATACTGCTGTACACATTGACAAAGAGACGACTAATTTAAACACATCCTCCTGCAGAAATATTGATATTTACCAGTTTAAAACCTTTCATCACACATGGTGTTATGTAGGCAACTCTGACACAAGTTGCAAAGACAATATTGTGTAACTAAATGTATTAAAACATTTAAGGCACAAGTCATAAAAAAGTATATTTAGGGTTTTTAATCAGCAACAGTGGAGTAGCAAATTAAACTATCTAGTAAAGGTGACCTATGTTTTACAACATTATTGGTGTAAAAACAAATATCTTCTTAGTTGCACAAAACATTTTATTTTAGCTTGGGAGCTCTCCTTTCAATGGAACACACATTCCCCCCACCCCCTGCTACAGAAAAAAATAAAAAATAAGCATTAGTAATAGCTAATTGGTGCAGCATACCCCCCTACACACTTCTAATTCCAACTTTATTGCACTTAGCCTTCTGCCTGTAAAAACTGTATTTACATTTAGTCATTCAGCAAACACTTTTACAGTTCATATAGGTGAGTTATTTAGGCAGATGATCCTTGTGTGGTGAATTCAATTACTTTTAATTTCATACAGTAGTAGAAAACTGTGGACACATTTTTGATGGGTTGATTGCTTGACTTTATTAGACATGTTTAAACGCAGAACTAAGTATACAGCCAGTTCACGTCACTGGATTGTGAGCAGAATTCCATTTTTTTTTTTTTTTAAATAATTGGATCAGTGATACACAGGTAATTTTTATTAATATTAATATATAGTTATGTGAGTATATTATACATTACTTGCATATAGCATTAATATATTATCAATTCATGCACAATATAAACATTTGCAAGAATTGAAACTGCAGTAAAGTAGTTTTTATATAACGAAATACATCATTATATGGTGTTTTGTCTCGAGCAGATGTTACGTACTCTTTTAGTTGCATGTCGGATAAAGTCTTGTTCCTTTTGACAAAGCAGTCACATTTAATGTATAGCTGTGTTTTAAACAAGTTAACGGTTTAGCTAACCTTGTATTCAAAAGCTGGCTAAATAACAGCTAAGGTAGACACAGCAATTGGCCACACATTTCTTCATATTTTTATTGTACAGATCACTAAAAGAAAACAATGTTCTAACTGGTAAGATTATTTGGGTGAGGGGTTTAAAAACCTCTTCCGTGGGACCTACTGACTTTCAGGTCCACGAGATCATTTGCTAACCAGTGCTTGAGTGTCACCCAGTACTGTTTTTCCCCCCAGGCAATTTCAAGCCTGGGGTTTATGCAGTAACAGTGACAGGAAGACTTCCACCAGGTATGTTCTCTGTGTTGCACAGTTGTTTTAATTTCAAGAATCGTTTATTGTGAAACACCCTTTTTCAGTGGCTTGTCATTTCATGCTTGTCTCAACTTTTCATGCTGATGAGAAAGGAGTTGTCTTTGTCTTGTTGCAGAGAGTCACCATTTCTTTGTTGTTTTTTGGCCCCGCCTTCCTGCAACGGTCTTGTGGTTTAAATAGCTTTAACTCTTCTTTACCAGGTGTTGTGAGGGAACTGAAAAGCAGAGGAGTGATCTACAAGTCCAGAGACACAGCTGTGAAGACATAACATGTCAGTCTGTACGAACACAAGCACATGCATTGTACCACATCAACAGAGCTATGTCTGTGTTTGAGATTTTTATGGAGCAAATTACTTGCTTTGTATCATAGTGACAAGATTGTGTGCCCAAAATGTCATTTATTTGTTTAATTAGAAATGCTAAATCATAATGTACATAATTGACACAGTGTCTTCTGAAAAACATTGGCCTTTTGAACATTTGTTTTAAATGCTTTATAGTAAATAAAAAAACTGAACAGAGGTTCCATTATACAATCCAAAAATGATTAAAGGCAATTCCTCACATATTCTAAGAATAATTTTGTTTCTGTCTGACTCCAAATAACTCATTTGTGTTAAATACATTTTTTTGGACAGATGTGTTGGCAGTTTTTTTCTCGATCCAGCGACTTCCTTTATTTTATTTCTCTCATCACTGATCATTTTTACATTTAAACTCCTTATTTCAGAAAATGGGGAAAGCTGAAATTAAAGTTTGGAACAAATGGACCTGCTGCTGAGACACCAGTGTTTTTGCTCTAATCCTTTCTTTGCACCTACGAGAGGCACCATTAGATGGCGCTATAACAAGTGTCTTTTAGGGTTGAGACAGACATGCCGCAAAAGACTAAATGAGAACTGCGAGACAGATGAACCCTCTGCTTCCTCCTTTACAAGCCCACCCCAAAAGAAAAAGCCACAGTGTAGGAATGAAGCACCACTATCTGTGATTCTACTTGCATTTCTTACTGTGATGTCATTGATATGAAGTCTGCTGTTTTTCTCAGACCAGACTTAGGATCTAATGAGTCTTTTTTTTTCCTTTTAAACAAAATAGTTAAAGTGATAAAAACTCATCTTCTCACATTAAGCAAAGGCATTACAGTTTGTATCAATTTCTCAGTGTAACTGTAGGTTGTACTATTTGGTGCCTCCATTGTTGCCTTGTTTCCTAAATCATGTTTTCATCCTGGAAAGCAAAGTGGAGGAGGAATGCAGAATTTCAGAAAGTAAGGCTGTAAGAATGTCTGTTGCACAAGGCCTACATTACACAGAATGGCAGGGCCATGTTAGCCCCAGCAAAAGGGGAAATGAAGCACTCTCAGGAAGTTGCATCAGGCAGCTGCCAGGAGGACTGAGGCAAAGTAGTATTAGCACTGCGGACCTGTACTTTGTCAGCCGCATAGCCGAGCTGCACTAGAAGCCCAGCTCAGTGCACAGTAAAAAAGGTGAGAGCAGCAGAGCATTGCACACTGAGCAGCTCCACCACCATAAAGCAGCCATGTGTGACTAGCAGGAACTGCTGTACTTGTGTGTCACAGCAAGAGTCAGGTGGCTGCACAGTGGAGCGGTACGCAATGGTTCAGAACCTGGACTGTACACGTGGCTGTATGTTTGAACACCAATCAGATTGTGACGTTTTCATGTTTTCCCTGTGTTCACGCAGGTTTGTTTCAGGTACTTCAGTGTCTTCTCACAGAACAAAGATAGGTTTAAGGAGGGCTGGTGACAATTACCTTTAGCTTGTGTGTGTGTCTCTGCTGTACCATGAAATCAATGATTGCAAGGAATTTAGAGCAGTGCATCTTCCCCTGTACGTGACCTTAGATAAAGGTGTCAGCTAAATAATACTTAATAATTGTAAATTGTTTTGGAGAAAGGCATCTGCTGAAAGAAAAAATATAAATGTATTGGATTGGGGTAAAGTGGTCAGGGGTTCAAAGTTGTGAACGTGACAACGTTGGGGTAAAACGGCGGGAAAGACTATAAGAACGGAAACTTTGAAAGAAGTGAAAAACATGGTGGGCTGTGGCAGTTTCAGGCAGTCATCCACCCCCATCACACCTAGTACTTGTCACTTAGATGAAACAAACAGCTCCACCTTGTATGACAACCAGCAGAAAGACATAATAGGGCCCGGGTAGACCTTCATTTACTCACATTTGACATTCAAATCTACAGAACTGGGAAACAATTTTTGTACTCTGAATTACACCGAGGTTCACGCAAGCTATTCTCATTCATATTGTTCCTCAATCTGTAAATAGGCTGTAGCTGAATATCTGCTTTATCAGGCTTTTCTTGATGTTCTTGACCTTCTTCCTGTCGTGAGAGTTCCTTCAGGGTCTTGATTTTGAGCGCAGATGCAGAGGAATTCAAAATTCAGAATTAGCAGCACACACAGCTCAGCAGGTTGCTACTAGGTTATCTTTGGAACAACCAGGGCTATGGCCCCACTGTAAGACTTGCTGACGCCATTGATGCCATCAGGTTTACGCTTATCACTTTCAAAACTGCAACACTTGCAGGGGCCTTCAGTGCAGCGTTCAGGTTTAGTAAAACTCTTATCTGGTTAAACTACTTGATTTCCACTCAACATCCCCCTGAACAGATAAGAGGCCAATGAAATCTGAAATCAATGACTTGTATGAGGACTCAACTTGTGCTGCTGTTAGAAATAATGAGTGATTCCAGAGAACTGTCTTGATATGCAGGTGTTGGGGGGGCAGGGTTAAGATCGTATATGTAATATTATCCAAAAATGGTTAGGTCATTACAAAAGGTTCCACAGTCAATGAGAAAGAGGACGACAAAACGTCAAAATGTAAAGCAGTGATATAGAATTGGGTTCTACCCAATAGAGTTAAAATATAAACACTGCCCAGTTAGTGTTTTGGTCGTGTTGCTGCTAAATGTAATTCAACAACAACACATTTGGGTCGGAAACAATGTTTTCCCCTCTTTATGAGACACTGTGGATGAACAGTGAAGGACATGTTGGTGCCCTTTCTTACTTGGAAACTTTGAGAATCCAAGTTGGCGGCACTCTTCATATTTGTAAGTTTTGTTCCATCCAAGCCCTTCGCTAACTGGGCTGGACTAAGATGGTAATGGCGCAAAGTGCACATTTTGAAAAAAACAAAATGAATTGTATCATGTTGAAATAAACTAAACACTGTGGGCCAGCAGGTAGCGGAGTGATTTGCTATGGATGGCCCAGGTCTGAAACTTGCTCCTCCTGTAGTGCCATTGATCACGGTACTTGCCATGCATAGATAGAATGAAATTTACCAAGCTACATAAAAGAATAAATCATTGCAATTAAAATGAACATTTTTAACAACTATTAACAGTTACAATCAGCCAATAATTTTAATGTTTAAAAGGTAAAATTGTCGTGCTTTTTGCTTTTCAGGTCGAATGAAAATCCAATATAATTACTTCAGCTGATCATTTATTAGTAATTACCTGTCCTCAACCCTCATATACATTCTAGAAGGTATGATTATATTCACTGGTACTTTATTTTGTTTTGTTCATAATGTTCAAATAAAAAAATATATTTATATAGATACCAATTGGAATAGAACACTATAGAAGCACCATGTGGTCACTTGGGTGACTTATGCAGGCATGTACAACTATTTTCTGAAAAAGAAAAAAACATGCTGTTTAAAAAATGTGACTTACAAATTGGGTGGTAGTCAGATTTGACTGCTGCTTAATGAATATCTATAAGCTGGATGGAAATGTTCAATATTTGCCCATAACTATGGTTAAGACCACAGAAATCTCCTCCTAAATCTAATCCTGGAAGGGTCACAAGGTTTGCAGGCTTTACATCAGCATTGAGGGATGACCAGTTTGGGGTCACATGGTCAGCTGGGACGAAACCCTCCATGTTGCCCAGCCCTCTGGGCCACAGACAGGTGGGAAATGCTGCCCAAGTTTACTGTGCCTCGTCTTTCACTTTGAGATCCATAGTAACATTGTCTTGTAATAAAAACTGTCTTCGCCAAAAGAAAATAGTTATTAGCTTAAGTATAAATATAATAAATATTAGAATTAAATATTTGGAAGAAACAGCAATGAGGCTCCAAGTTATTTAACAACAGGAACTGCAAGATACAGATTTGACAGTTTTAAGTTAGTAAATTCCCTTTAAGTCTCAAATATATTTATTCACTGTAAAGAAACACAATCCTTGCCAAAAATCTACAGAAATGTCTTTATTTGTTACAGTACTTAGCTAAGTGCTGTGAACCATAGCTTCAACTCACAATTCTACATTTATTCAGTGCTGGTAAACAAAAACCTCCATATGTCATTGTAGTTTTGCATTCTGGATTGTTTTAATTTTTTATTCCTGTGTAATGTGTAATTTCATATATTATTCCTGAGTTCTTACAAACATGTACTAAGCAGCAGCCGACAAATTTTTGATCTATTAGCAGCTGTTGTCTCAAACAGTTCCAAAAGAATCAAATTAATCCATATCAAGTTCAATGCAACTTTGTACCAGTTTTCTTTGAACATGAAATAAATTAAATGAAGAAATGGCTTCTTGAATAGTACAAATTAATAAACTGGGAGAAATGCTGAAGGATGAAGCCCTCAGAAGGTGTCTAAGGAGGTGTGGGAGAGAGGGAGGGAAGGAGGATGGGGGTAGAGTGCTTCACCTTCACTAAAACCCACAGCCACTCCCACTCTCACTCCCTTCCTTCCTGTCACGCAGCATCTCACTGTGTCTCGTCTCGTCTCATTTCCCCGAAACACAGCAGTCGGCCGGATGTGCAGACCTGCCCATTTCGTGAACACCCCTTAGCACAGTTTCAGTGTTCCCCCTAACTTGTGTAACACAACAACACGTGTGTGTAGAACCACACAAGGTCTCAAGTCTCAGATATCGCTTAAATATCGGACATGATCACTGACATGAAGATAATTATACATCCTGTACCTACCGTCTCGCTGCAGAATTCACACGGTGGAGGACAAAGCAACTGTCATTCGTTTAAAAATAAACTACTGACAGAAAGAAAACAGTCACCTCAAACATCAAAACCGAAATGGTGCATCACTATTCACTTGCATTTGACAGGAAGAAAATATTAACAATTCTGCAAAAACATGGACTTGTAAGCCTTTTGTAAGCCTTTTTTGCCACTTTAGTTTCAAGCTTAGAAGCAGCAGCTCTCTTCTGTTTGCTTTTGGGAATAAAAACAGCAGAGGACCTGCATGGCACTGAACTGTGCTTCAAAATGCTACTCAAAGGCTGCAACTGGTTGCCATTCCAGGTTTTCACCTTGAAAACCAACTGAGACCAGAGAGAGACAATTGGCTGGGGGCACAAACTGAGGTTTCAGTCTTGCTGGGTATTTGGATTTGCAGATCAGTGAGGACAGCATGCACCTGTGCCTACAGGAAGAGAAACGTGACCCAACCTGAGAAGTATAGTAATCTCTCTTTCAGATGTTCTAGCGGGGTTCTGGATGGGTCCTCTCTCACCCGCGTGATGCACATCATTCAGCAATTGGCCAGTGGATGACTGAGTTTTTGTGGTCACAGTCCTAAGAAACCACAAACGCCGCTCCCATTGGCCATCGCCAACATATCCTTATTTGGTGAAAGTGAAGCTGCTTCCACCTTTATGGTGTGTCACTGTGCTCCAACATCACGCCACTCGGTCATTTCTGCATGCTGCTCAGCAATCTGTCAATTTCACTTAATTTTCTCAAAATCTTCTTTCTTTCAGGCCTGGACTTTTCATTCAAATTCACCATAAACAGGAAATGCGTCATATTACAGAAGTTGAAACTAGAGAAACTGTAGGGCATTTCAGGTTTGAAACACTGCCACCAGGCCTCACTCAGACTGATTTTTGCGCGAGTGGAAACATTTGCACATATTTTAAACCACTTTTTATAACACATTTGAAATATCTTGCAGAATCCATCCTTTTGTCACTTGATAAAGTCAAGAACTTAGAGTTTAACCTTAATGGTGCACAGTGAAATGGATTTTTTTTTAAAATTTCTGCAGTGAATAGAAGATACTAGTAGATACTGCTGTGGTTCACAGTACTGTAAATATTTCTTTAACAAAGAGAACATACATTTCAAACAGTGGGAATGCAGAGCCAACTGGCAAAGTAACTTAGTGGACCCTGGGGAAAGAAATGTACCTTTGAGGGCTTTTATGAATATGCACCATGTACTACAGTGGTCTTCTGCTGTGAACAGAGCCAAGACCTTATGAAAAGTGCCTGTACACAAGAAGTGCTTAATTTCCTTTTAAATTTTCCAAGACTAAAAAATACAACATGAAAGCCATCACTGGTTGCCCTTTGAACAAGTACATTATTTTTCTTCCAGAAGGTACGCTTGCTGTACTCTGGCACTACATAGTGTAGCACTGTTAACAGCTAGGGTTTATCAGAAGAGCAAATACATTTATTTAGCTCACACTTGGATGTGAATATCATGGATATGAAACTGATAGGAAATACAGGGGTCACTGAGATGGATGGTTTGATGTAAGTTAAAGGAACAGTTAGGATATCCAGAACAAGTGGGTCCAAAAGATGTACTGTGAGACTTTTGTTGAATGGGATTCAGCAGTTTTGAGGTTGGCAGGGTGGTAGGTTGGGTGATGGTGAAGGGGGTGGTTGTTTCACGTGGGCCGGCGGGTACAGACACATGGGAGTCGGGACAGTGGGAACAAAGGCCTGGGTACAGGGGAGGGAGGGTGTGTAGCTGCCAGTTCGGATAAGGTCTATCTCCAGAAGCAACATGGCGCCCTCCAGCCTGTGCCTTGTCTCCAGGTCACATGCAGCAGTGACACGGATCATCCTCAGTGATCCTTCACTGCAGCCAATAAGTCAGATCCCCACCACCATCACCCAGACACTCCATGTCCTGTTTGGTTACACTCCACTCATTACTGTCTGTGTGCTTGTTACCTTGGTAACTAACTTAATTTTATGTTTAATTAAATACTTAAATGTTTTTTGGGCCATTTTAAAATAAAGACCAGCAAAAGATTAATTTTTAACCTTAACATACAACACGGGGTACTTTTTTACAGCTTAATTCTAACAAAAATTGAAAAGAGTGACATATACACCAAGTGCTTATAGTTATGGTTACAAACTGACTTCATATTTTATTTGCTTAAAAATCAAACAATGCAAAGACATTAATTACGTTTCCAAGTCTCACAAAGAAGGACTAAAGTATCCCCAAATTCAGACTTTGAATTACTGCATTAATAGTGATTTTCTGTGGCTTTAGAGAACTGCACTACAACAGTAAGTTGGATTGGTGTGTTAACCAGCCTGCTCTGCACATCCTGCCCTGTGGCCCGCTATCTCCACACTGATCAGTGTGTCAGCGATGTTGGTCCCTACTCCACCCTACCTGCGAGAAAGTTCATTGGGGAATAGAAACCTCAAGCATTTCCCGTTAGAAAAACATTGTTATACTAAATTGTACTGATTTTTTAAAAAAGTAAATTGCTAGGAGTCTAAATATTCCATTTTTTCTTTTCTTCTCAAAGCAAAGGTCCAGGTGGTGGATGGTAGAAGGCCTCGCATTTTCACAAAGCCTGTTTTTTAAAGCTGTGGTGAAGTGCAACCCTGCCCCCACTTCCCTGTCCTCTTGCTGAGCTGACACTGAGGTTAGAGTTGCCTAGACACCAGAGAAAAGATCTTGCCCAAAGTAGACACACAGCTTCAGCTGTGGCTATGCAGATATTTCTCATCTGCTTATAGAAGCAACAGGTCGCAGTGAAAATGAGGTCAAAGAAAAAAAAAAGGTTATTTAGGAGAAACAGAAGTAGAACCAAAACCTTGGTTATAAAGAAGGCTTGTTTTTCCCTCCTTTGCCTTTTTAAAAATGTATATCAATTGACATTTGGACCGCTTTTTTGCTGAGGGCCAAATGACATTATGCGAAGGAAAAAAACCCCCAGCCCTAAATAGTAATACAGGTACAAATATATACAAATACATACAGTACTGTGCCAAAGTCTTAGGCACCTGTGGGAAAAATGCTATAAAGCGAGGATGGTTC
>UFQX01000191.1:799612-860560 GCA_900497675.1 Arapaima gigas | reverse complement strand
ACATAAAGATCTAGTTTTATGGTAAAGAGTGGTGAAACCTTTGTTTCTCCTGCAAAAACTTGCGGAATTTATAATACAAAAACAAGTCATGCTGTGCTACCTGTGTCACAGAAAGCCCATTTTTTAACGACTTCTGTTGAAGTGGGTGTATCATAAAGCTCGGAATCTGGACGCACAATAAGAAACTGTNAAAACAAGTCATGCTGTGCTACCTGTGTCACAGAAAGCCCATTTTTTAACGACTTCTGTTGAAGTGGGTGTATCATAAAGCTCGGAATCTGGACGCACAATAAGAAACTGTCACAACAAACCCTACGGCTAAAAACAAGTTACAGAGTTTAACCAGAAGCAAATAACATCGTAACGTACATAATCCTACTTTCTTGTAGGACCCCTGTTACAAAACCAGTGCTTACAGTTTGACACCTCCTGACTGGAACAAAGAGAGTTAATGAACATTTTGCAGAACTGAAATACACCTGTGACAGGTACAGCCTATAGGCTGCTGCACTGCATTATTTTTGTTTAGCTATACAATCCCCATTTATTAGACACCACTGTATGACAATTTGCCATTATGACCAACTGAAACTTGTACAAAAAAAATTTGATTTATGGGCTACTTCCCAAAGTTACATTTATCTGCAGTACCTTCAAAAAAACCTGCTGGGAAACCATAGCAGCGGGCGGTCTTACAAATTATTGACTATATACTACATAAGAGGAAGTGGCAGCGAGATTCACGATGAGCCACTGACTTCACGAAAAATGTTACCTGAACACTGTGTCTTCAAGGACAACGAAAAGAAAAAAAATCTGCCATTAGTTTATCAGTGGGCTGTTTCTCCACTTACCTTCTTTAGATTGTGTTACCATGTGATCATACCAACCACACAAATTCAGCGTATTTGAATAAAACATGAGCACTGCCTGTTCAGGATGGCATTATAGTTTTAAAAATTGTCTGCACATAGAGCACAGGTTTACAACAATCAAAAGCAAGTTCTGCAAAGAATAAATCAAAATATCAGACTAAAAACAACAGCCACAGAGGTCCAAAGAAAATTGAACTATTTATTGAAAAAGTTGATTTCTATTCCAACTTACAAGTGTTTTCAAACCCACTGTTTTTCAAATACATTTCACTTTGTGCATTCAGAATATCTGCAGTCTCTAAAGAAACCTGAAAACTGAGCATTTTTATCCAAATTTATATTAGCAATCTAATCATCAGGTACTGTACTAAAATAATACATAAAAACATCTCTTAAAACAAAACGGAATTACAAAGTCTGTAAATGGCAAAAGTAGGATATAAAAATTTCCAAAACAAAATGTGCATAAAATAGTTCTACAACAACATTTAAAAATTGAGGAGAGGGGCACAAGATTGCACAGATACGAGATGAGTTGGTTCAGTAGAACACCAACTTTTAATGTTTAAAACCATATTTTTCCCAAGGCTTCCATCTCTGGCACTCCCTGCTCAAGGCCTCTGCAGTACCTGCAGATGATGACAACTGGAGAAGTGACTTGGTCTTCACCCTCAGTCATCCACAATGACCATCTCTAGACAGCCAGTTTACTGCTGTTGGACTCCATATATGGTCTTAGCTCTAAAAAATAACTGTCATAATGTGACTGAAACACTGACCTTGTCTCAGTATAGGTCTCCTCTGCACTTGTACCCAGTTCAAAAATCAGGTTCTATAGAGAAATTCGTTCATGTTCACTGGATGCTTTTCTTCAAAGCAACTTACAGTAATTTAACCGCTGATACAGTTTGGAGCAACTCAGGGTTAGTACTGTGTTCAAGGGTACTACAGCAGGAGGTGAGATTTGAACACAGGTTGTTTGAAGCACCCAGCAACAGCTCTAACCACAAAACCACCTCCTGCCCCATTACAATAGTGGTAGTACACTATTATAATGCATTACATGCCTGTTAAAAGGTTTCCATCTGGTCAGTTTTTTGAAGAAAGCACCATTTAAAAGAAACTGTTGTCTTACCAGCCTGGTGTGTAGGAGGAGTTCTAATAAACTGCCAATGCATCATCAGTCTTTAGGCTTGACAGTATTAAAACGCAAAATGAAATATAATTTATAGGCGCACCGTTAAAAATGCAAATGCATCAGTACCAATAAAGAGAAAGTGACGTGAAAGTTACAGAGCCAGATATGCCTCAATACAAAGAACCAACTTGTTCCGTAAACTGCAGTGAAAGTGGTGTCATTCTCTCTCTCGAGCTGTAGCGGCTAGAGGTCCACCGAGCCGAGGAGAAACAAAATAAGAACATGGCTCAGCTGAGCTGAAGGACACCTGAGGGGTTTATAATGCGGGTGGATACAGGTGGGAGAGAAAGAGAGAAAGCTAGAAAGATGGCTAGAGATAGAGATATGACAGTGTCAGTTACTCAGTACCACCAGGGTGCAGTGCCAGGACTGGTGTGTTACTTCATATTTTAATCAATCCCCCTGAGTTAAAAACACACCCATCTTCACCTGCATTTTTTTTTTTTTAAACAGAAAAGGGAGTGGAACTATATAAACAATATACATTAAGCTTTGGAGAGCAGGCTTGCTGTATTGCACAAGTTTTGTCAAAGAACTACTGTGTTAGAATGTACAGCTGACAGGACACAACGCTCGACGGCTCCCTGTTTCTTAGAGCCGCAAGCTGCTCCACCGTTCTACCGAGTCATGATGGTGCCCAGAACAGCTGCTTTCCACAATTCATTAACCAGGAGAGCCCAAGTGGTGACACAGTTGATTATGTGTGTGTGTGTGTGTGTGTGTGTGTGTGTGTTTACGCTTCTGTGGCTTGGTGCTGGTGACTTTCTGGTCAGCAGGCAAGATCTTAGATTAAGGCGTCTGTATCCTTGACATTTCTGGTGGGATCCAAACTGGCAAAGAAGCGTACGTCACGGTCTTTATCTGCCTGGAGAGACATCACTGTCTCCTCTAGTTCGTCTGCATAGGCACTGCCAGGGTCTTTGAAGTATGCTGGTGACAGACAAAATAAGACTGTGATCAGAAACATATGAAGACCTGGGCAAAATACATTAGTAGCATGTGACACAGATCATTGACTCAGAATAAGCTCAATCAATTTGAAAGCAGTGGACTAAACAAAGTCCAAGTTTGGTAGCATCTTCACTTTCAGCGAAATCAATATTTTCCAAACGTAAAGCAACTACTGTCCTTTTCTATTTTGATGGGGAAAAAACCCTTTAAAGTAACGAAATGAAACTGCTGCTATTACCATGCACGTTTTAGATACCTGGGGAAAAAAGGAAGATTATACATTCCATAGCCCTACAATAAATATAATCGTTTACGTGGAAAAGTATTCAATTGCTGCTGGTGTGGCAGATGTATAGGGCTATTAGGATATGCATATATTTCCCACGTGAGCATACATTTTTCCAGAGTGCATATTACCTTTTTCTAAGATGCTCTGTCGGAGTGCTTTGGCTACTAGCACTCGCACGTTGGCTACGGGGTCAGATGACAGGCTCAACAGACTGGGCAACAAGTGTTGTGCAAACTGGTCCATGGGCATGCAGTCTTCCTCCACGATTACCTGACAAGAAGATCCAATAGTGCTCCCAATGGACTGTTCCACACCAAGAGTTACAAAGGGGTTTTTGAACCCATAAACACTGCATATTTTGCCATGCATGAGTATTTTGTCTTGTGAAATTTCACACAGGCTGAAGGTTTTTCCTTACTTGGCAAATGAATGCAAAGGCCTGGCGGCCCACCCACTTGGGACAGTGGCAAAACTTGAGAATGAGCTCATTGATGAAGTTGAGCCCCAGATCATGGTCCCCACTGGCATACAGCTTCTGCAAGATCTCCACTACCTTCAGAAAGCATGAGAAATTTTATCCAAATGGACTGACATGTTCCGGCATACTTTTATTACTACTGTCACAGCTACATCATTAGTTTTAACCATTTTTTGGAGTTTAATGAACTTCATTACACAGAAACCTAACTTAGCATGATAAGTATCTCTCTGGCAAATTTCATATCTGTGGCTGGAAAAACAAAGCCATGCATAAAAAACAGACACACAGATTCAACTTTATAAATATGGAGATTTGTTTGTTTAGAAAATGGTATTACTGGATTTGGATTTTTAATGTAAAATCACAAATTCCAGGAAGGTCACTGGTATTCAACCCATTAATGTTTTATGGAGTTGTCTCACATAAAACATTAAAAAAAAAAAAAAAAAAAAACCACTTACCAACTTGTATGAAATCCACCTGACTTCCGACACTTTGTCTGAACAGAGGGTAAGTGCTATCTGTCGAAGGTAGTCATACACATCATTGTGGTTGTACAGCTCGATAATCAGGATCAGTTGTCTGCAGACAAATATGTGGTGAGGCAGATTAGGCAGATTTCCAGTGTATCATGGACACAGGTATGATACAGCTACATAACCAGTTTAGCAAAGGGATAGAAGGAGATTTACTCTGCCAATTCGTATCGGAACCTCCAGTTGCGGCTGTTGTCCGTCACCATGAATTCCTGCAGCTGATAAAGATACTCCCGCCGCTTGTCCGCATGGAGCAACTAAAACAAAAGATGTATTACAGTCACATTAATGTGACGCATGATGTGTTCTGCACCACAGCTTATATTATTGATATATTGATAAACATTTAAAGGAAAATACCAATATGATAAAGCTGTCACTATAGGAGACATCCATTCATTCATTCATCCATCCATCCATCCATCCATCCATCCATCCATCCATCCATCCATCCATCCATCCATGATATTCCAAAGGAGTGTCACTGTAGCATGAAACTGAGCTCAACAGACATAACTTCCTTTTCCACAACAACAGTATGCATCTCTGCCAGGGGGATCCCAAGGCATGTCCAGACTATCCAAGAGACACAATCTCTCTTCCCAAGACAAACTCAGGAAGCCTCCTAACTGGATACCTGCACCACCCCAATGAGCTTCTTATAATTTAGAAGAGCAGATCTGCTCTCTGATCACAAAACTCCTTGCCCTGGCATAGAATGTGAGTCCCATCACCTGCAGAGGAACCAAATGTGTACCAATTGTACCCACAATAAATGTTCTTTGATCATTACCTAATGCTTATGACCATGGGTGAAAATGGAAATATGGGCCTAACAGTCATTTTACATTTTTTACATTTATTCAGGACTTTGGAACCACAGTTTAGTACAGTGTTCCCAGTATCTTCCCAGCAGATCTACAGTAGTGGGTAATTACACATTCCTAGCTTACTCATGAAAAACATGAGTATTTAAGTATTTAAACTTTTTGGGGCAACTGACAATGCATGTCTTCCTCTACATGTGCCTTTGAAGGGCATGCAATAGTATACAGTTCCAGAAAGGGTTTTGTTCAACTCAGATACAGCTCCACATTCTACTGGTGTCAATGAACTAAGGGTTTAGTCTTTTTCCATGAATTACTGGTTCCAACTGGACAACAACATAAAGGATGTTGTAACGGCTAAGGTTTATAATAGTCTGAATTATTAATACTAACTACATGTACTCACCTTGAGAAAGTCATAGAGGTGCTTGAGGACTCCAATTCGCACCTCATCCAGGTCCTTCAAAAAGCCATTGAAAATAGGCACGAGGTCTGCCGCTGTGAGCTGGTCACCCAAGATTACTGCCAACTCATGGATAGAGAAAGCTAAAGTCCGACGTACCTTCCACTATGAAGATTGGAAAAATATTAAATCAATTTTTTACAACATATTTTATAAAAACTATATCCAGTTACAGTCATGTAGTAAAATTTTACATAGAAAATGTAGTATGTTTTACATTTACCAGGATAAAATCTGTATAATAAGTACACCTCTATTTCCTCAGCCATACTGTATGCTACAGTAATGGTTTGGCACTTGTGGCTGCTTTGCTTGACAGAATTAGAGATGTTGTGTGAAATTATAAACAAATCTGCTACATAAAGAGGGAAATAAGTTTAAAATTATCTTAGTAAGTTTAATGATATAAATAACAGAAAATGTAACTGTTTTGGATTCCATTAAATACTCATACATGACTGAGTTCAAGTGAGCACAGTATGGATATTAAATTTGTTTACATTAATTGGTTTCTAGTTTAATGAAATGCCCTGTCCTTCTGGGATAGACTCCAGATCACAACATTGCAAGGAATAAGCAATTATTAATAATTAATTAATGTTTTTTTTCCATTTGAGGAAAACAAATTACTTGGTACAATTTCAACAAGTCCTGATGGTTCAATAATGCCAATTCATTGTCAATAGAAGGAAAAGCTTCTAACCTTTGAACAAAGCTCATTGAGCTACAAATGACACATCTCTGTCACATGTACTGTTGGCGCCCTCTACTGCTTGGTTGCACTTTCACTGTCTCTCTCCCTTGTTTTATGCACTGAATGTCAAACAGTCTAGGACTCACACACTCACTCACATCACTAACTTCTTGTCCCATGCAGGGTTGCTGTTGTCCAGAGCCTATGCCAAAAGCAAAGATGCTGATTGGTTAAGATTTGTAAAAGTTTGCTATTTTGTTTTGTTTATTTAGTCATGACAGGACAAAAGGGAAAGTGTGCCCAGAAAGGCTTAAGTCAAGGCTGTTGATGGAATCTGGGAAGAAGTCTGAAGATGACGCTACACCTACTTGCACGTCAGTGGCAAGAGTTTCATAGGTGTCCTTGAGGCAGTGCCAATTTTGGCGGCCCAGCGTAAGGGCAACTCCCGGCAGGCTGAATGCACAGTGCTTGGCAATCTCTGTGTCTACAGTTTGTGCCCGGGCTGGGTCAGTCATTGATAGGTATTGATCCAGCAGTTGCTGAGGGATCACATTCTAGAAGAAAGAACACAGTGACCATCTGCTACAGCAACCTCAAAAGTTAATTCACTTGGTCACAGATCAGTCATTAAAGAAGTAATCTATCTTTCAACTCCAAGTAAGGTGCTACGATTCATTGAAAAACTTAAAATACTTAGTTTACATAGTAAAATAATTAAGATTTTCCTCATACTAACAACTGGGTTCACAGCTGTTGATTTCTGGAAAATCACCTGTGAAGCTTTTTTGCTTTACCCCCTTATATTAATATAATGTTATATATAATGTTAAACATGCCTCTGTCTCTGGTAATCATATAAAAAAACAAATAAATGTGAACTCTGTGAAAATTTAGTTTGTAATGATCAACCAACCTGGACTTTAGACTTTTCTTCTTCACACTGCTTGTTAGAGGAGCAGCCCTCGCCATCATCTTCACTCTTAACCAACAAAGAAGAGTCCTAAAGGAGAAGTGAGGATGTAGCACAATGATAGTTAACTTGGCAGAAGTGGTTCCCACAATTTACTGAAAAAGACCAGATGATATGTACTTGGATACAGTATAGATATTATTAAATGTCTTTACATGTTTTTTTTACGCTTAGTAATTTTTTTTGATTAGCTGATGTACTTATCAAACTTATCAGTTTGTGCTTCATCTTATCTACTTTATTTTTACTATGGTACCTGCTACAAAAGTCATTATTCTACATACAGGCCTCTTGCTAACCTCATAGCCTGGATAAGAGTCATCAAGAAGAGGAGGTGAACTGGGGTCAGTCTGTGCAGATACAGGTATTTCTATTTCTTGTGGAGTTTCAGTTTCTGCACAAACAGGGGCTATAGGAAATGATGCTGGAGGCAGAGAAGAACCAGGTCTCAACTCTGTGGTCTCCTTGGTGTCTTGCTGAATGTCCTGCTCTCCCTCCACAGTGTGATTCTCCAACTGGGCTGCCTTTAGTGCAGCAGACAGTACTTGGACTTGAGCTGTCCAAATAAGAAGCCAGGTCAGAAGTCAATTTAGATGTTATTTTTAAACTGTGTCTAATGACACAAAAGATGGTTAAATGGAACTAGAAACACTGCTTCATATTAACATTGTAATTTGTTGTATTTCCCCCTTCCTACTTTTCTTTCCTATTGCAAATTTCACATTACAAATGACACTGGATAATTTCAGGTCTTCAACAAAAATCTAATGTAGGACAAATGACACTGGAGGAAATCATAAATGGGTCAAAAACTTTTCATTGGACTGTACCATATACATTAAGAGCAGCAACCAATCACGAAGATATATATTTTAATGAATAGGTAGAAAAAGATTTTTTTTCACCAAAGTTCATAAGGAGCAGAACCTACCTTGCACATCTGGGTCATCCAGATGGGGCTGTAAGCAGTCCAGAACTTTCTGGATTTGTGAACTTGTGGCAGGCCCCTGGGAGTCCAAGCTGGGTACCTCCTGCGCTTCATTCTGCAGCAGCTCCAGATCCTGACTGATGTCAGGTAGTGGAGATCTCCAGTAGTGGAATGAGTTGTATGTGTCTTCAAACTTCTGGAGTTCTCTGTCATCTGCTGCCACAGCAGCAGAACAGTTCTGTCCCTGACTCCCTAAGCAGTTGTCTCTGGTCTCCCAAGACCTGAGACTGGCATTTTCATTAGCTTTGAAGAGATCTAAAGATGATGACTGATCAGGAGATGAAGAACAGTTCAGGCTCAGAGATGTGTGTGGTAGCATCTCAGTCTGGACACTCCACGACTCACTGTCATTCACTGGGGGATCATTGCAGGCCAGCTGCTCACACCTGCACACAATAGAGCATAGTGTTTGAGGGGGGAGTCTTTACAACCAAACAACTGCTTAACAGATTTGGGCATATAGCTTTGATGCGGGTAGAAGGGATCTCCACTCACTTTAGCATTTAAAAAAGGATATTTACCTGTCCGGAGGGCATCTTGCTGCCTCACGTACACAACTGTCTTCTCGGAAATGCAAGCCAGTGTTGGAAGGGTTGGCAAATGTGGAAATGAAGCGTCCAAGAGACTGGAAGGCAGCCTGCCGCACCTGAAGAAGAAAATGGGATTGGAATCGCGTATTCATTATCATAAAAAAAAGGCTGCATTCCACCACTGCTTTGTTTGTAAAATTGTTTTCAGTTATATTATTTCTGAAAGCATGATAGATGAAATTTGAGAAAATTAAATAAAATTAGCTCAATGTAACAAAGTGGGAACTAGAATGTACAATACAATGCTGCTAAGCAAGTACCTCTTGGCATCCTAGTTTTAAAACCTCTTACCCAACGGGACTGGTCACTAATGAGACTGATGAAGAGAGGGGACAGCTTGGTCCGTCTGACTTCTGGGGACGTGGAATTGGAGACAACCATGAAGCACTCAGCACAAGCTTTGCGAATGCCCCATAGGCTGTCGGAGCACAAGTCAAAGAACTTCGGCATCTACAAGGCAGAATGAACAGGAAGATGTGTTTTGTAAAAAATACAGAAGCATTTAAAGTACTTGCACAAGGCAGTTTATTAAGCTGAGCAATTGAGCTTATACTAGTACAGGTAATAACTGTTCTCACCAGAAGTTTTTCTGTAGCTTCTTGGCCCACAATGGAACAGAACTCCCCAAAGTTAGCAGCACAGACCTGTCAGATAAAGTAAATGAACAACTGTCTTTCTGTATACACACACACACACACACACACACACACACACACACACAGTAACTGCATCTCATAAATTACTAGTAATATTTCAAAATATTTTTTGCTGTGGCCCAATTGCTTTTAACCTTATGGGGGCATATTCTTGTTCTCAGTGTAGATAAATAATAAATATTCTATGCAGTTCTGATTCACCATTTGCCCTTTTTAAAAATCTTGACTCCGGGTGCAGGCTGACTATCAACAAGCAATAGTTAATGGTTGAAAAATAAAAAGTGTTGAAAAGTAACTAGGCATCTGTAAAAAAAAAAAAAATGCCCCACATTTTAAACTCCACAATTTCTTTCCAAACATACAAGTCCATGCTAGAACTCCTGAAAGGCAGCTGTTTCACACCTTGCGCACTTGGAAGAGCCTGGAATCACTGCACAGCTCACAGAAGCGCAGTAGCAGCAGGTTCTCCACAATGTCCCTGCTTAGCATGGTCACCAATTTGCACATAATCTGCAGGCAGAAGTAGTTAGTGTTAGCATGTGTGAGGCATCACAGCAGTGGAGCAGCCTGCAAAATACTACTATGCTCGTGCAGGTACCGAATTTGCTGCATCGTCACACTGTTTTTAAGGTTCCCCTGGCCAATATGCTCTCACCGCCACAGCTTCAATTTTGTAGTCATCGTCACTAGTGGGCTCCGTGAGGTCTAGTAGGATAGGGCAAACCTTGCTCTCCATGTCACTCTCACTGATGAGACCCTGCTCCAGCAGAACAAGCAACGCTGCCTGACTCGTTTTCCGCACCTGTCCACAGAAGTACCATCAATTCATCAATGCAGAGGAATACGATGACCACCTGTGTCTGCCAACCCAGTAAAATATAACATCAGCTGTGGATTTAAGGAGTTCACCTGGTTGTTAGGGTCTGTGAGGTACCGCACTACAATAGGTACCAGATATTGAGAGAAGGCCTCGGGGAAGTTGGGACGACTCTCGTGCAAAAACATGGCGATGTTAGGCACCTGCTCCATCAGCTCAGCTCGCACTGTGGGCTCTGCAAAGGTATGTACGTTCCACAGAACTTATCAAGCCATACTGTACAAAACAAGAAATAGCACTAATTTCACTCTTTTATGATATTTAAAAATGTATTTCTATATGTTCGGTAAATTAACTTATTTTAGCATTGAGTGTAACTTAAAACCAGTAAATCACTTACCCAGTACCTGGCTACCACACTCTAACACGACAGTAACATCAACACTGGCAAAGCAGGAGAAAAGCTCCCGTGACCTCATTTTTAAAATATATTTTCTATTTAGCTGACAACTTTGTTCAAGGTCACATTTGGTGGTAAGACTGTATGGTGAGCTCCGTACAAATATTCACCCATTTATTACAGCTCCGAATTTTTTTTTACTGTGTCAATTCAGAGTAAGTACCTTTCCCATGGGTACTACAGCAGGAGTTGAGATGCAAATCCAGGAAATTTTGATTGCAAGACAATGGTTCTCACTGCTAAAACTTTGGAAGTGTTTTAATTTAAATCCACACCTCTTAAGACATTTGTGCCTTAATCCAGCGCTTTAAACTGCTTTGCAATCCTAACTACCTAAAAAGGAGGCTGCACTAATGAGCACATTAAACATATCGAGTACCTTTGTATACATGAACAAATACACTTGGATACCAATTAACAATAAGTTCTTCACAATGAACACAAAGCTATTTTTGGGAAACTTTTTCTCCCTAATCACGAGTTTGGACAAATGTCTGACAGGTCCAATGACAAATGTATTTCCTGAATCTTTTGTGCAATAAACATGAGGTCAACTCTATCAACAGCAGTGCCAGTTTGTTTTAAATTAAGCTTATATATGGTACAGAGTTTCTCTTCAATGTAAACTCAAGTTTTTTTTTTTTTTTTTTTGTTTTTGGTGCAAATTTAACTGTTCTTTAAAATGTGGTTTATGAAAGACTTTATCTATATGATTGTACATAGCTAATGTCTTGAATGGCTAATCACAGCTTGTTACTGATATTTGCAAAAATATCCAAAAGTGAGTTGGGGTTATACAGTTATCTTGTTGTTAAAATGTGAAGTTATGTGTAACTTTTATTTCTTTGCACTGGATTGGTGACATGGTGGGGGGAAAAAAAACAAAAAGTCAAATGCTTAAAAATGGAAAAAATTTTTTAAAAATGTAGGACTGTTAAAATACAGGCCAAAATAAACAAAAAAGGATAAGTTGTCAACAGCCAAAGACTAATCAAAACTAACCTCCATCCTCAGACATTCTGGAAACTGTTTCCATGACAGTGACAAAATTGTTCTCATTGTCACTGAACTCTCGGAGCACATCCAACAGCCCACGTGCCACTATTTGCCTGAAGTGCAACATCAAACAGCGAAGTGCATACAGTCAAAAAAGCATACCAGCAGAAAACGTTTGAATTCTCATGTATTAATGGAGTTAAATGCTAGGAAGGACAGCAAAAAGTACTAAGAACTGATTTGGTACTGTTTAAAGTGCTTAAGTTCACATGACAGTACTAGATCATGTACAAAACCTAGATGTTATAATGGAAAATGCCCTGTTTTGTTTGCTGAGACAACATGCCATGTGTGAAAGCAAAAGAACAGAAACTATTACTGACAAAAATGTCTTGCATGTACATGTGTTTTATGAACAGAGTCCTCCCTTTGTTATTTTTAGATCAGCAGCTCTGCCTGTAGACAAGTGTTATTTTCAAAAGAATTCATGTTCATTACGGGCAGAAAGAAGACAATCCACCTCCACAAGCTACATGCAAAAAGATTACACAATGACCACCAATCAGACTGAATTACATTAAATTTCAGTACCTCCTACCTGTTAAAGACATTTTCACTGAAAGCATATTTCTCAAGGCGTCCCAATGGAGTGAGGTTGTCCTGCCCTGCATCAAGAAAAGCTGTGATCCGAATTCCATCACATTCCGCACCATAGTCGTCAAATCCAACTGAAAAGAAAATTATTAAATTAACAAATGGTTCCTTTAGTTATGCATATATAGATATTTATTCATATTTTAAAGCTTATTTAAAGGAGAGGTAGCATGCAATGTGTTTTGATAACTCAATGAAAAAAGGGACCTTGACACATTGATTTTTAGTTCAAAAAATATATATTTTTAACATCAACACAGCATTAGCATTACACTGAACTTCCAGTTTACTACTGAGAACTATAAATATTACTAATACTGGTAAAACCAATAAATTTGTAAAAGACAGGTAACAGTTGCGGATGTCACAGAATATATTCAAAAGTATATAAAATTTGAACAGTGAACCTTCCTTCAATAGCCAAGCAAATAGCAAGCAAAACACCATTATAACATGTTAAACTGTAATATCACGTTTCAATTCTACCATGAACTCAATGAATTTCAAATTCTCGTATAAATCCTGGTGGAATTGCATGACAGCAAATAAATATATTTTGAATTCAATACAAGTATTTCCTGTTGTCTCCTTATACTTGGCTCTCAGAACACTGCTGGCATGTGTCAGAAACCATTAAGGGAAAGGAGAACATTAAACGGGATAATTAACAATGATTGATATAGAATAAAATGACACCACGGAAGTTTTAGCAGCACTTGACAGGGTTATGTACCATCCATAGTTTTAAGCAGATAATTCCTTTAATGAGCAACTGATTGGTTACTGCACTTCCTCAGTCTTCCATCATTATCTCATCAATGTGTCAGTTAAAGAAGTTCACAGATCAACTACTTACAGTCATCCAAATCATCATGGCCATCTTCAAAATATAAAGACAGACCTGAAACCAAAATAAAACTGTTAAGTACACTTTTGGTTTTGTAAATAGATTGATAAACAATATGGTTGCTCACTACTACAAACAACCTATCAGTCAGTTAATAAGCCTTTACTGTGCACTGTAAGAGAAAAAAATAAGCACTCTAATTCTTTCAAACCATACATTCGTATATATGTATTAAAAGTTTCTTCTAAATAAACATAACTGTCAAGAGCATGACTGATAGTAAATACTATATTCTATAAACTAATATCCATTTCGAGTTGAGCAAAATATACATCATTAATATTTGACATTAAATATTATAGATATCCAGGAAAATTTAAAAATGACATTAATATTTAGACTGTATTTTACTTTATTTTTACATATTTAAAAAAGGTAAGCAGGGAAAATAAATGATATCTGTCAATACCATATCAAAAGGTACTTTCTAGTGCAATGGCTCAAGCATTCTTTAAGGAAGAGCAGAAAACACACCAAACTACTGTTACTAAAGGAATTTAATTGTGCACAGTACAAAAATCAGAATTCAGTCTAAAATTAAACATCACCAATATAAAATATTAAAACCAAAAATCTCTAAATTATAGGCCAAAAACAACTCAACAGAGTTATCAGCCTTCACTAACCTGGATTACAAGTAAATTTTAAATTATTATTCTTTACAAGGTTTTAAAATGGCAGAATGATTGAAAACATTGGTTGCTCAAATTAGTTGAGTTCAGTCATAAAATGCTCAGTGGGCTCAACAACACAGTAAAAATGTGACATTTACACGTGCTTTACCACCAAGCCACCTAACCATCACACAACTTACCCCACAGAGTTACTTAAGGTAACAGGGCTTAAAGCTGTTCGCCAAAGGAGGCGAGATCCTGTAGATGCGTCATTTCACATATTAGCAATAATATTTTAATAATTTCAAAACAACTGAAAACCAGCACTCTAAATTCGTCCTTTATTACATTAGTCTGTAGTTTTGAGCTATGACACCAGGTTGGTTTCATTTATGTTGAAAAAATTACCGGCCGTTTGTTTAGTTTTTTCCTGAATATTCTGTTTATTTCTGACATTAAAACAATACTATGACCGGCGGTTAAGAGCTCCACAATCAGCTCACTACCAACCAATACAACACGTTCTCTGAGTCACAGAAAAGAAGAAACTGTCCTTGTTCGTTTTAATTCTGGGCAAATATATATATATATATATATATATATATATATCTCAAAGCTGAAAACACAGCAGGTACGTAGTCCACGGGAGGAACTGTTTAACTGAAAAACACAGCAGAACCCGGTATGGGTGGTTTTACTGGGACTCGAACATGCCGGTCAATTTTCGTGGGGAATAAACCACTTCATCGACATCGACCTTCAGTTCGTGTTAAATAACAATCACTATCATACCTAATGTGCATAACCCACAGTTAACTGTTTATGTTAACTTTATACTTTGACCGTGTTTGATATAGCCAACAAGCTAGTGACAATCTGCTAACTTATTAGGAAAATAGTTTCGTTAAATTTTCGCACAGTGCCAAATAATGCTTCATAAATAGTGAAAATGAAGTATTTAAGGAGCATTAGCTGCGCAGTTTGGCAGTCCCTAGGGTTTCGTAAAATATGTGCTCAAAAACAAAGATAAAATAATACACTTATGATATACTGTGCCGTCAGCCAGCTAAGTACCTAGCATGTATGTACACTACTACACTTGACTTTAGGGCTATTCGAGCTAAAAACACTTCTCATAAACAAAGTACCAAACACAACAGCCCCACTGCACACGTATTTCTGCCAAAGAGCCACGTTAAAACAGCAGTTCCGGACCAAAGCCGTTTGTGTTTATGCCGAATTAAATCTGTTCACATTACCTGCCATCTTGATTCTTACAACTGCACCATTTCACCTCGGCCTCGGCTGTCAGAGCTACTTCCTGAAACTGGATTATCCCCTTAACATCTGCAATAATATTTATTTATTATTACACATCACAAAATACGCGTCGAAAAACGCGAAGCAAAGAGAAGGAACAAAGTAAAAAAGAAAAATGTATACTATTTGTTTGAAGCGGGGAGTTGTCGGGTCACGTGACGTCCACAGTGTCATTCAAGATGGCGGCCGCGGTGCTACTGTGACATCAAGCAGTCGACATTGTGTGGGGCTTGAGTGCAGAGGGCCTTGCGGCGAAGACGCGCGTCTCCACACGGCCGGGAAGTCGAGCAGTAACTGCAGCCCCTTTGCGTTCAGCTCACATTGGCTCGTGCCGCATCGGCAGAGCGCGCACTGTATGGTGGTACCCCGTTGCTGCCAGTCTGCCATTCAGGGAGGTGCGCTTAATGTCTTTGGAATGTTCATAAACAATTCACTCTTTCGCACGTCGACATGGCAGTGAGAGAGCTGAAAGTTTGTCTGCTTGGGGTAAGACATTTGCTCCTTGTTTAATGTGGAATAACGGTGTGACTTAGATATTCGAGCCGTTTGGGGTGTGAGGTAAACAGTGCAGTTTCCTATTCTAGGTGATGTATGGGTATCTCGCTGATCTATGACACTTGGTTTTTATTTATTTCGTACGTTTATGATATTAATATTATTATATTATATCCTCCCTTATGTTTATGAAGTTGTTCTTGACCTTAGTTTGCCAAATATAAATTTGTTTTATTTAACAATGAAATGAAAGTCCAGAAAGCCAATAACTGGGTTTATAGGATTATATTCTGCATGCTTTTGCCATTGAGGTCTATTATTTATATGAACATAAACCTTAAAGATTCTTTGTCAAAGTTATGTGCTCTAATTCAGATGAGTGTAAATATCAACTATAAGTGCTTAACACATGTAGTCTTGCTGTTTTGTATTTCTAGTCACAGTATTTTGCATTCATGGTTTTAATAGTGTTAAAAACACAGCTTGTTTTAACATTTGTTTGTCTTTTCTGCAGGATACTGGGGTTGGGAAGTCAAGCATTGTCTGGAGGTTTGTGGAAAACAGTTTTGACCCAAACATTAATCCAACAATTGGGTGAGTTATTTTACAAATCATAGTTTTTCCAGTAGTACAGCTTGTTAATGGTTGCACGGTGGCTCAGCAAGTTGGGCATAAGTTTGAATCCAGCTCAGTCTCTGTGGAGTTTGCATGTTCTCTCCATGTCTGCATGGGTTTTCTCTGGGTGCTCCAGTTTCTTCCCATAGTCCATAAACATGTATTTCAGGTTAACTGGTTACTCTAAATTGCCTGTGTGCATGCATGTGCATGTGTGTCAGTCTGTGAGGGACTGGCATCCAGTTTAATGGCCTTACGCCTGTTTCTTCAAGGAGAGGCTCCAGATTGCCAAGGCACTTGGTACAACGGTTAGGTTCAACTTGTTAATCAGACTTGCATGTTGAATTTACAGTAACTTCTGTTCATTGACTCCAAAGCTGCAATTTATTAACTTAGGAAAATGTTTCTCTAAAATTGTGTGCGGCTCAAAGTATACAAAAATGTATTTCACAACTGGCAAAAATTTAAAAAAAAAAAAAATCAGTTATTTATTTGTTTTGGCTGGTGTACATTACTACAGTTGTAGCTTACAGAACTGAGAGGTGATCTCTATAACAAAAAACTCTGATTTTCAGTGCATCTTTTATGACAAAGACAGTGCAGTACCAGAATGAACTACACAAATTCCTTATCTGGGATACAGCAGGGCAGGAGAGGGTAAGTATTATTTTTATTTATTTATTTGTTTGTTTGTTTGTTTGTTTGTTTTTAAATCTTGGTATTACAGGCATTCTGTTCTTAACACCCTTAATTTCTTCTCCAAAAACAGTGAAACAGTATAGGGGGAAAAAAATCCATTGTATTATATAGGAACAATGGATATGTTCCTGTGTGTCTTAGCTGTATCTCTTTACACCCATTTAAGATAGGACTGCAGGGAAATTTTCCACACAGCAGCTGAACACATAGGACATTAATGAACAAAAGACTAAACTTAAAAATAACTAATATGTAACAGTAATAAATCCATGTATGCCACTATAGAGGCAGATGATTGTTGTTAAAAAGGACCCACAGAAGTGCTATTTAGCACACCTAAGATGAATTACCTGGTGGCTAAATTATTTTGGGGATGTGAGCCATTGTCCATAAAGGACTGTTCCTTCTCATCCTGGCCTCTGCCAAATCAGGGCTCTGACCCATGACAGAATCCACTTTCCTTAGTTTGTGTCTTTCTCCAGAAGTGATGCCCTGCCAACACTCCACAGCATGAAGGATCACACTGGTGACTACGGTCTAGTAGAACAGTCAAGACGTTGCTGCCTGTGTTAAAGGTCCTGAGTCTTAAAGTGCAGCCTGCTCTCTCCTTTCTTATACAGCGCATCTGTGTTGTGAAACCATTCCAGTTTGCAGATGTGGAACCCCACATAATTGTAGGATTGGACTATCTTCACATCTGCACCCTCAATATTAACCAAGCACAAGGGTTCTTTAATGTATAAAAGATCAACTGCCAGTTCTTTTTTGTTTTTCTTGTTTGAACTGGAAAGGGGTTTGACTTTGACTATATAATAGTCCTCAGTCAGATGCATATACTCCACTTCATCATCTTTCTCTATGTATCCCACTCTCATTTTTAGCCATCCAGCAGTGGTACTCAGTCTCTGTAAATATAACTGCTGCTACCAGTTTCACTTGTGAGATATTTAAAAGGCCAAAGAGTAAAATACCTTTTTAAAATATGTCAAAATAAATGCCTGTCTTCCTGTTTCTTCTGTGAAGGGGACAAGCTCATGCAATCAAGGAGACAGTTGCAGCCTGTAGAACCATGACTGAGGAACGCTGTTGTTACACAAGGCCTTTCTGTGTTGCCACCCAGCTGGCTTCTGAAAAAGAGTCTGCCTGTCAGTGAAGCAGTGGGTCAACTTAGAACAGCTGGGTAGGGATGCTAATATACAGAATAAGTGAAGTCTCAACAAAATAGAGTCTAATTTGGCTAACTTTTATTGAGGTATTTGAATATGACCTATTTCTTGGCAATAAATGTTATGTGCACTAATTATGCTATTATTTGAAAGTGAATGAAGTAGGTTGTCAAGGAGGGATGAAACTTGGTAAGATGCAAGGCATTAAGATGTTACTAATGATTTGCAGTAGAAGTGACTTAATTAGTTCTCGGAGAAAGTAAAATGTGAAATTCCAATATAATGAAAAGGTGGTGGGAGAAATGAAATAAAAGTATCTTTTTACAAATTCACTGTTACTTTTCTCATCAATACTTTACTAGCCACCGCTGAGAACTGGCATGCATATATCTAGCAGCTTAAAAAAATGCTGTTAATTAGTGTCTGTCACCAGGATTTTAATCTGACATTGACGTTTATGCTGTGAGCTGGACAGACAGCTGAAACGGGAACTTTGAGATATGTGAGGGTTCCTTTTCTTTGGTGTTCTAGCACCATCTAGTAAAATTCTCTGTTTACTGCATGTCTAGCCTACTCTGAACCAGAGTTCTTAACTGTTGATCATTGGGCTTTTCTTAAGCTGTGTCTAAAAATTCTAATGTTGCCTAGTTCACTGTAAAAGTAAACTTCAAATTGTGAAATGTCAAGAAGTTAATTATCTGAAAAACCAAAATGGTTACCCCCTGCCCCCTTTCTGGCTGCTATTGTGAAACAGTTTGTGTATCTGGTAAATTAATTGCAACCATTTAACAGTTAACTCTTATACTGTGAATAATAGAGTTCATGGTGAAGGCAGAAATTAAAGTCTATATGCAGTGTGGGCTACAAGAATCAAGTATCTCAACAGTACTGATCTGATCATACAGAGGAGTCCATTCAAGGACTCGCAAAGGTCTAAAACATAAAAATATGCACTTTACAAGTAGTAAAATGATTACATATCTCAGTATATTGTATTTGTGACAATTATATGCCACCTTTTTTTTTGGGGGGAGGCAGCCAGGTGACATGGTGTGTTAAATGAAACCCATGCAGTACATGACATAGACTGTCCTCATTACCCCATGCTGATAGCCAATGAAAGGTGTTGTTAAAAAATTTACTTTTTACCTAATTTTTAATTTTAATTTTACAGTCCATTGAAAGTATGCTTTCAAGTTTAGGTAGAAACATGGCCTAGCAGCAAAAGACATATAACCTCAAAATTGTTTCATCAAGCATTTCCATATGAAAAGGTGCTTATTTTTAATTGCTATAATAAAAGTACTGAGCAGTAAAAATGGGTCAAATGCTGCAAGTCTCTTTGGAAAGTGGAATTGGTTGAACAGTTAACTAGTAATATTAATGAGGTTGAGAATTGCTCTGGTTAGCTTTCATTACTGAACCAATGCTTTTAATGAGCTGAATCTGAATTTAGTTTACATCTACTTTTTGCAATAAAATACAAAAACAACTTTAATAAACTGCATTTATGAGGAAATGTAAAATATAAGCTTGCAATGAATTCCAGGCTGTGCTATGAGCCTTTTTTTAACCACTGGCTGAAAATTCTGACAATTATTTATGCGTTGAGTCTGACAGGGGGTGGTGGTTACCTCACCACATAGAGGGGTCTGCGCTCTTGCAAAAACATCCTTATTCTTGCACGAGGCCAGCTGTTTTGTGGTTTGCCTTCCTCTGACTGCCTCTGCCTTCCTGAAATGAGTGGCGTCTGTTTAGTCTGAGAGCCATAAGCAATAAGTGTAGCGATCGTTCTTGATGAACAGCCTTCTGCACTGCTGTATCTCTCTGTCGCCGCCCTCCTCTCTGTACGTATACTTTACATTCAACAAAAACCTATATTTATGATTTTCTGCATATATTAGACACCTGACACGTCTATTTATATTTCATTTGAATGAGCTTCCTTTCAGCTGACACAGTCCATTCTTGGCTTTGAACTGCCTGGCTCAGTCACTTGAGTGGTTGTTACTTCTGAGGCATTTAAAGGTCTCTCAGTCATACGGCAGTGATGTGACATGATGCTAAATCTGCAGACATTGCTAGCACAAAACAAAGGTGCAAAATCAAAAGATTTTAAGGGAATGTTAAGAGATAGGTTTGTGGTGTTAGCATACAAACCGGTATTCAGAATGCCATTTGCCTTCCATATGCTTTAAATCTTGTCTCAATTGGTAATAATTTTCGCACCACAAGTGCCAAGGTCAGCAGTCAACTAATAAAAATCCAAGTACTAGTTTTTTTCTATTATCTGTAGCATTGGCCTGATGTTGGCTTGAGTGGTGCCATGTAAGATCTGCTGGGGTTATAGTCTTTTAGTTCTGGTCTCTCCCCTGTTTTGTTTCTTCCTTTTAACGCCTCAGGAGAAAAAAATGGTTACTGTCCTCTGCATCCTAGTCCTGTTCCAGAGAAAGTGAGCCATTGCATTATTGCAGAATAAATTTGCAGTAATTTGAGATGTGAGCGTATCTGGAACTGTGACACAGTAGTGTTGCCCATTCAGTACCATCTCCATATTTGTGTTTATGGATGTCAGCATTTTTTTCAGTTCTGTCAACCGACTTTTACAGCCCTATGTGGAGAATTTTTCTTATACTACTGCATACTTTTCACAACCTGCTGCAGTATTTGGATGTGGATTAATGTTTGCTTTAGCCCCTTAAGGGCTTTGTCTTTCAGAAGAAATGCAGTGGGTGCGCAGCTGAGTGGGGAGGAATGAGTGCGGTTTGTGTGCTGTCTCCATAGCTGAATGTGCAAGTGTGTCTCTCCCATGTTTTCCACATCCTATGTCCTTTTCCCATTCCCTCATCCACAGGGAGAGCCAGATTCCCTGTGAAATTCCTAGAATAACAGTCAGTCTTTCATGGTATGCCAGTTTCATCATTGAGTAATTAATCCAGGCATCCAGGGTGTTTTTATGGGCTTTTAGGGCCAGATGTCCTTGTGCATTGTGAGTGCCCAGGGTCTGTGGAAGGGAGACCACACAGGGTGGGGTTCTGTGCTACCACCCCAAGCTGCTAAGCTAGCAGAATCCCTTTCCTGCAGGCGGCCAATTTAAACACAGACTTTGACTGAAGAACTTGTACTGCTGCTGCAGCAAGCCATATATTTGGTTGAATTTACATTTTCTTTAACCTATTTGGCTTCCTACAAAGGGGACAGAGAGAATTAAATCTATATCCAAATATTTTCTTACATGTCTCCTATAGAAAGAAGAAAAATAAATTTCAAAGAAACACTTGCTGTAAGTTTCTGTGATGTTTGCTTTTAGTTATCTTAAGATATGCAAGTACACATGGAATGACTTGTGGTGTATGGTTTCACTCTTTAATTAGACATCGCCTATCTGACTTCATGAACATATGGTCTGTCAGAAGGAACTGGGTGAAAATGATGCATGTCAAAACTGAGGTCCCCTTGGTTTTGATTGGAAATTTTGATTTGAATACAAATTTTACTTAAAGTTCTTTAAAAAAATTTTTTTTTTTTGTCCATGTTGGATGACAGGAATGGCTTTCTTCAACGCAAAAATACTTTTAATCCTATAAATATATCTTTATAATATGAATACAAAGTGCATTTTACCTTGGCAGTATGCAGAAAGGATTTGGGGTTTTTTTTTAGCAGTGTGTTCCTGCATTTTGTTAATGTGCATAACCAAACATAATGAAAAGTTAAAAACCCTCAAGCATTCTGTACAATTAAGAAATCTATCTGCTGTAATTAGTAATTTTTTTATATGAACATTAGTCTTCATTGCTAAGATCTGAAAATTGGGAATTGTTTTTCACCCTAGAGGATGACACATTTTGTGAGGATGAGTCAGCCAGGCCTGCAGCTGAGACACATTACTAAACTATTGTGTATTAAAAAACCCTCTAAAATGTGTATTTGATTTGTGTTACTAAAGCAGGCCTTGGCTAATTGCACAGATGTGTTTGAGCCAGAAATGAAGAGCACTGGAAAATATTATAGGGAGGAAAAACCTGCCAAGAATGGGTGTGCATAACTTTTTTCCTCCCCTCTAACAACACATTGGGCGGTTATACAGTCTTATTTTGATGTACAATTTGGTTTATACTGCTAGAATGGGGAAAAATGTGTATGTAATATAGTATATACTGATACAGTATGTATATTTAAGCCTTAGCATTTCTGCTACATCGTCTTCATCTTTGCAAAGATTGCTACCACTTGTGGGGAGTTAATTACCTCAGGCCACAGTGTAACCCTTGCATCTTCGGATGAGAGTAAAACAAAGCAGCTACCATGTAAGCATGAAATGATAAGCCTTTTTGTGGGTTTACTTGTGTTCTTGTGTTTTTCAAGCCTGATGAATGAATTTCAGTTGGGTTGAGGCGATGCTATAGAAACCATCAGTAGCTGTGATGATCGACTGTAATTATGTAAATTCTTTCAGTGTATTCTCAGCTGGGGTCACCAGGAAACCTGCGAAATATAAATTCACTTTCTTCTCAGAATTTGCACGAAATAAGCTTTAAATATTGTTAAGTTCCCTGTCATATGCCTCAATTTGTTTGACTTAGACTGATTTTTAAGAAATTACCTTGATATGCCAAAACACTATACATATTTTGTGAGAGAATAAACTGAATATGGTGCATAAGCATGCACAGGTTCTGTTGTGTATATTTGATTTATTTATTAAATTTATTTGTGCTGATCTGTGTCTTTTGTCCGTTTACTCACAGTTCCGTGCCTTGGCACCCATGTACTACAGAGGCTCTGCTGCAGCAATCATTGTTTACGACATTACTAAAGAGGTAGGCAACTCCTGCCTGATTCATTCACCTGCTCACAGTAGAGTAACCCGTTTAACATGTCATGTCTTTGAGTCAACATGAACATCACTGGAAAAATTCAGGATTGATGGAAAACAAGTGACACTTTATGAGACTACATTTATTTTGGGAATTGGGGCGGTTTGGACATCAAGCTCATTTACTGTGAGTGTAATGAAAGATATTTGTAGAATTACATTATAGTAAATGTATCGGATAGAATTTCATCTGCACAGTGTTAAAAATACACATATCTCTTGGTTTATGTTCCTAATCCATTCCTGAAAACTGAAATTAAAGTGGGAAAACATAAATAAGGAGCCTGTTTCCCCATTATTTTAAACAGTGAAAAATTATTTGTTTCAACCCCCTCAAAAAACCCCAATTAATTTTCCCAAATATCACTAAAATTCTGTAAAACACCTATATAACAAACATTAATCTCATTCTCTTTCTTATACTTGTACACCAACAGACATTTATCCTTGACATTTGTTAAAGTGTGGGCAACGATTTAAAATAAAGAATGCAATTCACTAATGAACTGTTTAACACTCTTTGTACTCAGCAAATGTATTGTGTAATGTGAATGTAGGGACAGGCAGGTTAAACTTTTATTGCAGTCCAGATGCTATGGGTACCCAGCAAGGACAATGCAAGCAAAACAAACAGTAGTGTTTCAAAATAACAAAACATTACAGATGAGTAGCTTTTTATTACAGAATTTAGCTGGAAAATGTATCAAGCATTCAGAATTATAACGACTTATTTTTAAAATTTTAATTTATATGACTACTAAATGTGTTTTGAAATGTGATTCATTTTTGTTTCTTTACACCATGTGATGTTGAAAAAGGCCTCTTTTATTTCACTATTTGCATAGAACAGACTATAAGCTGTATATCAGTTTAAAAGTATTCCAAGAATTGTTTTCACCAAAAAACTATATAGTTTTAGGTATTTTGGCATAGAAAAACTGAACTTTTGGTACAAAAAAAACAAGAGGACATATACTGGAGATGGGTATAAACACAAACAGTTGTACTTTTCATGTCTGAACACATTGTGTATTCATTCACAGTCCAGACTGGGAGATCTGAACCCATGTATTTAATAACTGTTGGAACCTTTTTTAGCAGCAGCAACCTAACTAAACATTTCCTGTAGCTGTTGATCATACTTCCACAACAGTGGGGAGGATTTTTAGACCTCCTCCCTACAAAACTGTTTCAGTTCATCAATAGTTCTGGAATACCTTGCATGAACAACCCTTTTCAGGTCATGCCACATGCCTTGGGTTAAGCTATGGACTCTGACTTGGCCATTCCAAAACATGAATTTTCTTCTTTTTAAACCACTCTGATCTTGATTTTTGTGTTTTGGATCATTGTCTTGCTGCATCATCCAGCTTCTAGTAAGCTTTAGGTGACAGACCTGATGTTCTATAAAATTTCTTCATAATTTTGAATTCATTGTTTTTTCAATAATTCCAAGCTGTCCAGTCCCTGAGGCAACAAAGTAGGCACAAAGCATGATGCTCCCTCTACCATGCTTCGCGGTTGCGAAAAGGTTGTGGTGTTGGTCCAGTGCCCTTTTCCCTCCAAACATAGCAGTGTGTATTTCTGCCAGAAAGTTATATTTTTGTCTCATCTGTCCATAAAATACTGTCCCAAGAAGCATTGTGGAAGTCAGGTGGTGTTTTGCAAACTTGAGACACAGCTTTTTTGCCTTTTTTGTGTATCTCTTATAGTGAACACGTGAACAGAGACTTCTAGTTCTAGAGATGCTTGGGTTCTTATTCACCTTCAGAATTGCATGTTGTGCTGTTGCTATGACCTTTGTAGGAGACCTGTTTTTAGAGAGAGTAGCAACAAGACTGAATTTCCTCCATTTAGAGATAAATTATCTTTCTTTGGACTGATAAACACTCAGGTGTTTAGAAATGCTTTTGCAGCCTTTTCCAGCTTTATGCATCACTACAAAACTCTCTGAAAGTTGTTTTGATTGAGGCATGGTGCACATAAACAGAGCTTTCTTGAGAAGAGCAGACTCTATTAACCTGACTTTGTGTCTTTTTATATGACAGGGCACTTATACAACTCTCACCTCCAATCTCATCTCATTCATTTGAACACCTGACTCTAGGCCCATACCTTTTTAACCTAGACTGTGATTGTTTAAATGGTATATTCAGTATTGACAAGAAGTACAATTATTTGTTTCTCATTACATTAAGCAGGTTTTGTTTACCTATCATTGTGACACTGATAAAGATCAGACCACAAATTATGATTACTAATGCAGAACCCCAGGTAATTGCAAAAGCTTCACAAACCTTTTCTTACAACTGTGTTTCATTTCTATATAATAGGGCCTCACAGTGATGTTTGGTGTTTGGCTGAGAAGAGTATTGACCATCTCCTTGTCCTGTCCTTAGGAATCCTTTCAGACGCTGAAGAACTGGGTGAAGGAGCTGCGACAACATGGTCCACCCAACATAGTGGTTGCCATTGCTGGCAATAAATGTGACCTCAATGACGCCAGGTACCCCACCTTCATTCCCATGTCTTTGACAATTTATGCGTTCAATTTAATGTTAAAATACACCTTTAATATGTCTCTACCACATCTGATTATGTATGTATTTCTAACAAAATGGTAATTAAAGTGAGATAAACTTATGTGAGTATGCTTATTTGTAAAAATGAGTGATTTTTAAAAGTCATATATTATATTTTGGCACTATGTGACAAGGGTAAAGGTTCTTTTGTAATAACTAGAAGCTAAAACCAACCAAAAAAGGAACAGAAAAATATTTATTGCACACAAAAGTTTGAGTGTACTGTTTATTTCAACTTCTGTGTTGATTGTTTAAAATACTGTTAAAAATGAAATCAAACAGTAAACCTACTGCTGTAAAAGGAGAAACGCAACAGTATTTTATGTACTAATACATTTATAATTGTAATTTTTGGGCAGCAATATCTAATGTTGGAAATATCTTGGTGCTTTGTGGAGCTGTATTATTGAAATGAGCTGTCGGGGTCCTGCTACTTGTGAGCGGGTGCAATTTAATCAGCGGCTCATGGGTCTGATTACTCTGGGTGCAAAGTCTCTAACTTCATACCCCACATACTGCTGCACAACAAGGAGTGAAACAATGGGATGAGGACAATGGTCAAATAAATTATCCATATTAAGTTACCCATCTTATTTTACCCATCATTAAAACCTTCATTCAGATCATTTGACATTGATATTAATATGAAAACAATTAAGTGAATCCAATTTTCAAACGCCACTTCAGTTATACTTTCTGGTGTATTCATTTTGTAAATGTATAAGTTCCCCTCCACCCATAGTACTTTTCTCATGTTGTGAACCTATTGTTCTTTTTGCAGAGAAGTGTCAGAGAAGGATGCCAAGGACTACGCTGACTCTATCCATGCCATTTTTGTGGAAACTAGCGCCAAAAATGCTATTAACATTAATGAAGTCTTTTTAGAGATAAGTAAGTTTAAACTGGATATTGTAAGCTCTGTTCTTATAGTTTAATAATACGACAACTTTGAATTGTTTAGCATACATTAATCTCATTTTTTTCTGGATCCATGTATCTTATGCTTTATTGTGTAGTAGATGCTTGTAATACTTAAAATTTGCATTATCTTTAGTTAAACATGCTTGGTTACATGCATAGAGAAGTCAAATTACAGGCAAATGCAGTGTCTAACACTTTGAGGTGTTTATGCAGAAAACTGTGGGTGGAAAGATCCATAGTCTGACTAGTGACAGTGAAGCAGACAGCTTCTGGTTTCTGCAGGAGTCTCGTAAACCTTTGTAGATATTTTTCTCAGATTACTCCATACCAGTATCCTTGTTCTTTTCCAGGCCAGAGAATTCCTGTCATGGATGCCAGCGGGGAATCGGCAGGAAAAGGCTTCAAATTGCGTCGTCAGCCATCTGACACTCGGCGCAGCTGCTGCTGATGCTGGCCATTGGTCTGACTCACGTATTCTGAAGAGCTGCATCCTTCGAGTGGAACAAAGGTGCTCTGGCACTTCTCCACCAAAGGATCTACAGTGTCACGCTATGCATATGTCCATACACACATCACAGAGAGAGCATTAACTGTGTCCTTACACAGGTCGACCAACAAGCTGCAGGTTATGGAATCCTTCTATCTCATGGTGTTTACACTTTCTTTACCACTGTCAATAAACCTCATTAAACTAATCCAGTCTTCAGGAAGGAGACCCCCCCAGCACACATGATGAATTTCAAGATTCATCACATTAGACAACCTATATGTCTCGGGTTATTCAAAACAATGAGATGGCCTTGCAATTGTTATACACCACATGGCCAAATTTTAGGGGTTTTTTTTTAATGTCAAGGAAAGAAATATTTATTAGTATACTGTTCCTGTCAAAATCTCATAAATCTCTTCTCCTTTTCTTAGCATTGTGCATTGTATGCCTGCATCTGGCTTACAGATCCATTCTTTACATCAACTGCTAGGAAGTTTTGCCCCCCCCCCCTTTCTTTTTTTCCATTTGCATTTTCAGATTGTACTGTGCCAACGTATTGTGTTCAACCACAGATTTTGCTCTTGTAATCAGGTATAAGAAGGAGAAGTGGTGTCTGAGGTACTTTTCAGAAGGGACAGATGTTTACTTTGACTATAATCTACATAATGGTAGGTACAGGCAGAAGATCCTAACGGACAAAATGGACCTTTTTTGTATAAACTGTGAGGTTGTTTGTCAGTGCCAACAAGGCTGTGGTGACACTTGGTAACCTTAATACTGTTGCCACGAACACTGAACAGCAGAGAGGAATAAACACAAAAGTTAAGCTTGAGCTTTAAAAGGGAATCAGAGATATTTATGTAATGAAATGAAGTTGTGTTTCTTTTTTTTTGCACACAGTTGATGTTTCTTATAGATCAGGTATACCTTTCAGCCTTTGCTTTGGTGCATTGGTGCATCTCTACCTTTGTTATATTCCATTCAGCCTTTTCTCTCCATTTACCTCAGCACTTTAAATGAAAACTGCCTTTGTAAATTTGCTTGCTAGTACAGAGGAAAATAAAGGGTTTGTGTAACATTTTTACCTCCTTTAAGAGAGCCTTGGTATGCATGGTTTTGCATTAATCCTAATTGTAAGAAGTCAAGCTTTTAAGTCTGCTGACTACCCTAAAGCTAAATCACAATGTGTATATATATCTCTTCTCAAACTCCCTCTTTTCAACTGTAATGGCCAACAGAGTAAAATAAGTTCTATAAATGAATTGCATGTAGTTAAGTAATGGATGCATAAACATGCTTACAGTATACATTTGAGTTGGAACATTGTTAAAGTTCTTTTAACCATTTCTGTTGTGTAATGTAACTATAGATCCCTTGCTGGTTTTACTCCCAGTTTACAGGAGAAAAGTTTTGTGAGATCCTGCCAATTCTTTGTCTCATAAATATCTTTATCTTATACTTTTACAGACTAAGTACTGGCTTGAACATCCAAATGGTGTGATTTTTAAAAATACCTGACTAAAGATACAAACAAATATTGGAAAACCCAAGAACTTAAAAAACTAGACAATTTCATAACAAAAGTCTTGCTAAAATGTTAAATATAATCATTGTGTAAGATTTCTCTTTACATTCTATTGCTTTTATAATAGTATGTACCATCCATCCTCTATTAAGCTTTTATTCCTCCTTTCCCCCTTAACATTTTACAAAAATCTCATGCCAGTGATTTAAGGCAGGAAATTCAAAGTGATAGTGCATATTCATGAATGTACAGGGAAACATTTTAACATTAACTGCTACAGTAATTTTAACGTTGACAATGTTAACACATGCAGACATGCCTTTCAGTCAGTCTGTTACATACCACACTGCCACATTGGTTATAATGTCTTAATACGACAAAAGCATTCACTAACCCAGAGCATTTTATGGATCCCCCCCCCCTTATCCCTTTGGTTATTTGGTACCTCTTATAGTCCCAAATTTTTTTCCTAAATCAAATGCCACTGTTGTCAAAACATGTTTTTAACTCCAGTCAGTTAATGTTGGCAGGTAGCTTAGATAATTTCGGTAGTGCTGACATGTTGAGAATTGTCTAGTTGTTATCTATCCATCCTCAGCTTGATGAGATTGGTTGCCTGGAAACTTTACACCTTTATCGTTATGTTTTGGAGGTATTTAAAATGTCAAATTTGTATAATAATACACTATTTTCATGTCTGTGTTGATGAAGACTGGGAAAAACTGCATTAACAATGTAGCATCTACTGAAGGGTCAGCACAGCTGAGTTGCAGTGGTTGAAATTACTGGGTGTTAAATCCTTCTGTACAACTCTATGAATTTTGTTAATGTAGATTTTCAAATTCAGTCTAATTTTGATTTTCATGGAAGAAACTCATCTTCAGTTTTTTAGTATCATCTAGAGATTCTTGAATAATGGCAGAAATGAAAGGAAACTAGTACTGCTGTTGCAGTATAAGGGAACCTCTGCATATTTATGACAGCCATGCTTATTTACTGAGGTTTTTCCTGCCATTTGTCAGGAAGCGAGTCCTGCCAGTATTAGACTGTTTTCTCCACTGCAGCAACTGCAGATGGACCTTGCACTGTTGTGAGAAACTAAAATTGTTCCACTTACTCATTCATATGTTTGTTTTTAGAAATTCAAGAGCAAACCTTGCCATTTAATCGAACTTTTTTCTTTATTTTTTGAAGAGAGGAATGTTCCTCTGTGGAACTTTTAAAGTCAGTTAGGAACAAAAAGAGTAGGGCAGTACTCCAACAAGCAGGTTGCAATCATATTGCTAAATGGAATTGTGTCCTCAGTGCATAAAGATTGTAATATATGGAAATCAGTTATAACATTAGCAAAGAATGTTACGCTAGGTTGTGATCACTTTGTTTTCCAAGCAATTGTTCATGTAAGGCTTCTGTTGTAGAAAACTGGCAACAAGTCTTTATCTTGGGCTGGACCTAAGAGTTTTTCAAAGTCCCCATTAATGTTATGTACCATATCTATGTAGATATCATTTTAAAAAATTATATGGACATAGATGAGCACTTGCTATATTGTTTAACTGTTATGTGATACATTTACCATTAGTTTGCCTCACATACATAAAATATCATTGCACCTACAATTCTTGTCATATTCAGCTTTAATATTTTTACTATTTCATGACAAAGCCAGAATCATTTTGTGTACTTTTGAATGTGCAAAAGGGAAATGTCAAGCTGTTTACTAATAATAAAAACAGTGAATTTGTGTGTGTTTGTGTATTTGTGTTCAGGGTAGGGCATGCTCCTGCAGTGCCACAACTAGCAGTGTCAGCTACAGTGGCTTCCTTGAAAAATGACCCTTTTTGCCTTTATATATACATGTACAACTCCTTAAGCAAGTGCATCTGTGTCATCGGTGTACTGAGCTCAAGAGTGCAGTTGAAATGCTGCTGACCAAGAGACAGGTTCTGATGCAAAGCTCATATTCCTCTTGAGCTCCAACTAAACTATACAGGCTGTATTGTTCTGTCAGTAGTTACTCTGAATTGCTTTAAGTAATGTAGAGTTACACACAGAGCAGTAGGTTGCAGTATCCAGGGACACGGAGGCATTAACAAAAACAAAATCCAGCTACAAGGCCCTGAGGTTGTATTCTCCAGCATCGTACTGCCGTCTTATTACTTTTAAAATAACTGTGTATAGCTAAGAAACCTTTAAGTACGTTCCTTCACTTTGAATAGAAATAAATGGTGCTAGTTACGATAGCTTTCGCTGTATTATATTATTAATACATAATTGAACAGTTTGCGAAAGATGAGCCTCAGTGACGGGCAGTAACCCGGCTTGCCTCCTATCCAGCTAGCGGTTAATGCGGAGGCTGTGACGTCACTGGAAGTCCCTCGCTCTTTCTCTCTCTCTCCTCCTTCCTGCTGCATCATCACAGCTGCTAGTGGCAACAATCCTGCTTGTTTCATTTGCAGCGACTGGAAGAAAGGATAGTTAAAGCAAATTATCATAATAAACAAAACCACAACGTCTGTCCGACATCATTATAACGTTCGCGACTAACTGACACCTCCTGTGATAGAAAAAGACAGAAGCGTCCGCCGAAACGCTGGGACATGGCCAGGCAAGAGCAGGTCCTGCTGCTGGAGCCACAGCACGAGCTGAAATTCCGAGGTAAGCGCGTGCCACCATCTGCGCGGGTCTGCGAGCCGCGCCCGCGTGAGTGCAGCACTGAGTGGAGGGCAAAGGCGGCAGCCATCTTTCCAGAACCGAGTACCACCTCCGCTGGGGTGGGATGGGTGGTACAACAATTCGGAAAGGATGCCTCGCGTTATTATTAGCCATTTAAAAACAATTAATTCAATAATGATGCATGTGTCGAGGGGGGTGAATTGGCGTGTCATTCTGTAAACTGTGAGCCTCCATGAAGCAGGCCCTGCTGTACCTGCGCTGTGGCCACTCGCTGACCGTCTGCTCCTCGGTAGCTATTTCACAAGGTGTTGGGAAAAATGAAACGTAAACCGCATTTAAACTCTTTTACTGCGATGTCTGTCAGGTGGTGAACAATTAATAGACGGCATATGCCGTGAGGCTCGCAGTGGAGAAACAGGCCAGTTGAGCCGTGTCCGTCGGCCGATTTTATATAAGAGCAGCTGGTGACCAGAAGGAAGGAGGGACCCGAACCCAGCTGTGGTTCCGCGTGCTCGCAGTGCGCTTTCTAGCTTTGTGAAGGACAGCAGGACCTGGGACCTGAACGGCAGGCACATGCTTAGCAAAGCTCTTTAGCCTTTTAGTCTAGTAACTGTAAAACAGGTTTGTCATCAGTAACACTTGTATTTTTTCATTTGTCAGGCCCAGCTCTGCTGCAGATGTTTCGAGGTTTTCCACGAGTTCTTGATGATCATTAATACATTGTGTAAAATAATCTGAAATATGACATTAGGGTGCTTAAATTAATTCCCTGGCAGATATTATAAGAGAAAACAAAAGTAGTGTAGCTCTTCATACTTTGGACATTTTGGCTTTTCCTCTTGTTCTGTTATGCAGGCATGAACCTAAATTTTTATCAATTTTCCGATATTACATGAGAATAGTAATATTTTCTAATCAAATAAAGTTTAAATAAGGCCAATGTGTATCTAAATTGGAATTTTACCTCAAATTCTCAAATAAGGAGTACAGATACCCCCCCCCTTTTTAATTTGATGTAATTTGTTGTGGGAGTAAACTAGTTATTCCATATTATGTAAATTTTGTCTCAGGGGCTAAGGCACTCTAAGTAACGTAGAAGAAGAGCTGTCGTCAAGCTTTCTTTTTGATGGTTGTAGCTTTGGTTGCACAACATGTACATGTATTCAAATACGTAAATATTAATGTCATCGATTAGTATCTGAGGTAAATGGTAAACAGACTTACAAATGTAATTTTTTGTAACATTCACCAATTACTTGCTTGGGGTTTGCATGATGAAAAGGCTCAGGAGATACTAGTGAATCTCATACAGCTATACAGATGCCTAACCATTTGATCAGCTGTTCTAATGTTTTCTATTTTGTTATATAGATGCTAGATATAATATTTTCTTTTTCTAATTGTTTCCTTATGAAAGTAAAACATATCTTACAAGTATACACCTTTGAAAGCTGCAGTTAGAATAATTCTTGTTCCTTGTGATACTAAAAATTATGTATAAGAAGTAAAAGAAGACACATGCTGGTGTGGTTTGGGCCTGATATTAATTGATACAGTAGGTGGTAGAATAATGGTACTACAATGACATTAACTGTATATCGGCCAAGATTGTTCAAAAAGGTGTGCACGGGATTTTACCATCTCCAAAAATGTTTATTGGCTTGTTAATTGCAAGATCCTTTTAACTGCAAGGCCTGTTAAATTTAGGTGGCTGAATAGTGCCTTGTACCTTCAAGGTGTGGAAGGTGAAACCACGTTTAAAATATGTAGTGCACCGGTTGTTTCCCTAGAGGCTTTCATCAATATGTCATCAATAATTCTCCCATTACCATTCCTTGAAGACTCGGCCTCTTGTACCTCCTCCAGTAGCAAGTGTTTTTCCATTGTACAGCTTTTCAGCTCACCTTCTGAGCAAAGCACAGAAGTTATTACAATGGTCAGGTTACAGCTGACTACTCCTTACTTGTACTTGAAACCAGTAGATTTTGTTACTGTTTAATTAGTGTCAAATACAAACAACTTTGGAAGATAAACAGCTTTTCTGTAATGGCTTTTTTCATTTACAAAAAACAGCTCTTCCTTAATTGAATATACATGTATGAACAAATATTGAAGCATTTGACCTTTTGCACCATACATACATGTTTTATTTGGGTTTCAGTCATATTGAATTTTTCCTGCATGCCTTGTTCACTTTGTCTTTTTTAAATTGAAACCTTTTAGTTTGTTGTTCTGAGGAACAGACATTATTCCTATAAATTTCCTCACAAGCCTTTTACCCAGTTGTAACACCTGCTCTAATAAGCAGGTATGGTGTAAATGTCAGTGTAGATGAAAATGAGCTTCTCATCACTGAAGTAAGGTCATCAGCATGCTGTGGTGGAATTATGATTGGAACCCAGAAGGTTTTTTGGGAGATTTTCAGATATTCCTCTCCTGTCCTCCTCTGACAGAAAATTTTTGCTAATGGTGTTTAAAAGGTTAGACTATACCAGATAGGACCTGTTGATGGACCACTGACTGGACAGCTTTTTAAGTATCATATGTATGACAGCATTCTCTGTTAGCTACATGCTACCCTTTGTCACCCTGTGCCATTTTGGTGTCCATTGTGTCCCTTCAAAGCCTGACTGAATTGTTACTGTGATGTCAGGAAAACTTAACAGCACAATTGTCTATTGTTTCAAGGCTTCTCTTGCAGAAAATGTTTAAATGGTTGCTGCTGTGAAATAACATGTGGCAGTCCAGTTTTTTTTTTCCCTGTGATATTATTTTCATGTAGAGAAAGCAGTTCTTGTCTTGAAGACGGTCAGAGTATTATGATTTCTTTACAAACAACGTGTTTCTTTTGTGAGAAATAAAAAGAAAACTGCAGCTATTTGTTGCATTATGGTAGGCCTGCGCTATTGATTTTGTGCAATGCAACTAAGGACTAATTGGATTGATGGACAGAGGAAAGCCAGAAATGTAGCCTGCAGGAAACATGCCTTCCAATTAGTTGTGCCCTAATTACATCAGCTGTTCCATTTATTAGGAAAGGGAGGAGATTTTGATTTTAAAGGTGCTTCATTGATTTTCCTTTTATTGTTTAAGTGAGTGGGCAGATGTGCCCTTTTTTGTTCACTGATGTCATCTGTTTAAGAAGGGTAATGGGAAAAGGTGTCTGGATGACAAAGCAGGGGACAACAATTTGCACACTGTGGTTTCTAAAGAATGATATATCAGAAGCTTGCATCACTTGAAGTACATTTGACCATGAAAATAATTATTAGCACCTAACAGTTCTTAAATGAGCAGAACCATGGAGACCGTTCTAAAACCACTAGTCAGCCTATGGTGTGCTTTTGTCTTTAGACTGATGGCAAGCTGACAAAAATCTGAAAGTACACACACACATGTGCACACACCAGTCTGCATCCAGGTTTTAAACCACAGGATAGGAGATACACATGAAGTTTATTGGTTCCACTTGGTTTTATGTTTTTCATAGTGGATTTAGTGGATCTGAAAATGTAACAGTTTTTTGGGTTCACTACTTCCCTTTATCTACAGTGAGGAGACACGTAGCACAGATTTGATGACACACAGTCGGGTTTTGTGTCCATCCACTTACAGTTTTTCTAGTTATTAAAACTCTGTAGGGTATACAGTAGTGTAGCAGGTAGCACTGGTGCTTCACAGATTGTAGGCTGTGCACTTGTACATGGATTTGAATGTGGTTCATTCTGAAGTTTATATTTTTTTCCTGAAATTTGTGTGGTTTTCCTCTGTTTGCTCTAGTTTCCTGCAAAGATGTGTTTTAGGTGAGTTGGAGACTAAATTGCCAATAGAGTGTACATGTGAGTGAATGAGTATGTGTATGATTGCCTTCTAGATGAAAGATTTATGTCCCACACAAGGTATATCCTGCCACATGCTTTATGCTTTCAAATAGGGCTCAGAATTGCCGCAAACCACCATTGGATAAGAAGTGACTGATAACTGATGTATGTTTGAAACTGGTGTCATGTAACACTTCCAATCGTCTTCTCCCTTCAGGTCCATTTACAGATGTTGTCACTACCACCTTGAAGCTTGCTAACCCAACAGACAGGAATGTGTGCTTTAAGGTGAAGACTACCGCCCCACGTCGGTACTGCGTACGACCAAACAGTGGAGTGATAGATGCAGGAACTTCAATCAATGTGTCCGGTATGTCTTTTTTTCAATTTTGTTGCACTGGTTTTTCTTTTAAGTCACTGTGTCTGGTATGTTGACCCTCCGGGTTGAGTGCCACTAGCTTACCTTTCCTCATTCAGTGTGTTTAGTGTGTTTCTTCTGGGTCCATGACAGTATTATTCTTTTTGTTAGTCAGTCTCTCAGGTATGTTTCTTACACACCGGAGTGGCATTGGGGTCCTTTTCCCTCTTATTCATTTTATCTGGTGTGTCACTCTTTCCTGGGAGGGTGGCACTGGGTTTGTTTCCCTCAGTCATAGTGTCTGGTATTTACCCTCTGGGTAAATGGCACTAAGGTCCCTCTCTATTTTTTGGATAGTTCCTGTAACACTCGAAGTTCTGTCAATACCCAACAACAACATACTACTGATGGAAGCCATATTTGCAGTTTCAGTTGACATTTCAGTTTTGTTTTTTGGCTCTGTGGTTGTTGTTGAAGGAGGACTAAAAGAGAATTTTCTTCCCTGGCTTTATGTTGCATTGCTGTTTACTGTCTGAGAGTCCCCTTACCAGTGTCAGATACAGTGTCAGGCTGCAGATGTTTTAACAGTAGGCAGCTAATTGCACTGTGAGGCTCACAGTTCCTCACTGACTTCGTAACTGTGGTCAGAATATTTGAACTTAATTTATACCTAGTTTCAGCAAATTCACATTCGTAAATGTTAATCGTGTAAGCAAGCCAGCTGTTTTAATTTTAACTTGTAATTGAGTACTTTAGGTTGCAGTTCAATGAAATAATCCTTTGGAATGACAATCTATGATGCTCTGTATAAACAAGCATAACTGTCAAAGCATATACATTTTTTAATTGTTCTGCTTGCTGGCATATCCTGGGGGCCTCGAGGTCTTGACCTGTATTATTTTGATCTTTGTGAACACGTCTATCAGTACATATTTTGTGAATGGAGAGCATAAGGTTTTCAGTATTTGTAGAATTAAGTTTCAGATTTAAATTCTAGGCAGTGATTTGACTGGTTACATAGTTTAAGGCCTTTTTAGGTTATTGAAATTTATATAGCAATGAAAGGCTAATACTATAGCCACTGATTAGTGGGAGCCTTTATCCAAAGTGACTGTAATGATAGTGTCAACGAATTACTTACTTACAAAGTACGGTATTTATCAGGGTACGATTCAATTTAAATACAGTTTTCCAGAGGATTACAGGTTTTTGAACCAGGGACCTTTGGTTCCTGCTTTTGACAGCCCTGGTAACACTGATACATATGGTGCCTTAATAAATGGTTTGAGTAATTCTGTTGAACCTTTCTTTGTGCCAAAATTTTAGCTAGGTTTTTCTCTCAGTAAGATGCCCAGTCAGGAAGTGTGTATCATTAAAATAATTAAATAATAAAACACAAAGTACACTGCTTGCTACAGTTTTGGATCTCATTTTAAAACCCTTATAAAAATGAGAGATTCCACCTTGTCAAAAATTATATTAGCCCCAATCTCTTCCCAAGACATAGACTTGCCATATACTATTAGTCTTCCATACCTCACCCTGACTTAATCTGTAAATATATTTGACTGAAACAATTTTATGATTTTTAGATATATGAATGAAAACTGCAACATCTTCAAAATCCAGCAGAATTACTGCTCAATGGGAGAAAGTTGCATTTTCTGGGAGAGTTGAGATGTGCTAAGGTGGTCTTTTTCAGCTGTCATTATGTCTAGGTGTGTATGTTATGTAAGTTCAGATCCATATTACTAAGTACTTCCAGAATTGTAAATGTGAACATTCAATTTCTGGAATGATAAAATCATAATGCATCATACAGAGCTTGGTTTGTACATATTAGGAAGTGAAGCACTGATAAGTTGTAATTTTCAGAAGGCTCATTTTGTGGTTTTATTTAAGCTTTATTAATCTAATTGCATAGTGTGCCATTTTAAAGCAGTATAGAAAATATGGGTCAGAACGTAACTTCTGTCCTTATTCTGGCCCCACTTATGTATGCTCTAAATAATCAGTCTCATAATTAATTGGGTCTCTTAAAATTTTATCATTAATCTGGCAATTTCAAATGATAATTAAAATTAGTGCCAGAAACAAATTGAGCAATCTAAAACGTCACTAATATTAATCGATAACTAAAAATAATTTAAGGTAAATGTCCAGTGTGTTCTGAAGGAGGGTGCTTATTCATAAAGCATTGAACAGAGCAAGTACAATATAAATATAGAAATGTAATTTTTGTATATCAGTGCAATAACAGGTACCACTCACACAACGTTGATTAAAAAAAGTATCTTTATTGAGTTTGAGAGTTCAAATACAAATGTTGTTGTGGTTCTTTTCATGGATCTGTGTACAGGAATGAAAAATGCTGGTGTATTCTTTTGACAGGTGCTTAAGAGAATTGTGTGTGTCTGTGGGGGGTTAATGGGCCTTTTATGTGTGTTGAGTTACTACCAATGCTACAAAAGAAGAAGTTCTGAGCAACAACAGCAGTTTTCTACAACACAAATGAAGGAAACTTCAAACCTTCATAAACCTTTTAAAACACAGCATGTAACTAAAAAATTGCAGGTCATTAATTCCTGCTCTATAGGCTTTGATTAGCATTTCTGGTTTTAGGACACACTAATCTGCATCAAAGTCTATTGAATTCATCTCCTGAGTGTTGGCAACAGGGACATAACACTGGTGTATCTCATTGATGCTTGCAAGTCAAATATAGGTAAGATGAGCGTGAACAAAGGAAAGTTTGTTTTTTATTTTCAGAATAGTCTCTACTCTGTCTGCATCAGTTTTGGGGAGTTAGATAAATATGCTGCAAGGTGTGGATGGTAGCCATGGTTAAGCAGGCTGGTTCTGTTTTTTTATGTATAGGATTTCCCACTAATTCTATTTACTGTTCAGTTTTTAGCAGCTACTTAATTCAAGTTCTTTTACAGCAAGTTAGTATGTTTTTATATTTAGTACATTGGTTTTTTTTTTTCTTTTTTTAATAATAGTAGCAGCTTGGATACAGTATGATATTTAAAAATCTAATCTCAAAGAGTTCTTGGGAAAATACAATTTGTCCATTCCCAATACACATAAACTGGAAGCAAGTTCCTTCCTCTGACTGTTCAGTATTGTTTTGGAACTGGTAACATCTGCTGATGAAACTCCAAGGTTGGGATTTATAATTAATGTTTTAGTTCACTGCTTTCTCCAGGGAACTTATTACTTACAAGAAGGAAACTCTTTGCTCTTTGATTCTTCTCCCTTTTTTTAAATTGCATCATCAACCAGATAGAAGCTAATGAAGCTAATTGTCTGACATTTTACCACATTGACCATCAAGGTCAATTGCAGTTTTTATGTGTTCTCTGAAATTTGAATGTACAGTAATTTGCCAGATGTTAAAAAATAAATGTTTAAGACCTCTCTAACTTATTTTTAAAGGCTTGTATCCTATGTGACTTGTAGTATAAGTTGATTGAAATTGGGCCTGACTGCTGAGGGCATTTGTAATTTGTTTCAGGTGTCTGTTTTCAGTTTGTGCTATTGGGCTTGTCTGATTGCTATTAATGGCATGCAAAGAAGTGAGGATTTATTTAGTTGAGTACTGGTACGTGTCATGTATGAGATAGGGGTTATTCTCGCCACATCTGACCCCAAATTTAGTTTTTGAAAGACTGAGATTGTTTGCGCTTTGTCAAAGTTAGTCTGAGTCTCTTTAAGTTACACACATTATCCATTTAGGCCGAATATGCATTTGAATTAAAAAGTTTTTTAAAAAAATTCAGTGTTCCCTTCTTTTACCCGACCACACCAACAGACTGCCAGACATAAGAAAGTGATCAGTGTAAGTCATTGCATGTAAATCATTGTAACAGTTTCACAATACTTTTATGTCACTGGAATGACTTTAGATAATGAGTTGGCTATATGATGAGGAGTTTTACAATATACAGTGTAACACCTGTTTTGTGTTAGAGACTAGTAACATTACGAAGAATAACAGTGTTTGGAAGCAAAAGCAGAGACAACCCACAGGGTGTCAAAATGGATCTATCCATTTGGATCAAATAATTCAGTGTTATACCACATTGCTCAGCACCCATCTTGGCAGCATCTTTTATGTAAGTTCTTCTAAATGGTGGGAGTCAGTTTGCTGCCCCCCCCCCCTTCATGTCTCCAGTCTGTAGGAGTGCAGCATGCAAACCAGGGGAGTAGCATCAGAGAAGTACTGAAATGTCTTAAAAGTCAAAGATAAAAAAAGTAATTGTGAAATATAAAACCAAGAGGGCATAAGATTTTATGTAACAGTGAATTTTGTAACGATGAACGTTTAGTCAAAAAATGTTCAGTGCAGTGATGTATTTATAATTTCCTAAGCCAATGGCTTCCTCCATTGTTTCCACTTATATCTTGTGGGCAGATTTTGATACATCATTCAAGTTTGCTGTAGGAACAAATACAGTAGTTTAATTAGCTGGTGCTGTGTGCTTTGGGTCACAGGAGCCACACCTTGGTTCCTGAGGGTTTAACTATGATGGATTTTTAACTGGCATCCTGCTGACTCTGAAAAGACTTACCTGGGAAAAAATTAATATGCAAATAATTTCCAAGGAACAGTGAAAACAAGTTCATTTTGTGTCCCTCCAGGACAAATTCACCACCAGTGGTGTGGCTAGGTCATAGAACCCTGTCTGTTCTGAGCTCTGCTCCGTCTGTATGTATTCTTCCAATGTAAATTGTGCCAGTAATTTTTCAAACCACAGGTATGGTTTTAGCAGAAAAACTTGAACATTTAACTGCTGCGTTGTATCAACTTCTATTTTAATGGAATTTCACATTTCACATTCTCCCTCCCTGTTTCTTAACTGAACGTTTTCAAGTTTAAACAGTTTCAGTAAGACAGTCTCTTTTTGTTGTTTGTTGTTTTTTTAAAGTTTATAGTGTAAGATGTTGCACGACTGTAATTTCAGATATACATAAACATAGAGTATCTTACTATTTATTTTTCATTTAAACAATTGCTGTGGTCAGTAAGTATCAGCCAAAGCATGGAAACACCATGAAGCCTGAGAATTTTCTAAAAGATGCAACAAAGAGCAGAGCTGTCACTCAGTAAGTTACAGTTCTGAAAGTGGATGGTTGTATATTCTGGATCCAGTTTGTTGAAACTGAAAAATAAAATGATTTACACCATAGATTTTTTACACAACAGATCAAAACATGATTTATGTGTTTTATTTTATAAGCAGCTGCTCACTTTGTTTTCATGTATAAAGTTTTATGCATATGCTAGTATAAAGTGACTATTACAGTAGTACCACGCTTGACATTGCCCCATTCAGTGCTGTTTCTCTGTAGCGTTTGTGCAAATTGAGTGCTAGGCGTTGAAAACCTCCTTTCTTTGTTACTAGCACTGTTATACTCCTCATTCTGCTGACTACTCTCCAGTCCTTATCCCATGTGAACTGGCCCCTCCCCTTGGAGTAGGGTGTTCTGTATGTATTTTTGTTCACCAGACACCCTCCCACCCTTGGCACACTGTTACACACGTTTTCCCCCCTTGAGCAACCAGAAGCATATTCTGACACCTTTATCTCCCCCATTTTATATGTGTGTCAAATTTTCTTTTAATCTCAAATTTAATGTCATTTTGGTGTGGGTATGTGTTTTACTAGATCAGGACAATCCTCATGGGACTGAGACAAGGTGGCAGGAGGAGCATGCCATGGATACATGTGTACTGAAGTTAATATAAATAAACACACTGAGGATGTAAACCAACTGAGGGGGAGGATAACTTCCCCTCTTACCCAGTTTTTCCTGCATTTTTACTGTGTTTTCAGTGTTTTAAGTATCATGCTACATATTTTTATGGCTGCATAAGTTTGTTTGTATGATTCTGATGAGATTTCAGTAAAAGTTCATAATTGTTCTACTGTACTTTTATTTTCACCTATGTAATAAGATATAATGTTAAAATGACCACATCTACTATGCTGGTTAGCACTTCACTTTCTAGGAGCATACTCTGAATCCTAATCAGTGTATTGCTGCACAGACAAGACAGTCATCTTCTAAATTGCTTCAATAAAAAATTGAAGTAATTTAGAAACATACACGCTCAGTCAATAAACATGCATTTTAAGACTTCACAAAAACACAGTTACTTTAAATATGAAAGCTGGGCCATCATATTAAGTACCTGGCCTGCCCTCCTTGTCTTTGATAACTGGAAGTTAATTTGAGGCAAGAAAAACGTTTAAATGCTATAGCATTTTTGTCCTGTTGTATAAAATTTCTGCTGTGGTGGTTTTTAAACAAGCACTTTTGCATTTGATTTCCCGATTTCTAGAACTAATGAAACTGATGAGATCTCTACTATACACAAACCATATTTGTAGAGAACAGCCCTTATCTGCAGATGTGTGTTTACAGAAATGAGGGCGTGTCAGATGCTTTATAAGCCTTTAGATCTCACTGCTCTCTCCTCACTGTGCTCTGCTACCTTTCATTTGGATGGCTACAAGAAGATTTTGTGACACTTTCACTATATGTGCAACTGTGCAGGGTGACAGCAGCTGAAAAAAAAATAACCATAGATGTGACCATTGTCAATAAATAACACATCAAAATGAATATTTTTTAAAGCGTCCAAAGAACATTTGAAAAATGGTTACCTGAGGAAGAATACTTCTGGAATAAAAAGCATCATAAAAGCAATGTCTACAGATCAGGCAGGACAGAAATTAAATATGTATATCTTAAAATAACTGCAGAAGGTGATTTATTCCCAAACAAAATAAACATTTTGCTCATTGTTAGAAGAAAATAAGAATGCATGTTGTTTTTTCCCCATATTTCTTGCACAGACTTGTTCCATTTTGTCCCAGTAAAATATGCAGTCATCCTGACTGTGTTAGCGATCAGTAGTTAAAGCCACACCCCCATCCCCTGATTGACACCTTCACCTGTATGAGGGCTTTTTAAAGTTGATGGGCCCAGGTGAGGCATTTAGCACAAAATTAAACATTTTATGACAGATGATAGTGTGAATTTTTGCAGTGTGTTTTATTTTCCCCCTTACTTGTTTTTATTTTAAAAGGAGTATTGCTGTTCTGTTTCCAACAATTATCTTAATCCTTTTTTCTCAAGTAACGTTAATTTTACTTAGCTACTTACAAAGATATACCCGGGTCAGCAGTACTACACCAGAAGTGGCATTAATACCTGGGTGCGTTGATTGCAAGATGGCAATTGTATGCAATACACCACCAAACTTCATGAAGCCTTTAAGACCACCCATTTCCTAGTGATTTCTTAAACCCAACATGTGTTGTCAAGCCCCGTTATACATTATATAACATGTGTCCAAATGGCTGAAGCAGCTGCATTGTAATAGATACTCACAGGTTGTCTATTCTGAGGATAGGTACACTTGAAAACGTTCAGTGCTATTATTGGTGTTTTGAAATATGACAAATATATAATAAAAGCTAATGCCAACACATTATAAAAGCTGTTTCAAAAAGTTTAATTCCTCCAAATTTACTCAACTCAGAAAAAACCAGGACACCAGTGAAGGCTGAGAACTGACACTTGAGTTACACAGCTGTGGTCTTCCACTAATTTTTACCATATTGCCGTTTGTTTTATTCAGTCATGCTGCAGCCCTTTGACTACGATCCCAATGAAAAGAGCAAACACAAGTTCATGGTGCAGTCCCTGTTGGCACCTCCTGACATGACTGACATGGAGGGAGTGGTAAGTTTGCCCATATTTGCCTTTAGGTTCCCTAAAAAGAACTTGGCTCTTTACGAGGCACTTTCTGTGTACAGGAATGTATGTCTTGTACCGTGCCGATCGCTGTTACATTTCAAGTCAGTTAGTAGCTCAAATTCCCCATTTCCTTAAAACCTCGAGGCCATAAAATGTTGGCAGTTATGGCAAATTAAGAGACATAAGGAGAAACAAGGCAGCAAAAGACACAGCAGGAAACTGTTTGATCCAAGATTTTTTGCATTATCAACTCTGTGCCTTAGAGTTACACAGAAAAACACATCTATCAGTGGCAGCTTAATCCATATCGTAGCTTTAGTTGTATGTAATACTTAGCAAATCTCATTTTCATCCAAAAATCTGTTAGTCTCATCACCTTTCTCTTTACTGTTTGTTTGAATTAATTAGCTTCTCGATTCTTTGCAGTGAAAAGTGGCTGAAGGGCTACATGGCTGCTGTAAAGAGTTGCTCTTAAAAATAGTCTAAGCATTTTTAATCACTTCAAAGATTTTTTTTTCCTATTTGGAAGAAAGATTAAAATAGGATTGAAAAATTAAAGATAGCTACAAAATATTCATCATTGTGACTGATAATATGCAGTCATGATTTAGGATTAGGATTTATTAACTCCATCTTGGTTCGTATTTGGAATTGCTCTGCAGCTGTCTAGCAGTGTTTTGGCAAAGGCTAATGTTAGTGACAATGCCTTGAAATTGAGTAAGTATTTGCTTTCACTAGAGTCTGCCATAAATTTTCCTCATCGTGCGTTTCATATCTTTCCCCATTTGTTTGTCTTTTCACAGTACTGCAATTATTCATGTATACCGTCTTTTCAATCTAAGCTTGGTTACTCACTAAGGTATAGATATGTGGAACTCTTGATAGTGTTGGGATGCTGCCCATATGTGGTCAATGGTACTGGAACTGAACCTTTCACCTGGCTGCCTTGTTAGTAACTTAAATTATTTTTTAACAGTTATGAACATGCTGAGGCTTTAGAGACACACCAACAGCAGACACAACAGAAAAAAAAATTCCAGAAAGCTGTTTCAAATTACAAACTTCCTGCTGCAAAAAGTCTGCAGAAGAGATGGATAGTTCTAGACTTAGACACTGCTGTGTAAGGATATGATACCCCTGCCTCCTACTCTATCCCCTAACTGCTTTACCCACTCTCACAGTGGAAAGAAGCAAAGCCAGAGGAGCTCATGGACTCCAAGCTGAGGTGTGTCTTCGAGCTGCCATCAGAGAACGAGAAGACGGTGAGCTGGCCGCCTGCTCTTGAGCTTTCTGGTAGAACACAGCAGGAGAAAACTCACTGGCGGAGTGTCAGGACAGTGTGATATTTACTCAATCCTTTGCCAAGTTGAGACGGAGCTATCTGGAAGCCCTTTCAGACTGAGCGCACATTTTATAATTGTTCGTATTGCTTTCAAACCACACAGCTGGTGAAACATAATCTCCACTCTGTGACCAAGCAACTTTAGTAAACAAAACAAGAGAAAACGGCTGTTGTAGGTGATTAATTATTGACATTAAAAATCTCTGAAATCCTGTTCGGAGGTCACAACACAGATCTTGAGTGAAAGAGAAAGTAGCTTGCATCTTTGAAGGTCTTATAGCCAAGAGCTCTGTTTTTTGGAAACACACATAGACAGGTTCTAGGGTAGGTGGTTAAGAGATGCTTCTGGAATTTCATGTGCAAAGTTGATAATCTCCTCAGTACTGTGTTCATACAGCACGACTTGGACACCAGCAAAGTCCTGTCCTCCAGCCTACTTAAGTCCGAGTCCTCCACGTTGTCAATGAAGTCTATGGGCTCCTCTCTGGACGATGGGGAGGTGAAAAAGATCATGGAGGAGTGCAAGAGGTTGCAGATGGAGGTTCAGCGACTACGGGAGGAAAACAAACAGATTAGGGTAAACATTTTCAACTTGGGTTTCCAAATGGATTGGTGAACTGAGTCTTGTTTCCCAGGATAGTATATAAAGAACTGAAGCCCACTTGTCCTTACTTCTGGGATCTCAGCTAGGGCCTTGTCATCCTTTCTTCATCTTGTATGGAAAATGTTTCCAGCAAGATGAAGTTGTTGCAGTGCTTTGTATGTGTGGCTCTGAGTGTCTCCCATTTACCTTTTACAGGAAGACGATGGCTTGCGGATGAGAAAGAGCGCAGCAGTGTCAGGGCAACACCCCTCCTCTGCCTCCTCCACCTCAGCAATCCGCCTGCACGATCAGGGCCCCAGCACCAGAATGGTGGCGCTGGTTGTCTTGTTCTTTGTCATTGGTGTGATCATTGGAAAACTGCTCTTGTAGGCAGCAGCAGTCGCATGCTTTCTGGATGGGGAACACAAAGCGATCAAATAAAACAGATGTGGAATTTTGATCAGAATGCCATATCACTGGGGTAGTTTTAAATAAATTATATAAAATTACAGGTCAAAACTGATTACATTGCGAAAATGGAAAAAGTCACAGGTCTTGCCTCTTTAGCGAAACTATCATTGTGGCCCTTCTCCTCTGTGTATATGCACAGAAACTAACTCATACAAGGGGGAATAACCCTCTGTGATAAATAAGTGGTCAAATAAAGTCATTATAAGACTTTTCTAACACCAGAGATGCAAAGTGAGTGATTGAAAAGTCAGATGTTTAAGTGTCTTCGTGTGAATGTTGCTTTAATATATTTTATTTTTTTTATTTAAAGGCAAAGAGGCCAGAGGGCAGCGTATTGAAAGAAATGCTTGCAGCTCTTAATGCAGTGATGTCATGACTGCATCTCACATTGCAGCTGCTTTCCTTTTTGTAAAAAGAGAAACTCGGGGAGGGGGACCTCTAGCAGGGCTTTCTTTAAGTAAGGTGGCTGCTGGGTCCTCTAATTTTTTTTGACTTGGATGTTCCCTTGTGGGAATTCTCCGCTGTAGATGGGGAGTTGCACAAACTCATAGGTAATAATGGTATTCACTTTTCGTTTCGCTATTGCATTTGTCATTGTGATGCTTCCTCTTTTATTCTTTCCCTTTAAGGATTTGCACAAATCTGCTTAATTTTTAATCTAATGATGTATTATTCTTTTCTGTTATTTCCAATTCTTAGCTTACAGAAATACCACTAGTAAACCACAGAAAAAATCCTCAAATGAATGCTTTTCAGAAATAAGCCCTTTGCCTTGTGACTTGTATTTTAACGTTTTTTTTGCATATTATTGGTGGATGAATATGAAAGACTAGTGATGGAATGTTGTATATAAGCATTTCTTTTTTGGGGGTTTATGTTGGTTGTATGTGCAATACTGCTGTTAAGAATGCAAGACAAGAATAAACTGACTGCTGATTAGTTTGGTCAGTCTGTGCAAAAGTTTACCTTAGAGAAATGCAACAAACACGTTTTGTCTTTCCAGACAGTAAAGCCAGTCATTTGCCTGGTGTATTACAGCACTGTCATATACAGTATACAGTAGGAGTAATTTCAACTGATAACAAAGAACAAATGTGTGCCGTCCATTTTGCTGCAGCATTACTGAAAAAAGCACGGAGTTTCTTTTCTGTTCTTACCTCTGCTTCACTTATCAGCAAGTATTACAGCCTGTGTTATTTGTGTTTTGTTTTGAACCAATTTATCAGTATAGCCATTGTTGTACTGCTATTACATTTTGAATGCACTATGTTTAAATAAGGTTTGCCCTGTAAACAATGTCTAGCTAATTTTGATTTCTGTATTTGACACATGAGCAAAAACACTGTAAGGGACCATTGTTTTTATAGTTTTAGATCATTTCATATTTTGCATTTTTGTTTTTTTTTTTAACTCGAGGGAGACATCTTTGAAAAGAGACAAATTAGTTCATCTCGTTGCAAATTGTGGTTTAAAAAACAACTGTTAAAAACTTTCCAATTTTTGGGCATGTTACAGGCTGAAGTTAAAACACAACTAATGATGAAGGACAACTTGCTGCTGGGAACTGGGGGGGCTGGCTGGGGGGGCCATGGGGGATGCTCTATACACTACACAATCCTGCACTGGAGCTTCAGACCATCACCGTGATGTCACCATTACAGTCTGGCAACCGTTTTGTATGTACATAACTAAATATGTCTATCAAAGCAATTAATATTCGTAGTAAAGTAGTCTATGGTGGAAAAAAACAACCTTGTTGAACTATGTAGCATCTTAATAAATTCAATAAATAAAGCCCCAATTCTGTGTTTTTGTGAAGTTTATTTGTTGTGATGCTGTTTGACTAATCTGTTTACTCATGCCACCACATTGAATGGCATAGGCAGAAGAAGATAGTTTTTCTCTTAAGAGAGCATGTCCAGATACATATTCAGCAATTTGCAGATATGTATTCATTTTGTTTCAGAAAAATCTGAATACTGGCAAATCCAGTTTTTTCTCCTCATTTTCACTTATACATCTTTTAATTATTTACTTATACAAGCATGTAAGAGGACACCAGCTATCAGAAGCTGAGTCCTGCCATCCACAATCTGAAAAGATGCTTTTGTCATTTCTGTTTCATTCCTATTTTAGTTGTTCAGTGTTAAACGTGAAGTAGTTGTTTTTGTATACAGCCATACTTTGAAGTTTAATATGCACACTGTATCTTTTCATTCTGGTTCTGCTTTGAACATTCTGCAGTCTTGCTATAAAATCTGCTGTGCATAATTTATTTGTGATGACCATGCAAAAAGCTCCAGATAGGTTTATTACTTTTATCTTTTTATGTTTTATTTTATCAGACAAAATTTTTCTTGTTATTTTACATATAGGAACATAACATGCAAACAGCCACACAGATGCCGCAATGTAATATTTAGTTATTCCAGTTCCATACATTTAAATTATGTGGTCAGAAAGATTTTCATATGCAATTTTTATAGTTTTGTAATTTCAGCAAGTAGCACAACTGCTTCACAGTGCTTGGACTTATTGAGTGTGGGCTGAAATCCAGCTCAGTCTGTGTAAAGATACCATGTTCTCCTCATGTGTGCATGGAGTTCTTCTGGACGCTCTGGTTTCCTCCCACAAGCCAAAAACATGTGTTTCAGGTTTCAGTCACTACAAATTGTTCATTCTGTGTGTGTGTGATCTTACAATCATCCTATGATGGACTGTCATCCCATCCAGGGGGTAGTTTCATAGCCTGACAGCCAGTGATTCTGAGATTCCACCACATCCCTGAGCAGGAAAAGGCAGTTAATGATGGCAGATGAATGGAAGTAATATTAGCAATGTTTCATTCATATTTCAAACCCGTATATTTAGTTTTAAGAAGCTTTTTAGCTTTTTTTTAAAGCTTTTTAGAATCTCAGTTTTTCAACACTAATATAGGTGCCTTCAAAAATTCCATTAAAAGTTTCATTCTAAGTATTGTAATTTATTTCATACATCAGGTCATTAATTTTTTGACGTTTAGATTAGGCCTAGTGTTGTAGAGGATCCAGGTCTTCAGTACAATTTCCAGAACTACTCGGGACAGACCTTAACTTTGATTATTACACACCGAACGTGCAAAATAGCTTGCAGTCCTAATTTAATTGTCCTTTGTGATTTTGAATGTTTTCTTTTGTTCAATATGAAAACCATGTTGCTGAGTGAAAGATGTTTGGCTCTTGAGTAGTGGCTTTTGTGGGAGTAATAGCTTCCTTAATTTTTCCAGATGAGTACAAAGCTATATTAAAACAAGGACCCCATTTTTTGGCAGCTGCTGGTGTAGGAAAACATACCCAGTACAATAGCCCTATGGGTGCATTTTTTTACTCATTTTAGAAAGGAAAAGAGCATTTTTCAATAGCCATGCACTGATCAAGCCAAAATGTAACATACAACTGACAGTATTGTAATAGGCAGCTGTTGCTCATATATGTTTAAGAAATAAAGGGATTTTCTCAACAGAGCTTAAAATCAGAGTGAGAAAGCGGGCAAAAATGAATAAAAGGTCATTTTATTCAAAGGGTGTTTTTAGTCTACCAGCAGGGAGTCAGTATCATGTCACTAATGGGAAGTTCATATTGAACCAAAGCTGGTACCTTTTCAGGGCATATACAAGGATTTTTTTTCTAACCAGACCAGGTTAAGACATTGCCGTGCTTCTGTGGCTCTGGACCTGGTGCAGTTCAAAAGCAGGCCTGGATTGTTTCCCCTACCCTGGAATTAATACAACAAAGCCACAAAAGCTATTTGAGGTTTGGAAGCCCTGTTTTGCTGACAGCAAGCATTTCATAGTATTTGTTTTCTCTTTGCTTTTTTACAGAAAGCATTCTCTTCAGCAAGCCATTTGAAAATATTGTTCCTCTTGCCGGGCCCTTCCTTGTACACAGTCTGTCTCCTGGTTTCCTGTCCCACGATCACTTGGTTCTGCTTAAACTTCACCATAAACTTGAAGCAAATGTTATGTATAAACATCAAGCAGGCAAATCTGTAAACCACTACTCCTTATTTTTATTTTACATTTCTTTCCGCTGCTTTGCATGAACTTAAGCATTAACATTTGTAAATCTTCTCAGAATAATTTGTTCCCAACTGAACTAGACCTCAGAGACGTGTCAAAAGTTACAAAATAACAGTACTTTCTTTATACTTTTTTGGTTAACGGTAGCTTCTGAATGGGCCATCGGTTGATTGCGAACAGGTTATGCTTTATTTGGTCCTGGTCTCACTTCTATCACATGTATAAGAACGCTAAATGGACCATGAAAATCCAGCTCTCTTTCTTCTTCTCCGCCACCCAACTCATGCTGTAAACAACATGGGTATATTTATCTGTTATTGTTGGAACTGTGGTAGGTCGTGGAATTAGGAGTTTCTATCCCCCATTTAGTGATGGATCCAGCACATTAGTCCTATGATAAACACCAATTATTTGAGCTTTTTTCTTCTTTTCTTGTCATCTACATTCATTGCACTTGCTGAAACCAAGAGGATTACCTCATGGTGCTCCCAGCCACCATCATCATCCTGACAGCAGTTAATGGGAACAGTGTGTTGAATTTGGAATTGACTAGCGTCTCTACTTCTCCGCTCTCTCCTCACCAGTGAGCCAGCCACCATCTTTTCATTACTTCTAACTGACAAACCCCAGGCCATTGGGATTCATTGCTCCAAAGATTTCATAAAAATAATAGAACTGGTCAAATGAAACAAGGCTGTAATAATCGTAACAATAATAATAATGTGAAGAGCGGAAATGCAGCAGTGTCTTTTCATGTCAAGCCAAGTGATTTTATGTCAGTGCACTCTGGCATGGACATGTACATATAAGTATGAGAGGAAGAAATGCACCAGGACACAATCAGTGCTTTCCATTTAACTTGGTTATTCCAGACACAAGCTGGAATATTAGAGCTTTGGTACCATAAATCTGAGAAACATTTATTATATGAACCTAATGTCAGTAAAATGACCTATGCAAATGATTACTATAAAAGTCATTTGTGATAGTTAGGAAAATATTGCCACTGTAGCTAGACAATAATGTGATTCTAATAATGTGATGAAGTGTCAGAACATTGTGAAGTCAAAATGACACAGGATTACTCAAAGACTTTTATAGCTGATGAGAAAAGGTTTTGTACAGAGTTGTCATACAGCATATTTGGTTTCTTCAACTTTCAGCCTGGATGATGGACAGTAGCTCTCATATAAAGACAAAACTTTAAGTGGACCCAGCTGGCCAATAGGCACATAATAATAATAAGTACTGATGTAACAACACGTATTATTATATGGTTTCTAAGGCTGTTTTAGTAAGATAACTGATTGCCCAGATTGTACAGTCCCAAATTACTGACTTCTGGAAAAGCATTAAAAATTTTTTGAGCTGCGCACTTAGCCAAATGGTAAAAATGTTCATATCTAGTAACGTACCTATGTAGGAAACAAGAGCAGCTAAATGATAGCACTTCAGCTTAGATTTGGGACAATTTTTTTTTTTTACCTTTGATGCTGTTACGGACATTTGCTTAGTTTTAGTACGATCCACTTTACTGTTTCCATTCCAGAGTTAACCATTCCTATCAATCTTATCAAAATAGACAAAGATCTGTTTTAATTGTACTGTGTTACAAAATACTTTAACAGGTCTTATATTATAAAATTAATAAAACTTCAGAAGACCAATATAAAAAAAATAATATTTGTAAATGCAAATGTCCAGTCCATTGTTTTCCAAAACCACCTACTGAAAACAGTTCTTTTTACTGTATTTCAGTTACTATGTATCCCTCACTCCACACAGCTTATATACCTACGAAAAGCCTTACTGTGTATGTTATGTGCACAAACATGCATACTTGTATTGTTTATTGAATATCCACAAACAATAGGTAAAAATTAGATAAACAGCGGTGTTCACACTATCAGTATCATATATACAACTTCAAATGTCTTAGACACCATTTGAAACACACTTAACAAACCAGCTCTTTTCAGTATATTAGATATTGAAATGAAATCAATGTGTGACAGACTGACAGAGGCTGGTTTGTTACATGTATTTGTTAAGTTCATAAACAATCACTGTGTAATAAACTGTGTGCGTGTACACTTGCTTGACTGATTTATTAATCACATAACCAAATCCATTACTTTTCTGATATCGGCTGTCAAGCTTTGCACCATTAATCTGATCGTGTTGAAGCACCATCCACATATTTTGAAAAATGTATATATGCTCATAGGAAATGTCTGTTTTACTTGGTAAAAAAAGAACTATTTTTGTAATTCTTCTAAAAATAAGATCCTTTTTAGCTTTGGGAAAGCTTTTTAAATGTGACATGTTTTTGGCAAAAGCACCATGTTAATGTAGTCATGGTTAAATGATTAAATCCTCTTGACAGATGTAATAAAGTCAGATCTTATAAAGTGAAGCATGATGCTCTACAGCTGTAATGTTGCTGAAGAAAAAGTGGCTCGTGTCAGTGGCATGACCGACACACCCCATCAGCATTACGTTGATACGATATAGTAACTGCCAAGCAATGTCACCAAGGTTGAGAGAGCATGGTGTTGTGGAGCAGAAGAGGACTGGAAAGCAATGGCGCTGTGCTGGTTGTGGTGGTGAGACCGAGTGCCCCCATCACTACACTGAATCAGTGGCGCCTGGTAAGATGTGGGCCTCTTCTGTGGATGGTCTGGGCTGGACCCATCAGTTGGCCTCTCCCCAATGAAGAGCAAGGTTCGCTGTCTGTGATCCAGCTCCATCTTGAACAGCTCGTACTCCTTGTGAGGCAGCTTGATGCCCAGCGCGGCACAACCATGTGTAGGGGTGACATCTTGCTCCATCCCCTCCTCCCAGGCCCTGGCCAGCCCACATGTCCCCTCCTCAGAGGAGTTCAGAACCCTGGCTGTCACCTTCTCCTGGACAGTCACCTGAGCCTGTGTGACCCTGAACACAAAGTCAGTTCCACCGAGCACCTTGACAGAGGCATTTTCTCGGGTGTAGCGACCTGAGGCCTGCACCCGGAAAGTGGGCTGGCGGCATGCAGGATCAGAATAGTGCTGGTAGACCCCCTCCCACGTGCGTTGGTCCTCGTGGAAGGTGAAATCACGTGTTACAAAGAGTACAGCAGGCCGCACCTCACACCGCTGGCTCACCCATCGTCCATCCAGGGACAATGGAGGGGCAGGAGTGGCCGGGAGCATCGGGGGCCTCTGCTCAGAGGCACGGTACACCAGGGCACACACCTGGCATGGGTGGATGTGGTGCTGTGAGGAGACAAAGATGAAATGTTACCTCTGGCCACCAAACCATCTCACACAGTGCTAATCATCATCATCAGCTGTGCTAAAGACATACAAAATAGGATGTAAAAATAATGTAGGGGCAGTTGGTGGTGCAGTAGTTAGATTTACTGCCATCGGACTCAAAGAACCGAGGTAGGACCCACCTGCTCCTGTAGGACCCTAGATGAAAGTGCTTACCCTGAGCTGCTCCAGTAAATTTACCCAGCTGTGTAAATGGCAAATCAGTGTAGCTTAATAAACTAAGTCGCTCTGGAAAAGAGCATCACCTAAATGAGTAATGCACAGAAATGTGACTCACTGAGACTGTGCTGTGAACAAAATGTCGTGCAAAAACCCTCCTGCCTCTCGTATGAACGTGTGTGGATGTGTGCTGGTGTACCATCCATACCAGTAGAATCATGACCGATGGCTTAGAAGTTTACTTATTATGCTGTCAGTGCTGCCAGTCCTGACAGATAATGAGGTATTTGTTTTAAAATGTTTCACATTTCAACAATGTAAAAAGAACTTCTTCAGAGCCTGTTGTTGAAAAGTGTTTGCTGCAAAATTAATGTATTGTGCAAAATAACAGACCGATCATCACATTACAGCTTTATAGCCAGAAGCCTTATTGCCATGTACTGAATTGCTGTTTAACAGTTTTTTCCATGTTTAATATATGAATGGAAAACAGTGACTTTAAAAGGATTGTTCCTGAAAATCTGGCAATTGAAAATGAAAATTTTACCTTCTTTTGTTCACCCACCAGTTTTAAAAAAGATTCAAAAGTTGTTTACTTATGTTACATTTATTTTCCAATAATGCATTGAATTGAGAACATTTTTCAAGGAACTGATGCAATCCTGTAGAAATGCAGCCTATATAATTCACCAAAAACGTTAAGGGAAAAAGTCAAATATTCGCCATTAAGCTAAGTAAAAAGTGAATATTTCAGGATTTACCCTTTTCTGGCTGAAACAACATGAGGGAAAACCATGAACTTTGAAATATTGTTTCCTCCAAGCCTTTCTCGAGCTATTAAATTCAAAAGATCCAGATGGATAACCAGATGGATCTGAGAAGTTTGTGGTGGATATGAGGTATCCATTTAAAGCATACTGAGGCTTATTATGAATTAACAGCATAGCATAAAATGGTTTGCTTAAACACAGAATCAAATGTTTATGTGCCTTTGACAAAAAAATGTAAAGCTGCGCTGTTCTGAAGTTACTACATGTCAAGTTTTGTGGTTTGTATAGCAATACTTTAGGAGAATTGGACATGACACAGGAAAATTGTGAGGTTGAAATCCTAAATTATATTCATCAGCATAGTATATATCCTGAAGTATACAAGCATAAATAATGCAAACTTTGAGCCCACTTAGACAGAAAAGTTTACTGACTGCATTATATTTTTACTTGGCTGAGACCCTGAAAATGATAAACCTGGTTGGTAAACTATTTGCGTAAATGCATTTATCAGAAATATGTTTATTTCCATCCAAATGTTTATATCCATCAATCCATCCATCCATCCATCCATTATCTTTAACTGTTTGTCCTATGGCCATGTATTTAAATATCCATATTTTTTTGAGAAAGGATTTTTTTTCCTTTCTTTTTTCTAGAATTATTGATATTGACTGAACTCAGGCCATCTGCTTCCAGCATAAGGCTAAATCCTTGCAGAGGTGTTTGGTAACCTGAGACAGCTGGCCAGCTCACCATGGTATTCTGCAGGGGCTGCTGATATCCGCTGGGACGATACTGTGTGCGCTGTATCCATTCAGTGTGAATGTCACCCAGGAAGAGTTCCTGAACAACGTATCCGTGTGTGTGGTGTTGGCTCTCCACACGCAGCAGGTCCAGCTCCATCATGGAGAAGCCCAGTGCACCAAGGCAGTCTCGGCCAGCTCTGGCACTGTACAGCTCATACAGGCGACCGGGCACCCAGCAGGCCGAGGGCCCGCATCGGCAGGTGGGCGGCAGGCGGCCAGCAATCCGCTGTGCAACTGAGGGACTGTGGAAAACAATGCCCACTTTTTGCAGGTGATGCTCTGCCTCAGTGCCACCACGTGTAATCCAGGAAGCCTGCCGTAGCCGCAGCTTGCCCCAGACCACCAGGGAGTAGGCCGGCTTCTGACATCCACCGTCTGTGTAGTAGAACTGGAGTGCCTTGAACAGCCGGTTGGGGTAGAAAGTGTAGGAGCGGGTCAGGAATTCCGGCCCAGGCCTAACCTCACATCTGGAAGTGAACAGTTGTATTTAGAGCAACTGTCATCTCATATCCTTATGGCATCCATACTACTGTGACATTTAATACTGTTAATTCCAGCATATGCAGCTTGAATATTTCAAAACTGACAATCGGTTATACAGTCTGCGAATCTTGATCGATTATGTATAGTCAAAATATTTATCTAAATAAGATCAACTTAGTTATTTACAAGATATTTATTTTTTGGCTCTTGAAGATTGTTTCTATACTTGATCTGTGAAGTCCATCGAAAAGCACTTGCCTGGTTGAAACCCAGGTTCCCTCCAGCCTGGGTGGGATGAGAGCTGTGATTCGACCCCCATCCTGAAGGTGGCGTAATTGAGTCTGGCACTGTGGCTCCCAAATGAGCTTGGTGGTGCTGTTAGCAGGCAATGCGAAGGGGGCTGTTGGCACGTCCCATACTTCACTGCCGGACACCAACACAGCTGCCAAACACAGAGAGCCAGTGGACATTCGTTCATGCTCCTCATAACAGACACACACCGAATTTCACACCGAGAATCACTGTCAGCACACAGAAAGTACCACATTTTTCACTCTTACTTGGAAAGACAGCAGAGAAACTCCAGTGTAATGAAGTCAACACTCATGTACACAGGAGGTCCTTTTTGTTTCTCGTCTTTTGCATGTTCAGTTTGTAATTATTCTGCATTTCAACACCGCGTCAGCTCTGATCTGGCCAAAACCCCCAGAGAGCAATAGTGATGCCTGTGTGATTTTACAATTCAGTTTGTTTTTGTGCTGTTAATGATATCACTGTGCATAGCGAGGAGCTAACAGATCCCAGCCTCGCGTTAATATGCGTGGCTTTACTCCAGCTTCGCATATCCAGGGAGTTCATAAACAACATTCCGGAAAAATCTCACAAAGAGATAATGTCATTTGCGCTCCACTTCTCTAAACCAATTTCCAAGTACAGTGTATTTGTGGGTTGTAAGTTTCAGTTACAGATAGGAATCATAGTTGAATAAAATAAAAATTGTATTTGGAGAAAATAAAATGTTCATTGAAACAGAAAAAGGTTAAAAAAAAAGCATTCAAATATGATGTAAATGCAAAAATCTCTTATTAATCTGCAAGATTAGGGATGCTATTGAATGATATGATCACTTTGTTAGTCAAACAGATAGAAAAGGACATAAGGATCAACAAAACTGCTGGGCAAACTGAATTACAAGATAAGCAAGAAAAATCAACAGATAGGAAGAATCAGCACACGGAAGGACTCCAGAAAACTGTTTCTCAGAAAAAAAGATACTGAGTTTATATAAACCCAAGATTTACAAGATTAAAAACTCAGAGGGAGAACATTTTAGTTGCAATATTCAAATTCCTTTATTTTATGGAGCCCTTTTGAACTTGGCTGTGGCTAACATTAATCCGTTATACTCACTTACTTTCAGTAATTTATATTGGTTTTATATTTGTGTGTGACCACAAGTCATGTTTTGACTTGCGGACGGATGCGGTTGGAGAAAATGATTTAGTTCTGAATGAAAGAAATATTAGTCTGGGAAAACTGCTGTTTACTTTACTTAATACGTATGCGATTGAGACAATGCCACAGGATTCACCTCAGTGTTCCTGCTGCCTCTGACCCAGCCCGCCTGCTCGGCTGAGGTTCCAGTGGAAACATTCAGGGTCTGTCTGCCCATGCAAATAGTCTGAATGCATCTGAGCATCAGCACCAGCGTCGGAGTGCTGTCTGGAGAAGTCCCACGCCTGTTTACATTGGGTGTGCACACACGAGAACGAGAGAGCGAGAGAGAGAGAGAGAGAGAGAGAGAGAGAGAGAGAGAGAGAGGGATTGAAGGATTTGGGGAGACAGGGATCAGCCCAGCCTGGTTTTCACTGAACCCGAATGCTTTTGAGATCAAGAGGCTCACGTCCAGAGGGACATCTGCAGCGCGCGGCTCCGGTTTTGCTCCTTTCAGCCAGACATCAGGCAAGGTGGGGAGGGGTCTCAAAAGAATCGTTTCCTGATTTCGTCACCTACATACACACCACCCTGTTCCCTCTCCTCAAGACTGCGGGTGGCCCTGTGGACGGCTGTTACTGGCCTGGTTGAAGATACAAGGCCTATGTCTGGCCTCAGAGCGCTACAGCCCAGACTATTTATGACCTGTGTAGAATCGATTGTCTGTGTTCTGACTTTGGAGTGGGTGTAATCTGGTGTGCTAATGGTATTATTTCTAATAATCTGGAGTTTTATTTATGTGACTCTGGGCTGAAGAATGACTACAATACAGCAATCCCTGAGTATCCAAACTCTCTATATCCAAACTTTCGCAATAACACCTCTTGACATTGAATACCTATATATTGTTACGCAAATGGAAACTTTTGCTATAACAAATTTTTATTTAAAGCTTATCCATCATAAAAAAAGTAATTAAAAGTCAAAAAATAAATCTTCAAAAATCTGCTAATAAATACAGTACTGTAATAAAATAATGCTGTATGCAATAAACTCTATTGTGTTCTGTTACAAATTTATCTGAAGCCAGATATGCAGAGGTGTTATCAGCTGTTTCCATCTGTCTCACTTTGTTTGAAAAAGTTTGCGCCATGTCACCCATTTTTATTGCGCATTTCATATTTAAAAAAACCTGTTTTTTTTTTTTTTTTTTTAACAAAGAGTTGGATGTGGCGGGTTACTTTGACAGCGTCTTTGTCCCCTTTATTCAACATGTCATAACACATAACTCCTCCTCCTGAACTTGTGTGCAACATAGTGACACTGAGGGGGACCAACATGTGAAATGTCCTGTACTATGCACACTGCACCACGCGGTATAAACACAAAAATTAATGACAACATTGAGTGTTTTCTACTTAGGTAACTGGTGTTTATAGTGTTTATCAGGCTGAAGTCGTGGGTTGATAGTTACACAGGTGTTTTTCGATGAGCTAGGAGCTCATTATTTATTTATTTTCCACCATTTAAAACAGTGGGAAACAGGCAATCAGTATCCAAAAAAATCACTATCCAACGCATTAGCAGGGACAAATTAGCAAGGGTTACTATATAGGGTTTGAGATGTGTGTTCTCACTAAATGATGGGTGGAATCTTAGTTGCCAATGTTTTTGCTCAAAAATGTACACAATCCTGAATGGTTATCATCTGTTTCCTCACTGAAGGACGGTTGTAATCCGGAATGATGACCGCCTGTGTTCCGAATGGAAGAATGATTTAATCTGGGCTTGCGACTGACTGCAGGAAGGATCTGCTCCAGGGTCGACAGCAGCTTTGAACCAGTGGCTTTAATCATGAGGTTTAGAGTGAACATCAGCCAGTGCGCTTCTCCTTGAGCCAGTAATAAGACCACTGTTTTTAATGTGCTAATCAATCCGAGCCCTGCGTTGTTTGTTTCTAAATGTTGGAATGATTTCCATATGGGCAGAGTGCTGATGCTTTGAGGAACCTTCCTTTTTTCCACATTTTTAATCTGCATACGTGATTTTCTTCTAAAACCTAAAATACAAACTACCCTTACATCCAAACATTAAATATTCTAATACTACAGCATTCACAACTGTACTAGTTCATCTTTCTGTTCTGACCTTTTCATTCAGCTGCTGAACTAGTTGTGTTAACCTGCAATTCCCTCACAGTCTGGTGGGCAGACAGTAACAGAAATACCCAGAACCTTAAGAACTGCTATTTATATTTTGAGCAATATCTTTCTGAACACAGTCTTTGATTTTTTTTTTTTGCAAAGATGTGTTTCAGTCCCCTGCTGTCATTGGATTGTGTCCCTCCTGGGGGTTCATGGAACAAATTAACATGTGCATGTTAACATATGGTTGCATTTACAAGAAAAAAAGGAGCTTTTCGCAGAATTAAAATTACTGAGCAATTAAGGGCCCAGCTTTTTTTTCCCCAGCAAACCAGGAACAGTACCAGCTTTAGCTCGATCCATTTACCAAAACACATTAAATTTGCCAGTTAATCCCAGAAGCAATTATCTACCTGTGTCAGATAGTGAATGATTTTAGCTTGTTGACTGTTATTCGCTTATCACCTAAAGATGACTTTCATTATTCTGTGATTAATAGTGCTTTAAAAAGCTGTTTGGCCTGGACCACCTGTTGGGACCCTATGCGGAGAAGTGGGGGACCTGATGACACTCCACCAGACCACAGTTCTATGAACAGGAGTCCATAATCTGGCCGCCAGAGGGCACTGCAGTAAAGCACGTATTGACTGAAATTTATCTGTCTAATAGTGTTGTCAGGAGGAGACTGGTTCGGGGCCAAAGTAATCTGTCAGTCTGGAGAGCTCATCACACGAGTTTTCCATGCACAAGTAGCACTCACTGGTTTGCTGAAGGAATGCTTACGTAAAAAATATTATTGCAAAAATATAATTCATTGCAGACTGCTCAAGGTCATTTTTAGTTTTTGAGTTAGTTTGAGTGAAGGTTGGCAGCTTTGTCTGTTTTAGATCATATCCCTGTGGGCCAAATCCAGTATTTCTCATGGCATCTGTCAGTTTAGAGCCATCGTGTGCAAACTGTCTGCAGAAAGGGACCAGTTCCAGTCATGCTCGATGGTGTTTTCCATATTGAATAAGTGAAGAGTGGTCTCTGAATGGAGGGGGATATGGGGCATGGATTCCCCACCCCCCTGTCTAAGAGGGCCCACTTCTACATTGGCGTCTTTTGGCTTTGGCTGTCCATTCTTTACCCAATACCATCAGCTCTGTTGACACTAGTGAGGCACTCAGTAGCAGAAAGACTATAGTGTCACTTCACTACCCTGCATTTGCAGCACTTATGAAAGGTCTGAAGGACTGGACATTCTTCCTTTTCTTTTTAATGTTTGAATTAGTATTACGACACTCAGAATGACAAAAAAACCTTATTCATGTTGACCATTGCCAAATCGGGGGCTATGCAGCGGTACAACAGAAGGAGATGGGTCCACCTTTCATGTTCCTTCTAAGAGCAACTCATAAAGCGCCTCGGGAATCAGACAAACCTCACCAATGTAGTGCTGCACCGTTAAGCACCGATATTCATTTTCAAAACATTGTCCACATCCTTGACAGCAAGATTAGTAACAAAGTCAATATTATGTCAAGTTTATACTTTTTTCTGCAATTTATTTTTACCACTGGCAGTTCTCTGGCTTCCTTACACAATAGCATCTTGTCACAAGTGCTGTAGCTTTAACAGCAGTGATAGGATAAAGCCTTGCACATATCATGTTTAAATTTTACACCTTCCCAGCAGCTGCACGCACTACCATCTTAATTTTTAGTGAATATAAATGTGCTTTATTCCAAGCAGTTCATTCTGAAAAGTGAAAAGTGGTTTTGTTTCCCATGTATCACAGCTGCACTTAGCATCTGGTTAACTTAAAAATAAAAATACAGGTAAATGATAGGGCTTTATTTTATAATAAACAATGTAAAGCCACCTGCATGTATTTTTTTATTACTACTAACATATGTATTCTTTACATAAGCATATAATTATTAATTGCATGTTAAATACAATGTTACATATTTTAGTAATAAAATGAACTCTGGGCCCTGTGAGCAGCTACTTGTTATACTCATGCCATTTGTATGGTACTGTCATGTCTGTCTGACCGACCACTAAAATGAAGGGAATTGTGACCTGGGGGGGGGGGGGGGGGTGACCCCTGT
>UFQX01000191.1:549240-799569 GCA_900497675.1 Arapaima gigas | reverse complement strand
GGGGGGGGGGGGGGGGGGTGTGACACCTGTTAGAAGTATTAGTGAATTCAGTGTTTTCAGTCTGCTGTTGTACGGCTGTGTTTAATGGGGAAAATTCAAATGGCGCAGCATGTGTGTTACTGGGGCGACTGTGATATATGTGCGCTGCAGAAGCTAAAGTTTCTCCTCTATTGTTAACATCTTTTCAGATGAAACCCATTACAGGGAATTAGATAATAAAAGCACAAATCACAAGTGGGCAATAGCACAGCCTGACTACATTGTTTGTTAGTTTGTGCACAGGGAAAAGCAGGACGTTCCAGGTTGGGATGAGAACATTTTTGGATCATTTGGATCAAGCTCTCCTGCTGTGCCCCTATATTTTATACAGCTGTTGTGGTCCATTCGGTATAAATTTGTTTTAGCTGTCATACGAATATAATCTTAATGGAGTAAGGGACTGATTTCAGTTGTGATTTATTTATAACTCCCTGGTTCATCTGAATTAAATTTGGATGAGTTGCTTGTGGAAAATTTGTACTGTACCATTTAAATTCTGTTAACAAGCACTGTCTTTTGGGCAACAGTTAAAAGTTTAGGTGACTGTAAAACCATCACACTGGTAAGTACTTGTTTAAATTATAGCCTTATAACTCAGCACAGTAGTGAGAGAAATAGGAGGTCAATTGAGATTTTGATTCTGAAGATTCTTGTGCTGCATCCAAACATGTTTTCAGTGGAACTCTTACTTTGTGTTTATAGCTCCGTTATTGAATCCACAACATGTTGCACATTTATGCAAAAAAAACAATCATGTTACCTCCCAGCTGAATGCTGGGACAAAGGCAGGGAGTGAAAAAGTGTGGCTGAGATTAAACTGATTCCTTTGCAAGGAATGTAGTAAAGATAAGGAAAACAGTTGGTTGTTTGTGGTTCACTTGTGTCACCATATCTTTGCAGTGATTTATTTTAGAAACTTTCTCTCACGGTCTGCACTATTGATAAACCTGTTTACCGTGTATCTGACTTAGAGTGCTTGTTAGTGGGGCACACTGGAAAGGGCAGAGCTGAGAACTATTCTAGATGCACGAGTTTGACGTGAGGCAGATGACTTACAGCACTTGCCTTGTCGCACAACTGCATCGCACAAACTAGTGCGCTGTTCAAAGTTCTTGTGCAGGATTCTGTTATAATTCTAAAAATGCGCCTTGATGTCCTCTTTGATATAGTCCTGGAGACTGGATAAATGGATGAGAAACAGAAGCCAGGAATAACAGGGATGTGGTAATTGCTGTGTGTGGGATGAATGGTATGGCTGAACAGGAATCCTTGAATGCGCCTCTCTGCCATACTTGACTTGACTCAAAGAAAAGAGAAAGGACGTTCTGTTAGCCAAAATAGCCAAGAGTATTATGGCGATTAGAGCTGGACAGTTGCCTCGCACTGGCTCCCGCCATCATTTTAACTGGCACTGACAAGAAAAATGCTTGGCTTCCAAGGCTGGTGATGGAAAATAAACGCTATCTGAAGTTGGGGTCAGTAATAGTGGCGTCCTGTTATTGCAGCCATTACTGTGATCAGGACATTAGTTTCAGGGCCGTGCTTCTGCGCTCGTAGGCAAGCCGTTTTCAAAGGACCCGACTCCAATGCAAAATTTCCAAACAAAGGAAATAAATCACAAGTTCACCTATTAATGAACCTATTTTCTACCACTATGATTTCAGTTAAGTCCCCCGCCCAAGAGACCTTTTCAGCCAATATGTACTTTGTGTTATTTTCTGTCTGCTTGAATCTGTCACATCCATAGGTGCCACAAGAAATGAGTCACTTTCATTATGTGCGGCTCATTTCGTGGTTCTGGTTTTGAGTTCCACAGAAGTCCTCCGTTCCATTAGCCAGAAAATAAATCAAGGGGTTACAAATATTGGCCCAAATTTTCTGTCCTGATCTTTGGTTTTACATATTGGCCCCGGGAAATTTTTTGTTCTTAAAAATTAAATATTAAAGTGCATTGGGGGAATATGACTTTAAATGGCACTTTCTGCCGGCTTTATGGCTCAAAATGGATTTATAATTAATTGCACAACAGTAAAGCTATGAAGCAGCCTGTTACTCACTGGAGACCTGTTCTACACTCAGCCTTCACTTCTGCTAAAATTTTGTGGGTAACAGTACTTTACAGACTTATACTCTTTCACAAAAGACTATTTCATTGCAAGCACATATGCAAGTTTTACACAGTTACAACCATCCTAGTCTCATTTCCATTTAACACAGCCACTGGAAAGTTGGACTGTAAAAATATACAATGAATGGTATCCAATAAATACTTGTATGTATCCTTGGTGCGAATGAATTTGTTTAATTCAGAGTATTTCAGATAATAGAAAAGTCCCATGCAATAGCTGACACATAAATTGTGCTGTAGCTCAAGGGGGTTTAAGTGGAGAACTTAAGAAATTAAACATTTGTGATTAGAGGACTGCTGCATGGCTCAGGAAAGAAAGTGCTCCAGAGCAGAGCATGTGCATGTGTGTCATTGGCAAAGTCAGCAGTTCAGTCAATTGCCAGCTAATAAGAAGGCATTTTATTTTATCTGATGCCAGAATGACAGAACTCATCTTCAAAGCAATCATATTTCTTTGCTCTAACAGGGACAAAGATCACAACAAGAAAAGTTAAGCACATGTTGACTCTTACCAGCTCACTAAGTCTTGGGTTAGCAAATTTTCAGCTGCAGTATTTTTTCACAGTGCTGACCTGCTTTACATTAGATGTTATTCATGCTTCTTCTGGGGAAAAAAAAATCAAAAGATCCTTGACTGAATATTTCGAGCAGTAAAAGCATAAGTGATTTCACTCACCTCCAAAGAGCCACAGTGCCCACATTGCCCTCAACAGGTGACGGAGGCCGTTCTTTAACATGATTTTAGAGAGACGGAGACACACACTCGCACACACCCTCACACCCACTGAACAAACACACAGTCCTTCAGCTGTCAGGGTGCAGACTGCCTTCAACAAGCTTCTGTCAGCAAACCCATTTTTTGCCTTAGAAATGTACCTAAAATCCAGCTTCCAGGTTTAAATGATTCCTTTTCGGGTCCTTACTGTTCTTTAATCCCAGCACCTTTCTCTATTAAATCAATATATATTTTGGCCTTTTTTTAGTAGTTAAAATTCACTCTTCAGATTCTAGTTGTCCTTGTTCACAGCAGAAGTGAGTGAAAGTGGAGGCTGGAGCCTTCTGTCTTTCTCTCTCTCTCTCTCTCTCTCTCTCTCTCCCTCTCTCTCTCGCTCTCTCTCTCTCTCTCTCTCTCTCTCTCTCTCTGCACTCCCCAGGCCTCCTTCCCTGCCTCCTCTATCCCTGTCTCTATCTTTCCTTCAGGCTGTGGGGAAGCTGGCTGTGCTTTTGTGCTAGGAGCCTCTGCACGACTGCTGGTTTAAACAGGAGGGAGGAGAAGGGATGGGGGCAGAAAGAGAAAGTGAGCGAGAGGGAGGGACTGCAGCAGAGGAGGAGAGTGGGACCCTCAGATGTTCCCAAACTCAAGTCAACACCACAGTGAGCTGCTGAGCAAGGTGCAAGGTGCAAAATGCAAAAGAAGATGACAGTTACCACCAATAATCTCAGCAAAACCAGGAATCACCTTTAAAACTGTTAAAACTGTGAATGGTTGCAGAGCTATTAAATACCCAGGGTTTCTTGAGTTCAAACTAGACAGTAATAAAATCCCCAACTGTACTTCAGCTGCTTATGATAACAATTTTCATAAAATTCCGGAAAAGATTTTTTTTCAATTACCTATATATTTAGTTTTATTATTGTTTTTTGTTTACTTATATGAATGTTTGTGAAAATTGTGTAACAGTTGTCGCACAGCTACAAGCAGACCACACTGCGGCGTCCTCCAGCAGATGGAGGCCTGGATGTTGACAGAAAAGAAAATGATTCTTTTGTCTTGCAGTGTATGAATATTCTAATTAGAAAATTTAAATTAAAATTCTGAGGTCCAAAAATTTCAAAAAGGCATGACTGGGTAACTGTCCTGGCACCCTGTGTTTTGGCTGAATAAAATTTTAATTGGCAAAAACTGTACTACACATCACTAAACTGGCAAACAAGCTTCACTTCAACAATACACTTACACTTTAGCACATAATGGAATTTTCCTAGACAGCATAATCTGAAACTCTGGCAACACACTCATCAACACACACACACACACACACACACACACACACACACACACACACACTTTTTGTCAAAAAGGAACCCAGTTTGAAAAAAAACAGCAGTTTGAACATAAAGACAAACAGATGGCTTAGTTGTGTTTTATGTGCCTTTCTGTGGAGNAAGGAACCCAGTTTGAAAAAAAACAGCAGTTTGAACATAAAGACAAACAGATGGCTTAGTTGTGTTTTATGTGCCTTTCTGTGGAGATTTACAGGCCCAAGCTGAAGTCCCACTTCCCTCGGTGGGGTACTGTCTGTGCAAACACTTCTCCGGTGACCGTGTTGTTCAGCTCACAAACGGAGCTCTGCAAAACAAGGGTGGGCTCAGTTTTTGCGTAAATGTGCAGACGGCGCCCCCCATTGGGACCAGTTTGTCTCTGCACTCTCTGCCTTACTCCTTTTTGCCAACTGTGGTTCTGGCTGCTCTTCTACTCCTCGCATCCAGTCCAAATGCACCCAGTCTCTGGAATGCCCTTGTATCAGACACAACCCTGCTCCACTAAGACCGCAGTGAATAATAAAAGCCTTTATATTGACCTATGTGACCATTTTTTGGCAAATCCTCACCTTCCACTGCTTCGGTCCAAGCAGGTCTGATTAAACTGAGGTGTTTTATGTGCCAGAATGTTTTCTCTGCAGCATTTACTCTTTCACCTGCTGAACAGGGAGAAGATCAGTACCCAGTAGAACTGCTGATGTTATTTTATTTTCAATGAAATGAGGGGCTGAGAAAACAAGTGTGGCCACATGGAGTCTGATCAGTGGCGCATTTCCAAGCTGTGGGAGATCTAGCCAAAGCTGACTGCCGGCACCATGGGGGGGTGTTTTAACTGGGAACAAAGGAGCAAACCCTGGGCACAGATAAGCCTGCAGCTCTAATCATCACACATCCACATCCCAGCGCACTATCAGGCAGCTGTGCAACCCTAAACACAAACAGCGATACGAAGCGCTTGCCACCCTCCACCACATTCCCTTTGATCCTCCCCGCCAGCCGTGGCCAGACCATTGACTCCTGTCAATGAACCATGGTAGTGTACCTGGCAGATGTTCAGAACACCCATGTCTTGATGGAAATATCAGGTTGTTGATTTTTTTTAACTCTCTATAGGTAAAGTGCAGGTAGTGTGCTTAAATATCTTTTCCAGTTCAAGATGTTTTCTTTTAGTCTTTCCATAGATTTTTTTCTGTCTCTCATAAAATTTCCCTATTCCAACTGAAAAATACGCTGAAGCAGGACCCATTGCATTACAAAGCCAGAAATCAATGATTGCCGCACAATACAGTCTATACATAAAGAAGCACTTGCTTCTCTACCTCAGAACTGCTAAATCCTTCTCAACATTAAATAAGGGTCTTGAAATGCATCTGTTTCTGACCCACTTCTCTGCTTCTCTCGTAAATGCTCCAAAAACTTCTATATTGCATTGATGCATTATCCATCAGAAAAAAGCAGTTGTACTCCTTATTGATTCTATTTGCAGGTACCTGTGTAATGTATCTCGATAAAAACAGTGGTACTGGCCTAAATGACTGCATTTGGAGACTCACATGTCTACATCGGGTATCTCACTGCTTGTTGCTGACATGCACTTTTATTTTCAGAGTTTGCAAGTCACTTTGGAGGAAAGCATCTGCTAAACGAATTAATGTAAACATTATGTGTAAATCTAAAGTGTATATACAAAGGTTAAAGACTAAATACTGCATAAAAGCTTCATATAATGTCAAATTTCTCCAGAGTGCTTTCCTTTTTTTTTCTTTTTGCAGCAAAGTCCATTTACTTGAAAAGATTAGCATCTTTGGTTTTCCTTTAAAATGCACTACTCCTTCTCCTCCACCCCATGTCTGTCTGGTTGATAAGCTGATGTGCTCCTACAGCTGTGCTGCTCAGTCATGTCCCCTGCCTGATGCCAAAGGCCTCAACCTGCAGCCCCACAAAGCGGGAAGTGTCACCTTCCTCATTACTGTTAAGGCTTCTGGCCTCATCTTCCTCAGGTGGACCTTCTGTTGTTGTCTGCTGCATTCCCTCTAGGGGCAGATTACATTTCCTTCTATACCACCAACTGCTGAGTCTGTTGGGTGACTTGCAACTGTCTTTTTATTTATGCTTTTGCCCTGATTGTGTTTACTTTAGCCCCAGCTATGGTGGACATTTTCCATCTTCCTGTTTGCATTATTCTCTCCTTTGTTTAATCTACTTTATTCTTAAATGGGAACTTAAAATTGTAATGTACCATTTTTGTATGATTGTGCTTGCAATAGCCCGCTGTTAGTTGTCTTTCCTGTTTTGTATCTAAGGCTTCTTGCATAATTCAGTGTGTTTCTGGTTTTTTGTACTATGTGTCAGATGCTATTATATTTGCAAATACTTAATGAGAACATTATATCCTAGTGAGTTTTTGTCAGTGATTAGAAATGCTATGACTCACAGTATGAAGTGTACACTTGTTTCTTGGATCTTGTGTTTGTGCTGAAGAGTCCTCTGCTCAAGCTGCTTACACAAACAGGCTCTAATGTCGGTGCTCTGCCCCATGGTGCCCGCACCCTCTTTCCCCCTCCCCCCCCCCTCTGTCACCCACTGTCCCCATCTTTCTTCCTCTGTTCCTATCTTTCCTTCTCTTTCCCTCTGTCCCCCTCTTTCCCCCTCTGTCCCCTTCTGTCCTCATCTTTCTTCCTCTGTTCTTATCTTTCCCTCTCTTTCCCCTTCTGCCCCCCTCTGCCCCCCTCTTTCCCCCTTTGCCCCCCTCTGTCCCCATCTTTCTTCCTTTGTTTCTATCTTTCCCCCTCTTTCCCCCTTTTTCAAATATCAAATATCATACATGTTCCCCACTTTCCCCCTCTGTCCCCCTCTTTCCTATCTGTCCTCCTCTGTCTCCCTCCTTCCTCCTCTGCCCCCTATTTTCCCCTCTGTCCCCCACTTCCCCCCTCTTTCCCATTCTGTCCCCATCAGTCCCCCTCTTTCCTCCTCTGTCCTCCTCTGCCCCCCTCTGTCCCCTTCTGTCCCAGCCCTCTGCAAGTGAAGTTAAGAATCCCACCTTCTCTGGGACTCACTTTGTTTGTCAGACATGTTCATCATAGCTCCATTCATCTGCCACACTCAACTCTGTCTTCAACAAATATTACACACATGCTAAAACCAGGTCTGTTGTTGATAGAAACAGTGATATCTAACTACATTACCTTTCTGGCTAATGCTTTATGATGGGTCCTGCTGAAGCTCTCAAGCTGATGCTCAGAAGACAACTGTTTTATATTTGTCTTCTCCTGTCTCACAGTATACTAAACAATATGTATTATTGGATCGATGTATAGATTTAAATGGTCAATTTTTATCAAAGTTTCTATAACTTCAGCCACGTTCCTGAATGAATCAGCTTCCAACAAACCAAATACATTGCAGGAACATGTCTTCTGTATGTACAGTATATGCTTCCCATCTAATAAAACTTTAGTCACAGAGTAAATACAAAATACATTAATATGTAGAGCATATTTCCAGGTAATTTTTTTTGGTGTTTTTCTTTATTTAAATTAATTCATACACTTTAAATTGTAAATTGTGACTCATAGTTATATAAATGCTAAAAATAAATATTTTTTGGAAAATATATATTTCTATATTTGTTTTGGGCAATATATCTATATCTAATTAATCTATATTATATTTGCACAAGCATGTAACTGCGAAAGGCAGTCAAGTTTTTGAAACTCAATGTTAAAATATACTGTAATGTTTTAATTACAGATTGAATGCGTAAAACAGAGAACCAAAAATTGCTGTTGAATGTGGGCTGCCCTGCATGAACATACCCATGAGGGGTTGTGAACCCCAACATAGAGGGCCTGGGGGATATGGCTGTCTAGAATGTATTTGTTTTCGACATTTGCTGCCATCTCGAGCCTGTTCTTGTGCGCAGCAGAACTGGCCGCAGATTCCACACGTTCTGAAACTCGAGCCCGAAGAATCCACTGCTGGAGAAATAGAGAAGTCCTCGCAGCACACTGCTGTCAAGCGGCATTTGTGCCAATATCGAACACCTTCTGCATCATTTCACTAAGACTTTCAGTAGTAAGTCTGGAACTCCTAGAGTTGAATATTTTTTAGAGGGAGTGAGACAGAGAAATCTTTTAGCAATTTATTGTTTGCCAAATGTTTCTTAACTCAGTCTAATTGAGGTGTTTTCTCAATAGAGTGTGAGAAAGCTGAGACACAGACCAACACTACAAACTGGCAAGTACTTGCATTAATTGTTTGCATTGGCTACTTCATGTGCGAAGTGTAAAAGTTTAAGTTTAAATAAGAGCTAAGCCAAAGTAGATGGCAGGGGACATTTGTTATTGAATGCAATACTTTTTCAGATTTTTTTCCAAAATTGTGCTTCAAAAGTGTAATAGAATAACTGCTTAGCAGAGGTCTGGGGAGTTTTTTTACATTCTTGTTGCCATTCCCAAAGGCCTTGTGTCCCAACTGTGAAGATTAAAGAGGCCACAAAATGCAAGGAAGGAACTGGTCATATACAAAGATTAAACAGTTTGAAGTATCGCACACAATGGCTATAGGGCAGTGCTGAGGCTTCTGTACAGGCAAAGCTTTTCAGCAGCGTCTACCATTGACGGCCTTCTTCTTCATGCCAAGCAAGAATTTAAGAAGACTTTGTACAAATAAACAAGGCCTGCTAGTTGTTCCAGAAATTGTTCTAGAAATTAGTCTCACGCTACTGACTAATTACCTGCTTGCATTGGGATTCAATTTACTACAGTCTTTGACACCAAACATACACCAGGGTTGTAACAAGAACAAGTACAATGTCAGTCCAAAGTTGAATTTGGCTAACTAGATGGGTGTCGAAGATCTGAGTCTTCTATTCCTGGCACCTTAGAAGAACAAAGGGTTTTTGCTTGGTTTAAATTATCATCGCCATCTTTTTGATCCAAAAATGCAGCACCAGATCTGGATGCTATCCTATTAATGACAGATTCGGTTGAAGAGGAGCAAAAGGGAGTCCATGATAGCCAACAAGAAAGTTGAAGTGCTGTGAGTCAGGTGGGGCGTGCAGTTAATGCACCTTATCTCTTTCACTTCATACCTGTGGACAGGTGCCTGGTAGGATTGGTTTTTTTAGGTTAAGGATGAAGGGAGAACTTCACAGAAGATCAAAGGAGGTTATGCTATGTCTCCCACAACCCCACCCCACTCTGCACTCTTCCTCCACTGGTCTGGAACTGATAGATTTTCTTTTCAGCTTTTACTCCTCAAAGGCAGAAATCATATCAGATTACCAGTACGCAGAATGAGGGCTGCTTTATGTTATATAAAGCTTGAATACTAAAATGCCTCTGAGGTATACCTCTCCTTGCTCTGCAGGCTTCTTCTGCTGAAATTCATGGCACTATACATGAAAGCCAGAGTAAAAATAATAACAAAAGGAAAACTACACTTGTCTTTCAGAGCCATGTGAAATATGTTCATTATAATCATGATTGCTTTTGAAGAAGCATTGATGCATAGAGATGATAATCAGGTTTCATGGTCTTTTCCTCAGACTTTCAGTTCAGTTCAGTTCAGTTTCCATCTGCTCCCTTCTGGTGAGGGTCAACGCGGAAGAAGGCTGAGAAGGCAGGCCCAAAACCTTCCTGCTCCCAGCAATGGTCTCCAGCTCCTGCTGGGGATCCAAAGATGTTTCCAGGCCAGTAAAGAAATATAATCTCTCATACATGTCCTAGGTTTCCAACTGGATCTCCTCCCAGTGGGATGTTCCTGGTATAACTCTCACAGGAGTCAGTCAGGAGGCATCCAGAACCACTTCAAATGGTACTTCTCACTGCAGAGAAGTAATGAATCTTATCCAAGGCTGTCTTGGATTGCTGAGCACCTCACCTTCTCAAAGAGAGGAAGCCCCACAATCATTACTTCATTTCAGCCACTTGTAGCCACAGCGTCAGTCATTAGTCAATAGGTTAGGATGGGGTGTAAACTAAAAGGTGAAAAGGAAGATTTGTCTTAAAACTCCTGCTTTATCACCACAGATTGGTGCCCACAGGACTGCCGATGCTGCACCAATCCACCTTTAAATCTCCTACTTAAATCTTCCAGGATTTATTAACAAGAGCCCAAAGCACTTGAACTCCACTACTAGGGGCAGTTGTTCCTCCTCACCTAGTGTCAAGAACTGACTCTTTTCTGGCAAAGGACCATGACCTCAGACTGAGTGGTGTTAATTTTATACCACCTATACCACTATACTAGTTTAGACTTTAAGGCCTCCAACCTCGCTTAGAACAGCTGAGAAATTTTCCCTGAATTCGGAGTTAAAACTGATCTCCCACTGAACTGTCTGTCAGTCATTCCCTGAAAACCCTCCGAGTTGTGATAAGTTGGCAGCTCTTCCCCACACTTCACACAAATGTCCAGAACATATGGCCTCAAGTCAAATGATATAACAACAAAATCGACCAATTTACCACTTGGAGCTCAGCTGCAGCAGGCCATGCCACCCCTGTAGGTGTCTCCAGTATTCCTCATGTGAGCCCTGAAGTCCTCTAGCAGGAGCACAACATCAGTAGACTGCACCCTCTTGAATACATCACCAACATTCTCAGAGACGGCTGAATACTCAGAACAGCTGTCTTTTACATTTAAGCAAACAACGGTCCGAGTTTTTCTCTCCATGACCCATAACCATATTGCATCCTTTTCGACCACCAGGAAGGACTCCAGCTGCACATGAATATCCTCACACCTGCCTGAGGCCTCTGGAGAATCTCTAGTCCTCAAGGCGTTTGGTTCCAGAACCCAAGCTACGCATAAAGCTTATAACAATTTTAGTTGGTATTTTTTCACCTTCCACAGTATCTTAAGCTTCTTCCCCACCAGAGTGGTGACATTCCTGACGATATTTTCTCCTGTGGATATTTCCTCAAAATTATTTGTGTAAAATTAGCTGCCTTTGCACAAGGAAGTTCCTGATTAAATTCCTTAAGATCACTCCGGGCCATGATTTTTCCTCTGAGATATCAGGATCATGCCAACCCATCAGCACCGTTATGCTCAGTTTGCAGACTTTTAGTCACTTGCATTTTATGCACAAAACAAATCAGCTTAAACAGAAAGCAGTTATCTTTATTAACCTCTGATTTACTAAACTTTCCAGTTTGAAGTATTTACTTAAGAACTAAATTAACTGCAAACTGTTTTCTGATTTCATCTTCCAAAGTACTAATCTGCTGTTTATTGTTGCTATTTGGCCCTTGTTATAATGCCTCATTAATACGTTGCCAAAGACTTTTTTGAGCCTTTTATTACACATCTGTGAAATGTGACAGAGCCACATGATTACAGTATTTTATTTGCCTTATTCCACCAATGTCTGTCTCAGTCTCATTTGCCTGTCTGAATTGTTTCCAGCACTTTGCGCAATAGGCTTTCTGCATCTTTCTCCATTTCTTTCCATACATTAGCTTAAAGGAATCCATTTTCAAATATATCACATTCTTTGCTGACCTTGACATGCGCCTGAAACTTGTGTAGTCTCCTTCTGGCATCTTACGGGATTTACAGTAATATACTTTAATAACACGCATGGGACACTGCAGGGAACTGTCTAGTATTATTTATAGCAGAGTTTTACCTTGATACAGGAGGGAGAACACATTATGGAATTACATTACGGTCACAGTTACTGAATGGACTCCCTTGTTGCTTTTGTTCATTTGTTTTGCAGAGAGTTTGGTACATGTTTGGCTAGTAGGAATTACAGGTCTGGATAAATGATGTTTGTCACCAGAAAGTGTGGCTGTACTGATTGCTGCCTATGGCCTGAAGAATCACAAAGAAAGGTTACAAATGGTTATGGAAACTAATATATTGTCAACATACGTTTTTCAGTGGAACATTTCTACTGCTTTTGAAATTATAGATCTCCCAATCTCTCCCCAGATTCCTTAACTGTACCTTTCATGGTGGCCTGTATGTGGAGTATCAACTATGTCCTTTGCTTCCAAAATAAAGATCAAATGAGAAGACCGTGCACTTCGCAGGGGCAGTGAGGAGGCCAAGGCCAGGAGGATTATGCGGCTTCCTTGAACAACACACAGGTGGCTGATCCAGAGGCTTAAACACCAGCAGTGTCTTGGCATCCAGGGCTCACTGTTGTTTGTCTTTACACTGCAGCTTCATTTCCAGGGATTTGATACATTCCGGGTTACTGACAGTTCATGGTGGGGTTGTGTTAGACAAGACACAGGATCCATGATATTAGCCAACATTTTTTCCCCCACATTGCAAGCGATTCACAGGTGTTTTGCCAAAATTAGTTTCCCTGCCAGATTTTATTAGCATCATTGTGTGTGTACATAAATCACATATTGCTACTCAGAAACACTGATAGAAGGTAGCAGCCAGCTAAATAAGAGTGGATTTTATAATGTCCTTTAGCAGTGCTTTCTTTGTTATTTGACCTCCTCTTGAAAACCCTTATAGTACTGAGTATAATTTGCAAGAAATTGCAGTTGTGCTTAAGGCATCTTCAATAAAAAAAAGTCAAATTTTTCAGTGCAATACAGCCTTAGATATGAATGACAATAACAATAATAATGATAGTAATGTAAAAAAGTTTTTGTTCATAATGAAATTTTTTCACAATGCAGTCTAGCTGAGCAATAAAATCTGCAAAAGAAACTAATTTCAACACTAACACTAGCATCAGCAAAGGGACTGAAAAGCATAAATTTCACAGGGCAAATCTAGTCATGCTCAGCAATGGCCCGATTGTTGATGTGGTTTCAGTAAAGTCTGTTTCACAAGTTGCCTAAGACAAACTAAACCACATATTTCTTTATTATTGATGCATCAGCCCCTAGCATCAAAATGTTCGACCACTATAATAGCATTTATATACTGTACTTTATTAGATTACATCAGCATATTTTCTTATATTTGGTTTTGTATAATGAATGTCAACATGAACTTTATTTACCCTGAATGAAAGTGCACAACGCTACAGTAGCAAAAATATAGCAAGAGAATGAGAAACCAACATAGTGCTAAAAAGTGGACAAAAACTGAAAATCACACAAAGAGTAGATAAAAGCACATTTAAGCAAATAATTTAGACAAGTAAATATAAAAAAGGAAGGGAATGGGAGTAATACAATCAAAGCGCAGTACCATTCTGTCAATGTGACATCACTTCACAGATTTATTTTAGAGCCTAATAACTTGTTGGCAGAATGACCTCAGGTAGAACTCATTATTATTGTCTGTTTTTTGTTATCTAGGTCTTTTGTTGGGATTTATATGCCCTGATTAATATACCCTTGTTTAGAATTAGGAACATATATGTTACACAGCTGAGTAATGCGGAACTGACAGTGTAACTGTTATAGAGATTCAGTCATCATGTTTAAGCTCTCATGATTACCAAATACACACACACACACACACACACACACAAAAGCCAACTTTGTTATTCTGATGTTATTGCAGGAAACCATAATTTTCACAGCAATGTGTTCTAGGTAGTGTTCACAGTGATGAATTCTATTTAAAAAACCATAAAGGAGCAAATGGTGAATTCATGTTCCCCAATAACTACATAGGGGGGCTGACACTTCTTTATGGGAAGTCCAGAGCATTTACTATCACATTAACTGTTTCTGCAGGGAACATCGAGGGTAAGGAATGGGAACACTGGGGCCCCAGTGTGGCTGTACTGCATTAACTGCTGCTTTTTAGGCAGGAGCAGCAATGAGAGCATCCATCATGTGGGAGAGGCAGTCGTAGTTGGGGGAGAAAGCACATTCATTATTTCGACGTTGCATGTACCCCAGGGAGGAGCCCAAAGGCTCGAGACATCGCAGTTACACTTTGCTCACACCCAGCACAACCTCAGACCCCCATCCGCTCGACCTTACACTGTTCCCATCTCCTGCTCCCCACTTTACCCAGAGCAGCATGACTACGAGTACCCCGGTGCACATCCAGGGAGAGCACCTTTACGCGGGACACACCAGCAACAGCAAACACCACAGCATCGGCACGCTGGGGGCAAAGAACCCAGATTAAGGAAAAAGAACAGTACGGAAGGATAGGTGTGGCCCCATTTAACTTTTGCAAAAGTTTCAAGAAGGATCTTGTTCCACAGTCTTCTTTCATTGTGAATGATTGTTATTAATGCTAAAAATGGTACATGCACATTGAGCAGTTTAATAGAAATGCACAACCTTTGCCCTCCAGCCACAAGTACAGGTGGTATGATGACGATATGGAGTGTAAGGGGTTGCATAAAACCGCTAAATCTGATATAATCTGAGCCGATCAGCAATTGTACAACTCAGATTGTCTGTGTGGGAGTAGTAGTTGGCTCACTTCAGTGAATTTACTATATTCCTGGGACTGTTCCTCTCTACCACAGAGCCCCTGAATTTAATTCCAGCACTATAATTTAAAGAAATGTGTCAGGGTTCCATTATCAGGTAATTATGAGTATTATTCTTATGAAATCCTGCATGGAATTAGAAATGTGAAATTGTTATCTTGTTGAATACCCTCATTTTGCATGATGAAACTGCATGCTTTGTTATTATACTTGAACATTCAAATGAAAAGAAAGATGAGAGTGGGAGATGGCCAACATGTAAGTCACAAAGTTTTTTTCACCCATCACTGCAAATGAATCAAAACAGTCTTACAAAACATCTGTTGTACTTGGCACCAGAATTTCTATTTCTCCCCAAACTACTATTCGTGCAAACAATATGCCCCCTCCCTTCCCACCCGTATTTAAAGCACACATAGAGCGCAGTAATCTGAGATGGGACCTTAGTCTAGAAATGATTGCAGTATTAACAATTCCTGGGGAAGGGTAAGTGTCTTGCTTCATAAAATGAGTTTCACTTTGGCCAGCATGTTCACAAAGTCCTGTGCGGTTCCTATGCAGCCCGTGGTGCTTTGTTCCGTGGCAGTGATGGATGGCGAGAAAACAGAGCAGCCGCACAGACCGTTTATTTATCACCCCCATCCACAATACATGCCGGCTGCTGCACAAGGGCCTTTTCCAGTGCGGGAACTGGCCGACTGCCTACCTCACTTATTCTCTCAGACACTCTGTCTTTTCCTGTCCGCCTATCTATCCCTCTTGTTGCCTATCGCACTCCCTTTAGCAACCACATATAAATCACTATCCCTCCATTCACCCTTCTCACTAATCTCAGGCTGCAGGCTACATTATCCTTTACTTTCACTCTAGAGTGTGGATGAATGTGGCCCCGAGGATTTGGAAACAGCTGATATTTGGCAGTGCAAAACTCCCAGTTATTCTGTTGGCGGAGCAATTTCAATGACAACTTGTTAGCTGGGTTTCCGTCACTTAATGTGAGTGGTATGCGCTCCAGTAATAGTTTGAGCAGGTAGCTCAGCTATGTGGAATTTCACATTGCTTCCTGGACCTATATGTCATGTGACCCCATGCCCCTTAGAGACTCTATCACCATAAGTTACATTGCATTTATGGCCTGAGCTATTTTCAAACATTATGGCACCCCGGGACAATTATTAGGATACTTTTCGCAGACGTTAATTAAAATGAAAGTTCATTAGAAAGCTGGCAAGCAGTACTGCTTTGTTTTCCTATAAGAGTTTTAGGTAGATTAGCATACACACTCTACAAAGGAATTTGTATACTTACAGTGTATATGACACTGGTAAGCAGACCTTTACAGATGCAAACGAAGAAAAAATAAAATAATTAAAGCTATATTTCCAATGAATACCCCCTTGGATGTATCACTGTTCTCAGACGGTTATTTCCATATATAACCACAGAGAAAGTGGTCTTTTGTTATGTCTTAACACCTGTTACCATGTTAAAAAAACATTATATAAAAGGTTATATAAATGTAGAAGACACTAAAAAGTATAGCACCCCCCCATCCCTAAGTGAGTTGCCAGAGATGCCCAGCAGGGTGCAATGATTTATGATCTGAGTGGAAGGAATGCTGGAGCACCAGAAGTTGCCAGTGCTCTGAGCTCAGGGGCTCCAGGGGCAGGTGCAGAGCAGAACATGGTGGCCAGGCATGGTGGGTGGACCCTGTGTTTGGACACGACAAGAGAGCAAAGTGAGATCTCATTAGCAATGGCTTTCCTTTCAACTCCAGCACATTTATTTCCAATCACTGAGATTAGATTTGTCCTACAAAGTGTTTGACTGATTCAGAATTTTTCATCATTACAACATTCTTCTCTCTCAACTCACTCCCTGAGCTTTGGTGTATTGACTGCACATAGACTGCATAGATGCACACAAAATTGTGATTTATACCTTGGGCAGCTAATTCAGGGTCACAATATAAGATAGATACTGTTTATGCTCTTTGGGGGAAATAAACAAATTAAGCACCAAACTAACCAAAAAGCAATATTTTATTGCACACTTTTATTAATGACTTCTATTACAACTTTGGGCAATGCATTAGTGCTAATAACTGCATCTCTTTTACCATAAATACATTTGTCAGCACAGAGCACTAAGCGATATCACAGTCCATCTATATTTACTTGCTAGCCAGGTTAGCACTGGGCCTCAGTAAATCTTTTTTATACTTTGACACCTGAGACACCTCCTCACCAACAGAAAATCAGTCATCCTACCTTTTAGGGAAGTAGACAACCCTTTTACTGTAATAGTATTTACTGTGGGGAAAATGCTGCATGATTTGTATAAAGCATACTGTAATATGGTGTTAGTAGTAAAATAAAAAAAATCAATGAGAAGCATAATGTTAATGTGTGGCAATTTTATTTTTATATCTTATAAATGCAAAGAATGACATATTGCACAGTACATTACCACTTAGGTTGCCTCCATTAATCATCCTGTCAGTGCAGATGTAAGCATTGGCACAGCGAGGGAGGTCTGATCGGAGTGGTTTTGATACTTGATGTGGGGGGGGGGCAGTTTGGAATAGGTTACAGGTCTCTTTTGAAACACAAGCCTCTCCCTCTTGGTCAAACCCATTGTACCAAAGTTCAGAAATGCAGAAGCTATCTCTATTTCAAGTAGTTTCCTAGCTATTATGCCTAATAGTGGCTTCGACCTAGACACCCTGTCTCCTAATCACTGCCTACCACTTATTGCCTTTCATTCCACCGCACTCCATATCATGCTGTCAATCCTTCCTTCCTTTCCCCTGACAGCTAGACTGCACCAGCACGACAGCACGGCGACACCAGGATGGGGTGTTACTGCCTGAAAAATGTAGGGTGTCTGAAAAAAATCAACTGTCAGGGCTTAATTCTGCTGTAAATTCACCTGTCCAAGAGGCAATATTTGTAGAGGTAAGGCAAGGGTCAAGGTTAATTCAGTCATGACAGTGTTCCTACTGGTCACATGAATTCTGCAAGTAGCCTACCTGTAGCAATAGCTGTGTAAATATGAACCACTGAGCTCAAGCCCTAATATGAATTATTTCCATACTGCTTAAAGAAATGGAATATAGTGAGAGCTATCCAGTGTGTTTATTGTTGTGATGGATGGGGTTCTGACAGTGTTTGGAAAAGTAAGATGAATGCCTAACTGTGGAACAGGACAGCCTTGGATGACAAGCGGCAGCTATCCAAATAAAAGGACAGAACGAGACAGACGCACGTGAACACCCATATAGTAAGGACAGGGTCAGTAACACAGAAACAAGGCAAAGCGTTAGACACAGGACCATAGAGCAGCATTTCACACTACATAGATCTCTCATGAGATGAAACTTTTGACTTACAAGTTTTTGCATATATCAGTGAAATTATTTAAAACCTTAACCAAGTTATGACCAACCATGAAGCTGATTTTTCACATTTATGAGTAATAAGAGCCAAGTGTGGAGGGATTTTCAAAGTTTATGTTATAATGGTAATTACATCTCCAACTTATGAACCCGCGTGCAGGAATGTGTTACCTTGTGAGCACGGGAATACCTGTACACCTGTGTGAAAAGTAAATTGCAGCGGTAGAACAGTGGTTATATGTGTTTTATGTCAATTATGTATTTTTACTTAAAATACTACCATAGACTATATTTTATCTGGCCACCATGACTGTAAACTTCTGGTCCTTTCATCCAAAGTAGCTTATAGTATTTGAAACCTTTATCCACCTGGGAACATTGGTGGAGCAATTTAGAGTGTGTTCTGGTAAAAGATACTATGGTAGAGTAGTAGTGAGCAGTGGGACTTGAAAAGGATACTTTAGGGTTTCCAGTTGAAGTCTTTAACCACAAACAACACAAATAACATATAAAACAAATGCTTCTGCATTGGGTATTTATAAACTTCCATCAACAGGTGAACTGGTGACTTAAATTTGGTTTTGAGGTTGTCTGTATGTGTGAATGTGTATGTGATTGCACTGCAATGGACCGGTGTCCTGTCCACTGCGTACCCTGTCTCACACCATTTCTGAGCTGGCCTCTCGACCACCACAACCCTGAATTGAACAAGCAGTTGTTGGTAATGGATGGATGCATCAGTACACTGCACAATTTGATGATACCACTGAAAACTCAAATCAGAAATTTTGCATGAACTTTTCAAAGAGATATACTGTATTGTATTATTTATTCTTTATTTCACTGTTTGTGCTAGAGCCTGTCTAAATGTGTTAATGATTCTCTGGTTCTGACTGTAACCCTGTGGGTAATTTAACAACAAGTCAAGGCACTTCTTGACATTTCGTCACAGGCTGAAAATCTAGCAGGATTGCTATGAAATCCACCAAAAACACCAACAAAAAGATTGTTGTGTTTGCAAGTGTATGTTGACATATAGAGAAATACGGTCATGCATGCCATGGTATCTATGTGTAGAACAATGAATCATTCAGCAGGAGTTCTGTGACACTTCATCAAACGGGTTAGATGGCCTAGAAAACACCATCACCGATCGAGGTACATTGGATAACCTTGTGGCAGTTTAGTCATAGCAGGCAAACCATGTAATATTCACCCCATGTACCAATAAAAGGTGCTCATATAGTATGTTAAGTGAATATGTCAGTAAAAACATTTATTTAATTATATCACAGTTTCATCCTGGTGATAAAGGAGTACCTTATGCAAAATAGCAGTGTATTGTGTCAAAATATAATCACATAAGTTCACATCTGTTTTTAGAATATATTTTAAATAAATTAAAATTCTGCATTTTTTAAAGAAGCCAGCTATGATGCCATTAACTTTTTCGCTATGCTTGGCTAACGGTTAAATCATGACATATGAAGAACAGTACACTGCCACACTGTGGTCAGTATGGAAATGGTATTTTCTTTATATTGTGATGCAGTACAGTGCTGGATAGCCATTCATTGGTCAACTTATTTATTAATTTTTAACTATACTCCTGATTTTAAAATGACAGCACAAAGTATCTGCATCCAAAAATCAAATAATTGACCAAGTAGCAAGAAATAAACCAAAGTTTCACTTAGTGCTTTCAAATTTTACTTTTAATTCCTAGTTATATTTCTTTTTGCGCTCCTGAAACAAAACATAAAAGGTGTTGCTGTTTCTAGACATAGCGTCCAAATGAAAGACTTAATAGATTAGATTTCAGGTAAATAATTAAGTACATCCAGAAAGTAGATTATGAATTCTATATAAAGAACAATAAACACTACACAATAATGGACATGTTGAAGGAAGCCACACAGGAGCTGAAACACCAGTTATACAGCCAACAGTACACGGTGTCTGTGGGACAAAGATCGTGTTCAATCAGTGAGACAAAATGAAAGATGAATCAGCAACGAAACTTTGTAAACCTAATGAAAAACATTTTAGAAGTTGCCATGGATACCAAGTCTACTTTCTAACCTTAGATCAGAATCTATCGTTTAGTATTGCTGTGAGAGATCTGTAATCTATGATGTTTTACATTTAAACAACATGCAGAGTTTCATTTCTGCTTGTGGAATAATTTGTTTCGTCCTTTAAAATGGACATAATTAGACAATGTTAAAAAACCTGATGTATTAATAATATTGTCAGTTTAAAAGAGTAGGAAAATATCAGTTAAACATAAGGGCCGTTGCATCCGAGGTGAAATATTAAAAAACAAATGGCAGCAGTGACTTTACAACAGTGCTGGGAATAATAGGCCTAGTTTTTTTAATAAAGAAGAATGGAAAGAAAAAAACAATGGACAAATCAATTTTTTCACATACACTAAATATTGTGACTGAAATATGGTCAGATACAGACAAAGAAACGTTTGCTTCAATAAAACAGTAGAAGTTCAAATAAAAAGCTAGAATCTGAAAAAAGCAAGGAACCTATGGGCACTGAAGCACTGAAAGTGGCGTTCGACAACAATGGCCGTACGAAGGTAGTTTGTTCCCGCTGCGCCACCGTACAGCTCACCGCTGTCGCTTCCTGTGAACGTCGCCGGTGTCGCGCGAAACAAGCGGAAGTGGACCTGTGCACTTTTCTGTTTACGCTGTCGGTGACGTCGAAGCCTTAATATGACCCTTTGGAGACTCCGATTCTGATTAGAACTCGGCAAACCGCTTCGTTTTTATTGCACCGTATTCTTTATGAATTTATTCACAGAAACGCACACGAGCCGTACTGCGTACGACCGTGAGGGAACGGGAAGTCCTCCGTGCGTGCGGCACCGTGGACTGAGGGCGAGTTTGCCTGGTTTTGCTTGTTTAGCGCTGGTTTAGCGAGCCGCCGAGCTAGTTAGCCAGAGCACCTACAGGTTAGCCCTAGTTACATCGGTACTGAGGGAGGTAGTCATGGCAACTAGGCGGCTGACCGATGCCTTCTTATTAATGCGGAACAATGCGATCCAAAACCGGCAGATATTGGCTGAGCAAGTGAGTACAAACGACCCCCGTCGTGCTCTGAATACACGTAGCAATGCTGCGGTGAGTCTCACGTTAACCGTCCGGATCGCTTTCACATCTGTGTGTATGTGTGTGAGTGTGTGCGGGTATGAAAAGTAGTCACCTACTCAGACGAGTGTTTCTGTTTGCCTTGTGTCTTGCTAGCTGTCGTCAGCCTCCCGAGCACCTTCGCTCATTTTGCTATTGGGCTGAACACATATAACCTCCTGCTGTATTGTCATTATTAACCTCTAGCTGCAGCCTTTGTCCAAAGCAACTCGCAGTGTTGGCGAACTTCATAATGTTTTACCAGGGGAGCAGCCCAGTGGTTACAGCTGGGTACTTGCATTGAATCGCTCTAGTGACTTTACCCAGCTGTACACATGGGTCAGTCGCGGTAGGTAGCTTAATACTGTAAGTCACTTTGGAGAAAAGCATCAGCTAAATGAATGAATTTAAATGTTATAGGGTCATATAACACTGTCATCTAACTATATCCATTCAGAGTAAGATCCTGCATAAAGGGTACAACAGCAGGGATGGGATTTGTACCAAAAACATTCAGTTAGTAGTGATAAGCCGTGCATTAACCGCTGCCGTTTTGGCCTGCTGGAATAAAAAACATAGGGCTCAACAGTTAGACCAACACTTAGAGCACTTTATATCTTAGTTATGTCAGTATAACTTAACCTCCACAGCTTGGAACTAATTTGATGTAAATTACAGAATGTAAAGAAAGATTTGCTGAATATTGCAGCATTAAAGCTACCAATGTTTTCATTAGATGGGTCGGCATTCAATGCTCAGTGTTTAACAGTGTGGGATGTGAAACGTACCCCTCAACTGATACTCATGATAGGTGAACATCACTTTGTTTAGCTTAGTTTTTTTTTATATAACGCCTTTCCAAGGGAAGTTGCTTTAGAGAAACTCGCATAATATCACTGTCTCACACTTCTTCACACTGGGAGCTGATGACTTTACATTTGAAGAATTACTACATAATTTTTCACAATGTTCTTCACAATCTTCAGAACATAGTGTTCTTCACATTTATCCTGTTCCATACTGCCTCCCATTTTTTCCTTACCAAACTATATAAAGAGCATAAAATGGAATTAAATTGTGCAGGCACTAAAATACTGCAATCCATGGAGCTGNCTTACCAAACTATATAAAGAGCATAAAATGGAATTAAATTGTGCAGGCACTAAAATACTGCAATCCATGGAGCTGGGGAGCAAGTTGATGCCAGCTAGCTGTAATTGTCAGATGGGCCTGTTTGTTTCTTTTTTTTTTGCATGTTTTCCAGTTTGCAGTGGTCATGAATGTTACCTGGCCATTTTGACAACAGAAGGTGGAAATGAAACATCCCAAAATCACTATTCTGTATTAAATGTGCGGCATAATGTATATTATAACTATATAAGGAATTACAATTTTATAGAAAACGAATTTGTGTTATCCAGCAAAAATGCTGTGAAAATCCCAAACCCTCAAATGAAAATCTTGCAAATGTTCTAATAAGGTGATGCCAAACAACAAGATTTTTCAACAAGGTATCGCATTACTGAAAGAAGAAGAATCTAAAAAAGAAGTGTAATAAAGTATCAAATGAGGCACTGTATAACCCTTTGTAGTGGGTAGATGGTTTTGGTGATCCCCAGATAACTAGTCACCTCAGTGACTAGGTACCGTGGTCTAGATTGTGGATTCTCTGTTGAAAACAGGCAGCAATGTAAGATGCAGTGAGGCCGTGAGCTCAGTTTAGGTCGAGTGAGGGAATACAGCTGTTATGCCTAAAAAGCAGGCTTGTCTTTGTCTTCTGACCTCAAAATAAGCTGTGTTCTGTCAGGGCCAACAGCCTTAAACATTGAAATAATTCTCTTAGCTCAGGGTTGTAATGTGAAATTTTGCATTAAAAGCAAATGGATGTTATTGGAAGAGTGTTCTGTGGCAGTGAGATGGCCAGGTGCACTGGAAATTTGATGTCTGTATTGTCACAGATTATAAAGGCTCCGTTGTTGAGTTTTTCCATCTGAAAAGCTTATGACAATAAATGGTGCAGCAGTTGTCAGTAAACAGCTGCCTAATGACTCAGTCACTACATAAGCTTTAGGTACAGTAGTCTCAGGTAGGCAAAAAAAAAAAAAATCACTTTTATTGTGTACTTTCAGCTGCATCAAGGAACAGGTTTCATTCAAGGATACAAATATGATTCATTTCCACCTTAAGAAGAGAACATTGTTACACACAATTTTGTTATACTGTAAGTTGCTGTTTGTAAAAACTTAGTGTGTAATGGTGTAATGCTAGGAGCTGTAGCTATACAGTTTAGCCAGTGTATACTGACCAGTCTAATACTGTTATTTTTACATTTTAAATAGTGAAACTTTGTGGCTTTAATTCACAGTTTTACAGAATTTCTGTTAATTGCATCATCATAATTGCAGAGTAACTGAAATAATTTACCAGCACACATATTGCATGATTTGATTGATTTTGTATAATTAATTCTCTCTGTTGAATTTGAAATAATTTAAGTATTGCATGCTGCAAGTTTCAAGTTTTGCATACTCTTTGGGAACTGTGATTGCTTTACTGTGCAGTGACTGGTGCTGTCAAAACCAAAATTTGAATTTGCAGGATATGTATACCATGGTGAGACAACATTTTTGACATTATATCTTTGTACCTCATGCCTGCTGAAATCTCACAGAGAAAAATCAGTATGATCTTGCATATTTAGTTTGGTGTTGTCTAACTTAGCTATAAACATGAAGCAAAGGATGTGTAAGAAAACTATGGCTGTCCCTTTCAATCAGAAAAGCACAACCAAAGCAGAGACCAATTTACTTGAGTATATTGATTCAGTGTGTATCTCCAGTTGGTTTGTCTGCAGACTTTCTGTTGATAGTGACTGAAATGTGTTGTGCTCAGTTCACAATAGGAAGCTGTTGCGGTACGTCTACTGACTGGGCGAGGCTGGTTGTGGATTTGTGGATGGATAATGTTATGACTTGACACAATACCACGTATTTGTTCTAAGGGCCAGAAATGGAGTAGCACCTCTAGCGTGTGCGTGTGCGTGTGTGTGTGTGTGTGTTCTTATGTACGCCATTAGTCCCTATTGCAAGTGCACTTTCCCTTTCTAGTTTCCATTTTCTACTGGCCACTCTGGGGTCCTTCCTAGTAGATAACCACTGAAAATATGTGGAACTGGGCACAGATTTTATGGGAACATATAACTATCATTGTGGTTGATCTTGTTTCCAAAGACCTTATACTACCTGCTTCCTTTAGCTGTTAAATTTTAATTTTGCTTATTTTCAAATTTTCTTTATTTCTATTTTTTCTCCTGTGGTTCTCTTACTCCCAATATAAATATAAGGGAAAGTGTTACTTTTATATAAATTTCCTTTCCATTTAGTGTGAAGAGCATCATGAATATTTGTTTAATGAAGCATACTGACATGTTTTAATGACAGTCATTTAATTTTCCTAAACCTTTTGAAATATCCTTAGTAGCAGTGGGGGAAAAAATAATTATATATTAGTACTGTGGTAATAAGCAGCTTAAAATATGCTTCAATTGAATGTTAAAAAGTTATATGAATGTAGATTCTGGGTACACAAAAGTGCAGATGAAATATTTCTGTGTCCTGTGGAATTAAAATAACGTTCCTTTACATGTATACCATCTAGTGTACTTTATTTGATTAATTATTCGTGTCATATCCAAAAACATTGTTACTATGCCTTTTTCTCCCAGATATGATGTTTGATTAAATAATCTGTAAAGATCAGACATTCAGCATGACATTGTTAAATATGTTGCATTTAGTGACCAAATAGGCCACTTTTTTGGAGGTTTTGGGCTACTGAGTGCCTGTGGAAGCATGCAGGCATGCAGTGGTATAAAGTGGTTTTTCTACTGTAATCAACTGGAACCAACTGCCAACTGTGACAAGTGACCCTGGCCATATTCCAGTTAAATTCACTGTGAGACTGCTGATCAATTTGGGATAGACAGGTGTTGTGACTGGACATAAACTGAGTTGATGTGGGCAGAACCAGCACTTTTTTCTTAAAAAAAAAAAACAAATCCTCCAGGGCTGTTTCATACCAGTACTCAGTGCAGCTCCCTGCCCTTTGCACTCTTACCACCTTCTATTTTCATATTTTGTGTAACGTAGAAGGATGCTACAATAATGTTGTCCTGTTTTTTCCATACTATGTGTGTGTTTTTCATTTTGTTTTAGTGTCAATAAGAAGATTCTGCAGCACATTATTAATTTTACAGCTTGAATTTTTTCAGTTACTGAATCAAAGATGTTTTTGTCTCAGTGCAGCTCCCTGCCCTTTGCACTCTTGCCACCTATTTTCATATTTTGTGTGTCGTAGAAGGATGCTACTATAATGTTGTCCTGTTTTTTCTATACTATGTATGTTTTTCATTTTGTTTTAGTGTCAATAAGAAGATTCTACAGCACATTATTAATTTTACAGCTTGAATTTTTTCAGTTACTGAATCAAAGATGTTTTTGTGGCACAGTAAGAAGCACTTGTGCCTCACAATATCTGAGCTGCACAGTTAACATGGTTTCAGTCCCTTTTCACTCTGGGTGGATAGTGAATATGAGGGCACCAAGTGCTTGGGTAAATATTTTAAATCTTAAAATGTTATACATCTTGAAGACAAGTAGTTTCTTAAAGTACTAACATTTCCTATTGTTTTTAAGAGTTGTCTTTAGTAAGAGTTGCCCCTCCCTCTTGTAGAAAAAGTATGTTTGATTTTTTTACTGAGGTTAAAAGTCAGTTATTTTTAATCATGTACTTAACTAATAATTTACATTCTCTATTTGTGTGAAGACAGAAAATATTTCTGCCTTCTGTTTTAGGACTTGCATTCCACACATTACTCTTAAAAATACAAATAAACTAATTTTTTACTGTCTCTGTACAGTGCAGCTGTTTAAACATGGATTGGAATAGCAGTGGTTTGTGTTCAGTGTGTATGTCTGCACAGTGTGACCTGAGATTTTGTGTTGATATAATGGTAACTTTTCAATTCATTTTTCTATTTCATGACAGATTTATTAATGTAAAATAGCCTGAAGTGTGTTGCTGTTTTATAGCAAGGCTTCAGAAGTGCTCCCTAGGTTCTCCTGAGTATTATAAATACACTAAACACCACAATTTTTTCTGGTGCATTAGAATTAGAACTATATCAAATCAGCCACAGAATCAGAAACAGCTGATAAAGCCTTTTGATTAATTCCCCTGGAAAAGTCAGTATATTATTAAATTATACAGTGAAATTTGTGCCCTTTAACAGCCTTTATACTAACATTCTGAATGCAGTTTCTCTTCAACTGTTTTCCTCCCTAGTGGCCTTGTGAGCTGAAAGGTTTGAGAACGTAAACTCTTTAACAAATGTTTAACTAAGTGCTTAGGTTTAAAAAAAACACAGGTGGTAATTCCTCGACATTAGTGTGTGTGGGGTGGGGGGGGGGCTAAATTGTAAAGTAAGGTTAGTGTGTGTGGGCCATATGATCATCAAAGTGGTGTTCATCACAAGTGTTGTCAAGTGCCTCTATAAAGCTGCTATATTCACCTGGGCTGATCTGGGGCTTACCTGCTCTCACTCCTGTCCCTCTTGCTCACCTCTCTCTCCTCGCTGGACGGGCCTTTTGTGGGGATCTTCTAATCACAGGAGCTCGATGAGGTACTGTCCAATGATTTGCCCTCCAAGCCCCCTGTGTGCCTGAAACACAGTGGGTCACACTCTTCATACACTGTTCTGTCCATTTCAGATACTTACACTGTTGATGTTTGTGAATTTTTGATGACTGTTCCTTTTTTGTTGGAAAAAAAGGCTTAGAAGAATATTGTATTTCGGTTCCTGTTGTGCAATAGAAAAGTTGTACATTTTAGTCTTTAACATACTTAATAAGCCTGCCGTTTACATACAGTTTTATAAGTTTAATCCTGTGCTTCTCACCCTTTGCTCCTCCAAATGTCTGCAAGCTTGCAGATGACCGTATGGCTCTGGTGTCTGGACTCAGTCTGGACCCTGAGGCGGCCATTGGAGTCACCAAAAGGCTTCCACCGAACTGGGTGGATGATGTGGATGAGGTAGGGGCACTGGGTGTGAGCACATGGTGTTCATGGTGTGAAATAAGAACAAAAGTTGACTTAAAGTGTCGTAAAGCGCTGTTGTCACTGTTTAACAACTGATTTTTGACCTGATTTTTTTGTACCAGATTTTTTTCCCTCCACATACTGGAAAATTCTAATACTGTGTTTGATCAAATACAGCCTGTCATCAGACCACCAGCACCATATCCCCTTTATGTCCTAAGAAGCTTTGTGTGTACACTAACCAGCAGCCTTGTCCACGGGCAGATCCAGTATGACATCACTCGAATACGACAGAAGATGAAGGAACTGGCCAGCCTGCATGACAAGCACATGAACCGACCGACTCTGGATGACAGCAGTGAAGAAGAGCATGCCATAGAAATCACCACACAGGAGATCACACAGGTAGAGGACGCAACATTTATTTTTTATCAAGCCTGTTTGTTACCTACTGTTGGAAAATAGCATAACATGCAAAAAACAAATTAGAAGCACACTCAGTGTTGAGCATTTGCTTTTATAAACTTACAGTATACACTTTATGATAATGACATTACATGAGGATGATCAAAGTACATATTTGAAGGGTGCTATGAAGCTCTTCTCTCAGCTGACCAGTTCCCATGTGTGCAGATGTTCCATCGGTGCCAGCGTGCAGTGACGGGCCTGCAGGCGCGCTGTGGCCGCTGCACCGAGCAGGAAGAACGCCTGCTCCGCAACGTGGTGTCTTCTTTGGCTCATAGCCTTCAGGACCTTTCCACCAGCTTCCGTCACACACAGTCAAACTACCTGAAACGTGAGTGCTTCATGCAACTGTCCAACTCTTGAAGCCTTTTGTTTTTACCTCTCTTATTTGTCTCTCTCAACATTTATGACATTACAGGAATGAAGAATCGAGAGGAAAGGTCAAAACACTTTTTTGACACATCTGGACCTCTTATGGAGGAGGACGAAGATATGGCACTATATGATCGGGTGAGAATTTATTGTGCATACAAGGATGTTGTTTTGCTTTTAAAAAAAGCATACTTTGAAATATTTGTCAGTGTTAAAGAATTTGAAAATGAAGTATATGTTAATGAAGTATGGGAATAGTAGTAAAGTAGTAAAGAATGGTAGTAAATGTGAATAAACAGTGACTAAATAGCAGTGGGTCAGCAAATAGATATTTTTAAGAGAATATGTGGGTAAAAAACTCAAAAGCTGCAAAAGCCCATGAATCTTTTAAACTATTTAGAGTGTTGTCTAAAATGTTGTTTTTTTTTTTTTTTTTTAAGTATAGGCCAGAGAGGAGAACTGAAAAAACACAAAATAGTGGGATGTCAGTGAAGTCACTGAGTTATTGCATGTGCGTAAAGACAACCGCTTTCCAACCCGTAGGGATTCACAGACGACCAGCTGGCCTTGGTGGAGCAGAACACTGTAATGGTGGAGGAGAGAGAGCGAGAGATACGGCAGATTGTCCAGTCCATTTCTGACCTGAATGAGATTTTCCGTGATCTGGCCACCATGGTGGTGGAACAGGTCTGTAATCAGTTCCTACGGGATCACAAACAATTTCCTCACTCCATTTTGTTTTGATTACTTTTTTTTATCATTCTTATTGATTTATTTTGCTGTTTTCTCCAAAGCAACTTAGTGTGAATTTTTTGACACTGAACTACTTAAAATTATTTACCCATTAATACAGCTGGGTAATATTTACTGCATGAATACAAAGTAAATACCTTGCTCAAGGATACTACAGCAGGAGGTAGGATTCAAACCAGGGTTGTTTTGTTTGTAATTTCATAACTCTGACTGTTCTGTCACCTACTGATTCTTCATAATGTAACTTTGGAAAATTTCTATAACCCTGTTTTTATTAAAACCACTGATTTCAGCAGCTGGTGTACAAATAAAGTAGGCACAATGTGTGTATATGCTTGTCAGAAAAATAGATGGCAGCATAGAGTACTGTATGTAAAACAAAGCAGATTTGATTTTCAGTTTAATGCTGTCCTGAGCACTTTTGCAGGAAATGTTTTGATAACAATCTGGGTAACATTGTCAGCACATGAAAAGTGAAAAAAGGAGTGCAGAAATTTGTGAACTCTAAAGCAGTAAGATATTTCATTCATTTGACAAACTGTTTTTAAGGAACACATGTTCTCCATTGAAAATGTAGTCTATTGTGCTAAGATTTTGTTTGGTCTCCTCACAGGGAACAGTACTAGACAGAATTGACTTTAATGTGGAACAAGCTTGTGTAAAAACAGAAGAAGGTTTAAAACAGTTGCAAAAGGTATGTGTCTTCTGTTCCCTTCCCTTACTAAAGTGCTGGAGTATGTTTTTGTGTTTCGGTTGTCATCTTAATTAAACATTTTAAAGGTTCTGACATGTAGATGATTCATTTTTAAGTAGAGACTTTGTCTTGGCTAATTTTTAATTAATTTACTATAAAGATCCAATTTTTTAGCTCTTTAATTACGCAACTGTTTAACTATTTCATAATGTCTGTGTCACTCTTATGATTAACCCTTTTTTTCCTTTTAGGCCGAACAGTATCAGAAGAAGAACCGCAAGATGCTGGTCATTTTAATACTATTTGTCATTGTTGTCATCCTTATACTCGTTCTGTTTGGTGTGAAATTGAGGTAATTTAGTTTGGTAGTCTCCCAATTCATGTATGCGTTATGTGTGTGAGTGTATGATGACCCTGTTATCTGTACTATGATGTTCCAAGCTGCCTTTGCTGAACTTAAGTCAAAGAAAAGTAATCCAGCCTCCCTATCCAAGGTAAAAGAAATCACCTTTTCCTACTGGCAGTTTACACATCATAGGTTGTGGACATTTGTATTATGCATGATTCCAAAGCAGGAAGGTATTTCAGAAGAGCTGTTGTTTCAGCATTAAGCCAGTATGGACTGTCTATACAAAGAACTGCCTAGCCCCTTACTTTAAATACAACTAAAATCCTTCAGAAATCCTAGTGTTCACAGCCCCTCTGCCTGAAAGGTACTCTTCCAATGTATGGAAGGGCAGTAATGTTATGGTATAGTGACACCATTGTCCTTTGCTTGCAAATCAGTGTGCACTCTAGCACAACTCATAAGTGAAGCACTACCAGCTCAGTTTGTTGTCAGATCTTGTCTTTATGTTCCGTTGAGCAGAGGGAGCCTGTTACTGTGAAAATGACTGATGACTCATTCCTGCGGAAAAGACGGACAGACACGCCGTCTCACAGTCTGGTTCATTCCAGCATTCAGCATAGCGCAAGTTTAACTGCTCTCATGCCTCTGTGGCATTTGTGACCCTTTTGCTGAGCCCTCTGTTAATTTGCTATATTTTAGTCTGTACTCTTCTTGTGAAACTTGTGTCGACATGATGTTGTACACTCGCTTTACACTGGAATGGATACCTGTGGCTAGTTGTCCGTGAAAGGCTTTTGTTGGCCTTCTCTCGGCCATTTACTGCACACGTTCTTTGTATAATAGCTTTATCCTTTTACCTAAATCACATTCTGCTGATCTGCACAAACTGAAAGACTGTCAAGTTTGCTTTCATCTGTCTGTTAAATTACTCTGTTCTGTATTTTTCCAGTCACTTTATTTATTTAAAGCGTAAAATCATGTTGTAAAGTAACAAATATATTGAGTTTTATTATGGTCTCTGTTCAGATTTAATGGGCTAAATGGCAATGGAATAAGTATTGGAGTACGGGATATGAAAGGTTAATGGAAAATGTTTTTAAATTACTATTTTGACAAGACCACACAGGTGGAACCCATATACTCTGGGTTTGGAATTCTGAGGGGCATAGTCCTCCATATCTCATAAAGTTCATCTCCATTTTGGGGGAGCAGTTTGTGTGGAACAGTCCACCAGTCCAACAAATAATGTATTAAAGAGATGCTGCTGTTGTTCATACCAAGGCCCTTTCTGCCATTTCTGACTCCCCACCACAGAAGTTGTGCCCCTGTGTCACACACAATTAAAAATTCCAACCCTAATTTTTCTCATTTGTTTTTCTATCTTGACTGCACACTAACTGTTACTCATAGAAATCTGTCAGACTTTCAAAGAAAGTGGTGATTTTTTGATGTTTCACAAGTATTGCTATTTAAATCAGTGTTTCACAGTCCTGTTAGAACGGCAAAGAAAAACTAATATGTGAATCTGTCCTGGGTCAGCAATACTTCTGACAATCTCAACCAGAATGTGGTGAATTTGATATTTAAATTAGGAAAAGATACCAAATGTCAGTTTTATGCTACTGAGTTGTATTTCATGTTTTAAAATTATACTGCTAAACAAAAAGTAAACTTTTAATTGTAGTGTAGATTTGTGAGGGTGGAAAAGCTGTAAAAAATGGGTCCTGGCATTTGCGGCCTCTGGGGAAAACTGATAGGTTTGTGTTCTCATATAACACAGAAATTGACCGTTTGCACATTATCCTCCAAATTTGGTTAAACTTAACCGTGAATTTGCATTTTCATCAATAGTGAAAATACAGAAAAATTAATTACTGCAAATTTAGGAGTTTTTCTTGTTTAATCATGCAATTTCACACCTGTGGATGAAATCCTGCTGTCAACTTGGGACCCAAAATTACTGGAGCCAGATCTCAAAGAAAATGTGCAATTCCAAAAATTATTAGTGTAAAGAAGCTTGTGCTTTGTTGGTGTCACTGGCAAGATGTAGTGGCACTCAGTTTGGTCGTTGACAAACTGATAGAACTGATTTCTTTATCAAGTAAGACTGTCAGGTATTAATTGGACTCTACATTTCAAGTACTTGGTCATTCGTTATACAAAAAGTCATTTCACAGAGAATAGTATACAATTCTGATATCTATGGTTATAAAACTGCAAGTTTGGTACAAAACTGATAAGAATACTAAAATATTGCTGTACAATTTTAATAAGTGTCAAAATCAGTTGAAACAGCAGATTAAACCTAATTATTCAGTAGGTTTGCTGTAACATAAACCACCTTGACCAGAGACATGAATCAAAATACTGTTTAAACTGGGTGAAGTTAGGTTTTGCTGTGCCCTGTTTGTCTGTGAACAATGCAGTGTAAAGAATCTAGATGTTGTAGTGCTTTATGTGAAAATACATCTAACACTGATGGTACTGTATATCAGCGGAAGTTTTATAAGGTTATTGATTTTTAAAAAAAAAATAAATATGGAACAAGATTTCTTGGTGTTGTTTACTCATTCCTTTGTTTTCTGTTGCCTTTTTAGAAAAAAATTACCCTACAAAAAATAGTTTCAAAACTCTAAAGATGCTTAGAAAACAGACTAAATTAACTTTATGTGACCTCCCCTCAACACGAGAGGATTATAATAATTCTGCAGTTTTGACCAAAGTCATCACAGAAATGTTATTAGGTCTTCAGGAAGAGCTTATTTCTACTCCAGGTTGACTTCCTCACCTTTTGAAACACCTAACTCTGAAAGTTACCAGGGAAGCTATTGCAGGACACCTGATCAAGGAAACTGCTGTTACTGGTTTTCAAGAAACAAATTAAATCATGATATATAATGTCAGATTTTTATAGTACCATAAAAAATTAGCCTGCAACATAAATAGTGTTATGTCATCTGAATGTTTTGAAAGTCTCAGTATTGCCCCTGTCTCAACTACTGTCAACACTATATTTAAAAAATTGGAAAGAAAACTGCTAGCTTCATGTTCAATGACTTGACACTGAAATAAAGCATAAGTTGAGCATAGGCCTAACACCACCATGAAAGCAGGCACTGCAATTTGAACCTGAGACTGCTTATTCTGCAATACTATCACTGAGCTATACCCCATTGCCATATCAATCATCCCAACATTTAAAACTGAGGAAAAAATTTTGAGTTTCATGTTCAGGGTGTATGACTTGTGCCAAGTGACACTGACTAAAGCAACCACCCATGAGTAGCTGATCTTAGATGTCTTTAAACTTGTCCTTTATCTCAAAACACCTACCACAGAACACAGGGAAAGGGGGCACCAGGAACCTCTTTATCTGCAATCAAATGCTCTACCACTGAGCTATACCCCCACAAAACCAGAAGTGAGCCCATCATTGTTTAAAACATTTATCAACACAGGTTAAAAACTGAGTTGCATGCTGAGAGTGTATGACCTCTTCCAAGTGATATTGACCAAAGCCATCACCCACGAGTAGCTGATCTTAGGTCATCTTTAAACTGGTCCTTCATCTCAAAACATCTACTGCAGAACACAGGGAAAGGGGGCACCAGGATTTGAACCAGGGACCTCTTGATCTGCAGTCAAATGCTCTACCTCTGAGCTATACCCCCACAGAAGTAGAAGTGAGCCCATCATTGTTTGAAACATTTATCAACACTTAACACAGGTTAAAAACTGAGTTGCATGCTGAAAGTGTATGACCTCTTCCAAGTGACATTCGCCAAACCAACACCCACGAGTAGCTGATCTTAGGTTGTCTTAAAACTGGTCTTTCATCTCAAGACATCCGCTACAGTATACAGGGAAAGGGGGCACCAGGATTTGAACCAGGGACCTCTTGATCTGCAGTCAAATGCTCTACCTCTGAGCTATACCCCCACAGAAGCAGAAGTGAGCCCATCATTGTTTGAAACATTTATCAACACTTAACACAGGTTAAAAACTGAGTTGCATGCTGAAAGTGTATGACCTCTTCCAAGTGACATTTGCCAAACCAACACCTACGAGTAGCTGATCTTAGGTCGTCTTTAAACTGGTCTTTCATCTCAAGACATCTGCTACAGAACACAGGGAAAGGGGGCACTAGGATTTGAACCAGGGACCTCTTGATCTGCAGTCAAATGCTGTACCACTGAGCTATACCCCCACAGAAGCAGAAGTGAGCCCATCATTGTTTGAAACATTTATCAACACTTAACACAGGTTAAAAACTGAATTGCATGCTGGAAATGTATGACCTCTTCCAAGTGATATTGACCAAAGCCATCACCCACGAGTAGCTGATCTTAGGTGGTCTTTAAACTGGTCCTTCATCTCAAAACATCTACTGCAGAACACAGGGAAAGGGGGCACCAGGATTTGAACCAGGGACCTCTTGATCTGCAGTCAAATGCTCTACCTCTGAGCTATACCCCCACAGAAGCAGAAGTGAGCCCATCATTGTTTGAAACATTTATCAACACTTAACACAGGTTAAAAACTGAGTTGCATGCTGAAAGTGTATGACCTCTTCCAAGTGACATTTGCCAAACCAACACCTACGAGTAGCTGATCTTAGGTCGTCTTTAAACTGGTCTTTCATCTCAAGACATCTGCTACAGAACACAGGGAAAGGGGGCACTAGGATTTGAACCAGGGACCTCTTGATCTGCAGTCAAATGCTGTACCACTGAGCTATACCCCCACAGAAGCAGAAGTGAGCCCATCATTGTTTGAAACATTTATCAACACTTAACACAGGTTAAAAACTGAATTGCATGCTGGAAATGTATGACCTCTTCCAAGTGATATTGACCAAAGCCATCACCCACGAGTAGCTGATCTTAGGTGGTCTTTAAACTGGTCCTTCATCTCAAAACATCTACTGCAGAACACAGGGAAAGGGGGCACCAGGATTTGAACCAGGGACCTCTTGATCTGCAGTCAAATGCGCTACCTCTGAGCTATACCCCCACAGAAGCAGAAGTGAGCCCATCATTGTTTGAAACATTTATCAACACTTAACACAGGTTAAAAACTGAATTGCATGCTGGAAATGTATGACCTCTTCCAAGTGATATTGACCAAAGCCATCACCCACGAGTAGCTGATCTTAGGTGGTCTTTAAACTGGTCCTTCATCTCAAAACATCTACTGCAGAACACAGGGAAAGGGGGCACCAGGATTTGAACCAGGGACCTCTTGATCTGCAGTCAAATGCTCTACCTCTGAGCTATACCCCCACAGAAGCAGAAGGGAGCCCATCATTGTTTGAAACATTTATCAACACTTAACACAGGTTAAAAACTGAATTGCATGCTGGAAATGTATGACCTCTTCCAAGTGATATTGACCAAAGCCATCACCCACGAGTAGCTGATCTTAGGTGGTCTTTAAACTGGTCCTTCATCTCAAAACATCTACTGCAGAACACAGGGAAAGGGGGCACCAGGATTTGAACCAGGGACCTCTTGATCTGCAGTCAAATGCGCTACCTCTGAGCTATACCCCCACAGAAGCAGAAGGGAGCCCATCATTGTTTGAAACATTTATCAACACTTAACACAGGTTAAAAACTGAGTTGCATGCTGAGAGTGCATGACCTCTTTCAAGTGGCATTGGCCAAAACCCCTGCGCAGTTGAGCTTAGATCACCTTTAAAGTGGTTCATTACTGTCAAAGTCTGTATCCTAGCACACAGGGAAAGGGGGCACTGGGGTTTGAAACCAGGCTTTGTTGAGCTGTAATCAAGGGTTCTACTACAGAACTATAGACCTGGCCTTCTCTCCATACATCTTGAAATATTTAGCAATATTTAAAACAGGCAAAATTTCAAGTTTCATGGTAAGCATAACCATCCATTAGTAGTTCATCTACAAGAGAAACCACCACGTGTCCGTTAGGATCTTTGTTTGGCTGAAGACTCCATCACACACTACAGTACCTGACAGGTGTCAATGACCACGTGTCTCAGCGTCGACATCTGCTCACGTGACTTGCTGTGGTCCTTACGGACTCGGCAATGCCCTCTATGAGAAATAGATGACTTTTCGGTATCATAGGAACTACTTCAAAGTGTAATCTTGGATAGAGCTACTAAATATTTTGAACGTGTACTTACATTGCACGCTAAAATTTTACTGTAAAAGTATTCGTGCAAATTGAAACGGGTCGCCCCTTTTCTTGCTAGAAAATACACCACAAAACCTCAGTGGCAATGTGTGAAAATCTGAAACAGATCAGAAATTAACTTGAGCTTTATTTCTATTGCACAAGCCACTTGAGAGCGGTGGGGTTTTCGGCTCCATTGGGACTCTTGTTATGTAACAGGTCACCAACCGAGCCGTGTTCTGAGCAGCAATGGCGCAGCGCATGAGCTGTCGAATACTACCCTTCACCTTCGGGGAGTCGCCGGCACATAGTGGGCATGCGCAGGAAGGAAGCCCAAAGCAGTGTGGGGTGCAGTGACACTTTATGGCGGATTCGGGATTGAACCGATAGACCTCTCCGATTTCGCGCCCTCCTTGTGTGTAAATTGTCGCTTCGTCCGCCCTGAGTGGGACCCAGTGAAGGGGCCGCAGTAGTTCGCAAGTCCCTCAGTGCGAACATGGCGAACGTGCTGCTCGAGTTCAAGGCGGCTGCAGGAGATTCGGAGCCTCAGAACCGGCCAGTGCTCTTTGTGGGCCAGCTGAGCAACCTGCAGCAAGTGAGCTGGACGCAGACGAAGGGGAAACTGCAGCCCGTAGTGAACAAGGAGGTACTGCGCCGGGGCACGAGCACAGCACGGACCGCTGGGGGCTTTGGGGGCGCGATCCTGTCTGTTTGATTCTTCACAACCAGCCCATCCTCTTGGCTGCTTTGTGGTCCCTTTTAGCCCGGTGAAATGTTTGATTTATTTATTTACTTACTTACTTACTTACGCAGAACCGGTTCTTCTAGTGCTTCGGCGCTGAGTTTTACGCAGGAACTTTTTTTGTAGCCGATTTTTCCTGTATTTTGACTTTCTACTCGCCACTTTGACCTGTAAATCACTGTATGCCTCTGCCTATATGGCCCCTCATGTGGGCTTTTTTTGTGTAACTATACCAGTAAAGTTGTATTGTGTTGTGTAGCAACTGTTGTACCAAAATTACTGGACACGGTGGGATCACATGCTGAACAACTAGACATGACAAAATTAAATGTTTTTGGAGGGCAAAGGTGTTTTAAGACCTTGTCTAATTCCTGGTAGTGACCTTTTTTTGCCTCAGACAGGATTTTATTGCTCACTCATATGGTGGTTAAATATTAGCTTAAGGAAATTGCAAGCATGGAATGTTTTTATCAGTATATGACCACTAAAAGATGAGTACAGATCCTTTGTATTTGTTGTACTTTGGACAATGTCCATTGCTCAGAAATAACTATATGAAGTGTACCTCTTTCTATGCTCTTTTGTATCCAGAATTAAGTGTGGCACTGTGTAGTTCTTCTGTGTTTTGTTTCAGACATGGCAGTCAGCCCTGAGTGCCCTGAACCCGAACCCCACCGACAGCTGTCCCTTGTACCTAAGTTATGCAGCCATAGCTGCCCTTCCCTCCCGTGTCAGCCGCCACAACAGCCCTTCATCTGCCCACTTTCTGACCCGTCTGGTGCGCACATGCCTGCCAGGCGGGCCAAGCCGCTGCATTGTGGTCAGTCTGCCTTGACTTCTCCCTTCACTAACCTCACACCTGCCCTCCTCCAGTCCAAATATTTGTTGATAAGGGTGCTACTTTTCAATAAACCTTAGAGTGTCATGTTAATAATGCTGCCCATCCTGTCTTCTGCTTTGGCATGCAGAAGGTTAGAAGAAATGCAGTTTTTGTACCATCATAAAATTAAATAGTGCCCATCTGTATTCTTCTCATGTGCTCCTATAAACACTACACCGTTAGAATAACATTAAAGATTGGTACAGTGAATAGTAACAAGAATTTTTTGTGTCCTTAAAACAAATCAGTGTTTTATGTTGCCTCTTAAAATGCAGCACTGAAGCAGTTTGGTTTGGGAAACAGCTAAGTACTGTAGTCCTGTGGAAAATTCTTCCAGTTGTCTTAGAGGACTTGCCATAACTCTTCTTTTGACTTTGGCTGCTTTTTGTTCTTTTCCCTGTCCAACTGGTCCCACACAGCTTCAATTATGATAAAGGCTCTGAGGTGGCCAGCCTAATACTGGTAAATCCTGATTTATGCATTTATTTCATTCCTGAAAACACTACAAAAATCAAAATTATGTAAACCAATATGCTATTTTACATTTCATTTTGAATGATGATGAATAATGAAGTGTTTCTAGTCCATTCAGAAACTCTAAGCAAACTGTGAAACACTTTGTAACACTAGTCCATGCTGCAATCACCCTGTGCAGAAAAACACCACACAGTTTTGGCCCATTTTGCTGAAGAATAACAGAGACTGCACAAATGCATAAAAACAGGGGAAACATGAGACAGGATATTAGCAAAGTATGTCCCCTGCATTTTGTTGTATTAAGCTGCAAGGCAGTATGGTACTGGAACAAGTTTTTCATGCAACATGCATTCATAGAATTTATTGATTTCTTGTGAACGAAAGTCTGCCACTACATTATGACTCTGGGTTGTAGTGGGACATCTTGTTGCACACACTGGGAGCTGGTATTAAAATATTAGTTGTGTCCTAGCAAAATTGCACATACCAGGGCTCAGTATACTGGGGTTTACCTGTACTGTTAGTGTTCCATCTGCTGACTTCTGCTTCAGGTAGTACTGCACTTGCTGTGTTCAGGATCATTATCATCCCAAAAAATGAAGTTTTGTCCGTGTTTTTCCTGAATGTATATCGGGATTAATCAAAATCTGTATATATTTCTCAGCTCTCATCATTTGAACAGTTTTGAGCAGATCCCCTAAACTCTTGGCTGAATTGCACCCTAGGTCATGTTGAATCTTAGGAATAGTTAAACCTAAAGCCATGTATTCACAGTCAGTAGCAGATGGATATCAGTTTGTTCTAGTCATCTGACAAGACATCAGTAAGTTGGGAAAACAAGAGATTCTTTTGTTTTTAATTGCATCAATTTATTTTAATGTTGTATAAATTTCTTGGGTGGCCTGTGATCTTTAAATAACCTAGATTTGCCATAATGTGTTAGTTTTTGATGTTGGTAGTAAGAGGAAAAATCATTGTACCAAAGTTCTTATAACACAAAATTATTCATCGTAGACCTGAATAGTGATGCCAGTGTGTAAATAAAAACAGCTTCTTTGCCAGCACTACTGGACTGTAATACTTGCAAGGCAGCATTTTAGGTTAGGGGTTAGTGATTTCCCCATTGTGCAATGTTTAGAGATTTATTTCTGAAATTCAGCGCAAAAGTGTTATTTTTGGAGAAAGCTAGAATAAACATTTGCATGTTTGATAGCCTTTTGGGACAAGAGTGGGCGGTGTCCTTTAGCTACTGTTGAAATGCAACAGAACATGTATTTCTAGCCTGTCTGGATTCTTGAGAGTGATCTGTGCTGCATGCAGATGGTGTGTGAACGCACTGAAGTGTTTGCCTCCGCTTGTGCCATTGCCCGGGCCTTCCCTCTGTTCTCCCGGCGTTCTGGAGCCTCCCGCAGAGCAGATAGCAAAGTGGTGACAGTGGAGTTCATCACCGTTGGCCAGGACAATGGACCCCTTGACCTCGCCACATTGGAGGTAGTATCCTGGTTTCACTCACCTTTACCTCTGTTTTAGCTCTTTTTAAAATTTTGTTCATTTGTTGTTGGGTATGATGGATTTACTTCTGTCCTCTTAAGTGCTTGTCCAATGCTGCTGAAGGAGTGAGGCTGGCTGCTCGGATTGTAGACACCCCTTGCAATGAGATGAACACAGACCACTTCTTAGAGGTGGGTAACCTGATTATTATTATTATTAGCATTGTGAAATTAGTTATCAATATCAGTAATTATGCACTGAAAAAATAATTTGGCACACAGGTGTGGAAGCCAATCATTAGAGTACCACATATTGTGCATTGATCAGTGTGTAACCCACAGCGCATGAGGCATAGTTAGAGCTGCCCCTTGCATTCAAAGGTCCTCAGTTCAAATCTCGCTTCTAGGCGTTGTGACCTTGACCAATCTACTTTTTTTCCTGAATTGCTCCCTTAAAAATTGCTCTGCTGTATAAATGGGTAAATCACTGTAAGTAGCTTAAACTCTGTGTGTCATTTTGGAGAAAAGCATCAGCTTAATAAAATATTATACATGTAAAATATCTGTTCATACCCATATTTACCATATCAGCTCATATCTATCTGAAAGCACCAATTCAGTTTGTTGTGCAGAAAGAAAACATTAGTTGATATTTGTCATCCTCTACTACATGTCCCATTGTGAATGTGGAACTAACCACAGTTGTACAAACACTGTGTCATTGTAGGTAGAAAAACAAAAGCTGTAAGATGTTATTATGAGTCAAGAGAAATATTAGTCAGCATCGGTCACAACAATAAGACTAATTTACTAGGTAAAATTCTTCTCTGGGACTTGTTCCTAACACTTGTTTCCAATCAGGAATAATTCTGCTTGGATGTTTGTGTCTGGATATAATATACACCTGCCTTCAAATTCTTATTACTGTCAGTGTCCAGATAACTGATAATCCCAAAGTATTTCTGCCCTTGGTCTCTTGACACCCCATATACAGTAATCAGTTTGCTGTAGAAACGCAGCTGATAAAGTTCTCTTCATATAATCCTCAGCACATTAATAATAGTATAATGGAAAATTATCAAGTTGTGCCAAAATGGCTCTCAGGAACTTTTTCCATTGCTTTTTTGGGTGTTGGATTTTTGGATGGTCTTGTAGCTTGTCCTATAAATATTAAGGAAAGGGGTCATCTATGAATTTTATTAATATTTTTGTATCTGCAGGAGATCAAGGCAGTTGGAGCTGAACTGGGCATCACTCCAACCATCATCCGTGGAGAGGAGCTCAAACAGAGGGGCTTTGGAGGTGCCATTGACTTACTGCTTTGATTGCAGATCTAATACTTTGATCTTTACTAAATTATATTTTATATTGTTGTTTTGTTTTTTTACTTATCTTATAACCAGCACCCAGGGCTTTACAGTTTGTCAGCAAAGAGTAAAACGGTATTTAATTTTCCCAAAGCCCCAAGATTTGCTCCATAGCACAATACTGAAAATGGTAGTTTTCCCACTTATGACTTAAATTTTTTGAGCTGAAAACTTTTTTTTTCAGTTTTACAAATATATGAATGACCAAGTGACTAATCTGGTTTTAAAAGTTTGCTCATGGAAATGCCTGACATGTGCCTCCCATTTTAAGTATTAGATTCTGCTGACAGTGGTAAATTCATACAGATAACATGAACTCTAGGGTACTGAATACCTTAGGGTATTGTTGCTTGTGATAAGGTTTTGGTCTGTCTCCTCAGGTATTTACGGTGTGGGGAAGGCTGCCGAACACCCTCCAGCCCTAGCAGTCCTTAGCCACACACCAGAGGGCGCCACTCAGACCATAGCATGGGTGGGCAAGGGCATTGTGTATGACACTGGTGGCCTCAGCATCAAGGGAAAGGTTAGTGCAGTATTGCCAGACTCAGTGGCAACATGTGCACAGGCTATAAGCCGCCATCACAAAAGCTTTTGCTGGCATGTAAACAGCAAAGGTGTGTTTCAATAAGCATAAGAGGATTTCTTCAGGTATGTGGGATTGACAAGACTGATGAATGCTTCCTCACAGACCACCATGCCGGGGATGAAGAGAGACTGTGGCGGGGCTGCTGCCATTCTGGGAGCATTTAAAGCTACCATCAAGCAGGTGAGTTGAAGGATGATCCTTTTATTCATTGTCATTTTGTGACCATTGTAGCACACTGTGCTGTCACTAAGCAGCTATTGAATGAGAAATGTTATTAAATGTCAAGGAATCAGTTGAATTTGGAATTTGTGAACCTGTATGATTCAGAAGGGCAGCTGTCTTCAGCACATAAATGTATCTCCTCCATCACATGCTGTGTTGCTGTTTGTTCTGCTTTCTAAAGGAAAAGTAACTAAAGTTACTGTATAGTGCAGGCGAGTTGTTAAAAATGTTAATTATGGTAATAAAAATAGTTAAGTTACTAGTTTGGATTGTTATGATGTGTCCTGGAATATATGCATCCTTCAGTGTGTTTAAATTGAGAATAATAACGTTTTGCAGGGCTTCAAAGATAACCTTCATGCTGTGTTTTGCCTGGCTGAGAATGCAATTGGACCGAAGGCTACGAGGCCTGATGACATCCACACACTCTACTCTGGAAAGTAAGGTCTTCATCTCTTCAACTACTGCCTAAAAGCACACATGACAAGAAAACAAAGGTGTATGGGTGTTTGGGCTGACACTAAGGGCTGACATATAATCTGTGCAGCACCGTGTGTTTAAATGAAAAAGTTGGTAACTCCAACTCTAGTGACAGAAATGGATTTATTGCACTAGTTGCTATTGTACCACATTAGACTGTAAAAACTGTGTAAAGCTATCAGTTCAACATGGAGCAAAAATATTGTTGCTGAACTCATGCTGTGCCTGGGGCAAAACAGGGTCAAATCCTCTACTTGTAAAGTGCACCTATTAATGTGGCCAGTGAAGCTTGACCTTTAGAAAATAACGACGAAGTGCCATGGAGATCATTTTGCTGGCCATGTCCACTTCACAGAACCTAATGTCAAACCCTATTTGAGACCTGAACCACTGATAACTATTAAACAAAACAAAGTAACTTAAAACAAATGAACATTGAGTCATAGTTGTGTGACCCATGATTTGCTCCACTGTTTCAGCATTACTGAACATCTGTTCAATTTGAATACTAAGACAAATCAAAATATAGGTGAGATGATGTCCAGATTCTTTACTGCAGTGTCTCTTTTCCCCTCCTCTTTAAGGACAGTGGAAATCAACAACACTGATGCGGAGGGCAGACTCGTGCTGTCAGACGGAGTGGTCTACGCAAGCAAGGACCTTTCTGCCGATATTATCCTGGACATGGCCACTTTAACTGGAGCTCAGGTGATCATGTGTCAGTGTAACAAGAACTTTTGTCTCTTCTACTTATGATGGACACAATCATGTTTCATTAGTTACACAGGATTTGTTTCTCTTGAATAAAGCAGGCTAACCTCTTTGCTGAAGAGTATACTGGTAGTCACAAGCCCACTTTTTTCATAATTGTTGCATTTATATGTACCGATATGTTGCTAATGTTATTAGTGTGAATTTATCCTTTTTCTTCTCATTTAATCACAATTTCACTATTTGTAGTTATTGCCAGTAATGTCTTTATTAAGAGAAGAATAATACCCTTACTGATAAAGCACTTTTCATAATTGGCATGCTGGAAGGTTACTGGTTGTTTCCCTTGGGCTACAGGGGATCTCCACAGGGAAATATCACGCAGCAGTAATGACCAACAGCGAGCAGTGGGAGGCTGCATGTGTGCGAGCTGGACGCAACAGCGGAGACTTGGCTCACCCTTTAGTCTACTGTCCTGAGCTGCACTTCAGCGAGTTCACCTCTGCTGTGGCTGATATGAAGAACTCTGTGGCTGTGAGTTTTCACTTGTTGCCAAACATCTCAGCTTCACAGGAACTTCTGAGGGCCAATATGTTACATATTCAGTCTTTCATCTTCATATATTTCAAAATGTACAAAACATTTTCAAATAATGAACCATTGTTATATGAAGCATAACAAATGGCTCTTACATAGTAACTACTATTATGAAGAAATAGTTCAGAAACTTCAGACCACAGTACTTTTTCTTGGCTGCTTTTAACTAGAATGCTGTTTTTTTGAGTCACCTGACTTTACATATGCTAAAGAAGGAAGTCACATGATGAATAGTTTCAGTTACGGTTCCTCATTTCATATTACTACATATCCAATAGACCTGAAGCTTATCAACATTACTGCTCTCCAGAGAACAACTATAATTGCATTCTGAGAAAAGTCATTTTGGCAATATGTCTGTTTTATTACCTGGTACTTGTCATTTAAGAAAAGTTTCACAGAGAAACAGTCTGCTGACTTTATTCAATATATTGTTGATCAGGACCGTGAGAATGCTCAGAGTTCCTGTGCCGGACTGTTCATCGGCTCCCATCTGGGGTTTGACTGGCCGGGGGTCTGGGTGCATGTAGACATTGCATCCCCTGTCCATGCTGTGAGTGTCCATTGCATGCTCTGTGCAGTTATTTGGGGGAAAAATCCCTTTCCTTGCATTTTTCACTTGGTTTTCCTTGATATCCTGCCCAAGGAAGTAATATATACAAGAAAACTCAGCCACTCTGGCTTTGTTAAATGTTTGATAAATCTCAGAATATGTTAGCCTACTGTTCGAAAGAAATCAAGATTTTGTAAGTTGTTTTTGTAAGTTGAGCAGTCATATATGAGCTCCATGTGTACTTTTTAAACAGGAATGTTTAAAGTACTGGATGGTGAATGTGCATGAAGATCTTATCAGCTGTGGGCACTGATATAGAGACCACTTTTCCTCACAGGGGGAGCGTGCCACAGGCTTTGGAGTGGCCCTACTCCTGGCACTCTTTGGCCAGGCTTCAGAGGACCCCATGCTCAACATGGTGTCCCCCTTGGGTGCTGCTGACATTCGGCCAGATCAGATGGAACGCGACTGCAAGAGGAGAAGACTGGTGTAGCTCTGGCTCAGCTGCTTTCTCTCTCACTTTCTGCACCTTCTCCAACAAGCACACCCTCTAATGTCCCACTGCCATGACCACTGCCTGCTAGCATCCACCATCAGACCCTGCTCTTCACTAACGTGCACAGTCGACACTTTGTAAGCCAGACCCTTGGGGGAATTCATCAGAATCTGTTTGCCCACCCCACACCTGCCATCCCATACCATTAGATTTTTACAGCCTTTTTTGATATTTTCATGACTTTTACTTTACTATTCTCTGTGGAAAAATGTCCTGCATAACAGGTGATAGGATAAATATCTGTGTAACAGATGACCAGCAGGTCTGTTTGGTACCTGGACTCCTGTTTGGCAAAGGACATGAATGAAATAAGCAATCTGTTTGTTTTATTATTTTAGTTTCCTTTAAAATGTCCTGAGTTGGATTTCTGATGGACACTGTGTAAAACAGCAGTGGAACCAGTTATGATTCTGAATGCTAACGGAAAATGGAGGAGCTGTGATCGAACCTGTCAATTCCTGTATCGTTTTTAAACTTTGTCCTCTTTTAAATTACAATGTTAAAACTTTTAGCCCAGTCTGTCGCCAGTGTTAACCTCGGTGGAGAGAAAAGATAAATGCCAAACGGTAAAGCTTCGGACCCTGGTAATAAAAGCTATAAATTCCTGTTCGTTTTTGTCTTATTTTTAATACTCTCAAATATGTGAGAGGCGGACTCAGTTTTCGATAACATCGAAAATGTATAGCATTGCGGTATGTACGTGCTACCGTTCGTGTGTTTATGCGCCGTAGAAACTGTTTATAAATCTACATATATTACTATGTTTGATTTCAAGCCAGCATAGCAAAGAGAGCATTTTAAACTGATATAATTATACCATAGGCGTCTTAGATATCGTATCGTTTTACTTCACTCGCCGGGGGCCATAAAAACGACCCTTCTGTACATTTCCCTCTATCACGTGCTGCTTTTTTGCTATTTTTGCCGAAGCCCCGCCCTAGTGCAGTATTAACCCGCGATGCTGCGCGTCAGGATCACCTCGCGCTGTATAAAACCTGCGGAGCTACGTATCGGAGCCAGTCATCTGCCCGCGACCGGCCGGTGGATATGGCGGGTTACCGAGTGCTACTGCTGCTGTGCCTGTGGTCCGGTGCCCTCGCCGCCCGGTACTTCAACGACAATGAGCCGTGTTACCGGCCAGTGCCCAGGAAAAACCACTTCGGAGTCAAGTACGGTTAAAACTCACTTCTTTCTGTGAACTAAAGCGTTATTTTCCGAGTATTTCTGTCAGCGAGTGACTTCACGCGGCGGCTGTGCAGCTGAGAGCCCGCGGTGCTTAACAGTGTGTATTTATTCATGTGTTTATTACTAACCCGCATGGAATACTCGACAAGAGCTTTAAAGGTTCACGTCGCTCCTGGTTCTGTCATGACGGGATTTTTTGGGTGATTCAGCCGCTTCCAGTGTGACAGACGCCTTTGTTTTTAATGTTGACTGCAGAAAATAAGTACAGCGGTTGGAAAGTCCCTGTGTGTTATTTCTGCCCTTGTTTCGTTGTTTCGTCGTAAGAGAACTCGAGGTAAACCTGAATAAAACAAGAGGATTCAAAAATCCTTTTTCACTATTTCGCTTGATATTTTAGCAGAAAGGGTGACAGCACGTGATGTTTGGTGCCCCCCTTCTCCGACGCCCTTTTCTGTTCAGACGTGATAAAGTATTGACTGTTTCAGCTGCTGTTTCCCGAGCTATTGTGAAATATCCCAAACAGTAGAGTGGAAAGGGGTCTTTTTTTGTGGACCATTGACTTGAACCCAGGACCTTTTGTCCCACCTCTGAGTTACTCTTCAGGGAGTTTGGATCAGATTGTTGTGTGTGTTGGTGACACTCAGGATGGTGCCACGGCCTCACGAATACCTGAACGTGGAGCTGCTGCCCAAAGCCTGGGACTGGAGGAACATCAATGGCACTAACTTTGTGAGCACAACACGCAACCAGCACATCCCCCAGTACTGTGGCTCCTGCTGGGCTCACGGCAGTACGAGCGCCCTGGCAGGTACCATCCTTCCTTTGGACACCCCTGTGGTCACCTCACTGCATCTGAAGATATAAATCACAGTTAAGATTATTGCTTAAGACAGTCCCATGTAGAACTGCCTGTATATGGAGAAAGTCAGTTTTGCAGGTGTTGCTGCTTTTGTTTTCTGCTCATTTTCATGACATAATTCTGTGAGAGAGAACCATAAAAACAGTTTACTCTTAAATGTTTTTATTGCTCTCTTTACAGTTGGATGAGCAAAAATTGTGTTTCTGTTAATTTATATATAAATATGTGTGACTGTCAGACACGGTTCATTTGACATGAGGCAGCTGACCAAGGTGATGGGACTTCCATTTTCGTCTGCATGTTGTTTCCATCCCAGCCTCCTTCGCTGGGTTAACTGTTAGTGAAGACTGTGTTCTTTACATCTCTGTGCTCCTTTACACCTGCTACAGCACAGTTTTATATATACAGTCATCTGTGCTGTTGTGAAATTGTGCAAAGAACAAGATTAGAGTCAGTACTACTATAAGTTTCATTGACACATATTGCCAGTGCAGTTTATGTAAAACTACTTTCAATTATTTACCTATTTATACTGCTGAATAATTTTTACTGTATTAATTGAGGGCAAGTACCTTGGTCAGGGGTAATACAGCAGAAGGTGGGATTTCAACCTAGGACCTTCTAGTACAAGGCAGCAGCTCTAAGCATACCACCACCTGCAACTACTGAATTTTAATTTTAACCATATAGTGTCCACATGCGTTGCAGAGTGAAAGACACAAGCAGTGACTTTACACACTTTACTTCTTTATACCATAAACATTCATGAGCCAAATTATGAAAATGTCTCTGGCCAGAGTGTCCCCTGGTCTGCCTCCACGACTCAGCATTGCACAAGCAGTTATTGAGAAAGAATGAATGAACATTAAAAGAAAAGCTAGAAATAATTTTTGTTAGGTTATAAAATATGATTGTTGCCATTTTCCTAATAATACCTTTTATTCTGGTATTAATGTTTACCTGATTAGGTAATATATAATTATTTTAAGTGGCACATTTCTTGTCTGGCAACCAGTTATATTTATTCCAGTAGGCGGTAATGGCAGTTTGACCCCCCCCTAAGAATGAGAATTCATTTAATTGAACTGACCCTGTTATTTGAGGAATTTTTAACATAACTTGATGTGGTACATGGAAATGGTAAAATACTATAATATTTAAGTATTGATAACATAGAAACCTTTTCAGATATTGCCCTAATGCTGTCTCTTTTGATTTGTCAGATCGTATCAACATCAAGCGAAAAGCAGCATGGCCCTCTGCATACCTTTCTGTTCAGAACGTGATCGACTGCGGAAACGCTGGCTCCTGCCACGGCGGTGACCACTCTGGGGTTTGGGAATATGCCCACAACCAGGGCATCCCTGATGAGACCTGCAACAACTACCAGGCCAAAGACCAGGGTAAGAGCTACTCCAGGCTTCTTGCCTCAACATATCACAACATGGAGATGTATCGCATTGCAATGCTGTTATGAAACTGCTACGGCTTGTTTCCTTTATTTCTGCAAAAGACACACCTGTTTCCTGTGAAAAGTTTAATTGAAACTAAATGGGTTAAGTTTCATGCCAGAAATATGAGTCCTGTTTTACACGGTTTCAGACTGTAAGCCATTCAATCAGTGTGGGACCTGTACCACCTTTGGTGTCTGCAATATTGTCAAGAACTACACCGTGTGGAAGGTGGGGGATTATGGAGCAGTGAGTGGGCGGGAGAAGATGATGGCGGAAATCTATGCTGGAGGACCCATCAGGTAACTTGTGCTTTACCAGTGAACTCGGGTGATAAATGGGTCAAAATGCAGGTGGCACTCTGGATTGTGCAGGTGTTGTTCTGGTTAAGGGCACCTTCAGTGATGTCTTTCAGTTGCCTATTATCAATCTGATGTCACTTTGGTTAAGCTAAACAAGGAAGTAATAATAATGTATTCCAGATGAACTCTCACATGGTCTCTACTGCTTTCACTCTGTGTCTGTAGCTGTGGGATTATGGCGACCGAGAAGCTAGATGCCTACACCGGGGGGCTGTTTTCGGAGTACAAGGAATTTCCTTTCATCAATCACATTGTGTCCGTGGCTGGATGGGGGGTGGACGACAGTGGCGTGGAGTACTGGATTGTCCGTAATTCCTGGGGGGAACCTTGGGTGAGTTCCACATCACGTGAACAGGATCAGTTAATTGGAGAACAGCCCTTCCTTTCATGTCAATGGTCTCGATTTTAGATGTTGCCAAGAATATCAACACTTCCTCAAATAGTCAGTACATTGTTTTTTCTGCAGAAGGATCTGAAATCATCATCAGTTTAATAAGTGAACATTGTAGCCTTATGATTTTACAACAGCATAAAACGGGGACTTTCATGAGCCTGTAAGAGTTCTGGATGGAGGATGATGAAGCAGCTCTCGGAGTGGGGCATAGCGTCGTGCTTATGGTCTAAGTTGTTAAATATTTCTCTGTGACCTCTAATGTTGCAATGAGATAAGTGAAACTGCTCAGCTTCCTCAAATGACATGTTTCGCCATTTGGAGAACAATATGTAATGAAGAATAGAGATGTGTCCACACTGATTTAAATGACAGTTGGTGAAAAACTGGCTAATCGAGTGATGTGCTGCTGTCATAAATTTGAAGTGCTGGATACTGAAAATACAATCATACGATATTGTACCATTGGTGATTTTAGTGTTGTCTATTTAATGATTTAAACATCAGGATCTGTCAAAAGCCACAGGATGACAGTTCCCACAGATGCCTCATAGGTTAGTCATAAATCCTGTACTTGTATGTATGTATTTATTGTAAAGGATACTGTATGCATTTGTTACTGTATTTGCAGTCATGGAAAAAGAAGCACATCCTCTTTCAGTTCAATGATTTAATATATCGGGGCATAAATATCAATAGTCTGGTCCTGACCTGCTTCTATATTAAGACAAGTCTAGTCTCACATAAGACCACCTAACATTCCAATCAATAGTTAGTCAAATTTTTAACAAAAGCTGAATGCAGAAACCAAGTGGAGGAAAAATAAATGCACTCTTACTGCTTCCAAACTAAGAAGGTACAGTAAAACCCTGCAATGATGCACTCCTCAATAATGGGAACTGCAATGTACTTGGATATTGGCCCCCATCCTCCTGCTCCTTTTCCAATCACGGTGACAAAAATACAGGATTTACTGAAGATGGTGAACATCTGAATATAAGTTTCTATTAGTGTCATATGTATTGAAGCAGTGGCACCGTGGCTCTCCCATAATGCACTGCTGCTGCATGCTTGTAAATAATTGGGTCTAACTCTTGTGGGTAGTTATACGGGGGCTATTGACCCTCTGTGTGTTCAGTTTTTGAGAGCTTTGGTCTGGTCATGTTGTTGTGCTCTGCAGAGAATCAAAGCTTGCGTTTACACAGTCCAGACTTCTGGACCCTCCTTGCCTAACCCCACTGAGGTCGTTACGCTTATTATTTTATTAGTACGTAATATATTTGTCACATGGACATTTTGTTTGTAATAATTAGTTGTTTCCTACACATATAAACTAGTTTTTTTTTTTTTTTTCTTTCTGCAAAGTAACTGGAAGGCCGAGTAAAAAATATTGTTTTTTTTGTTAACCTCAGAATAATGTGACTATTTTTTGGACTTCACTTATGATATCGGGGTGAAGTTTTAGTATAATTAGCAATCAAGTGCTGCTAATTAAAATGCAATTTATCAGTTAACCATGAGAAAGTGTGACTACCTCTATAAAGGCAAAACTTTCGGGCAGGCTGGTTGGTTGGAGCATTTAGATGTTTTAACACCGTGTCAAGGAGAAAAGACATCAGAAATGAAGTCAAAGTAACTGTTGCTATTCATCATTCTGAGAAATGTAATAAAGCCATGTTGAAACAAAGAAATCCATAATTCTATAAATAGGATTATTAACAAATGGGGAACATTCAAGACAGTTGCCAAAAGTCCCAACAAATTTGCCCGAAGGTCAGAGCTTTTAATGTGCAGAGAAGCTGCAAAGAACCCAAGAGCTACATGTTCTGTCTTTTATCGTAGATCATTACAAGTATGCATGTCAAGGAATGGTAGGCAGGAGGAAGCCCCTTGTCTCCAAAAGTAACATGACTTAGATTTGTAACGTTCCAGCTGAACAAACCACAGAACTTCTTAAACAATGTCCTTTGAAGGGATGAGACCAAAGTGCAGATGTTTGGTCACAATGCACAGCGACATATTTGGATCATGCAGCATAATAACCCCAAATACAGCAGTAAATTTTCAGCTGAATGGTTAAAAACGAAAACAATCCATGTTAGAATGGCTATCAAAGTCTAGACTCAAACCCCACTGAGATGCTGCAGCAGGAAGTTAAGGAAGCTTCACATAAACAAATGTGTTCTAATATCACTGAACTAAAACAATGTGGTAAAGAAAAGTGAGACAAAATTCCTCCAAAATGATAAACTAGCACAGAAAACAATTACAGGCTAAAAGAATCATGGGATGTACTTAGTTTTTCCACACATGGCTTTTGCATGTTGGTCTATTTTTCTATAAGGCATTTGTTGAGGACCCGATGTTTTTTAATGTTCTGCAGTGTAAAATGATAGAATTGAAAGATGATGTAGGTTTTTGCCCCCCACCCCCTCCACATGACTGTATGCTGCTTGTTTTTGAAAAAACTGCTGCGGTCTGACTTTCTGAACCACTCCTCTAGGTGACATTTAGTTTGTCTTCAAACAGGGTGAGAAGGGCTGGCTTCGAATTGTCACGAGCTCCTACAAGGGCGGCAGCGGGAACCATTACAACCTGGCAATCGAGGAGGACTGCATGTATGGAGACCCCATCCTGCCAGCGAACTACCGATAGAAAAGCCAGCAGCACCTTCAGGGTCATCATCGCTCTGCCCTGCCGCCTGACAGCCTCCAACCCTCCACAAGCAGGACTTATACTGCACTGGCAGTATTTTACCAAACCTTGTTAATGGAAGGAAGCTGGTTAAAAGGGAACGCGTAAAAACGATACATATTTTACAATGTTTTTACTTTATGCAAATGTATACTTTCATATGGTCTTTAAATCAAATTGCGTGAGAATAATCTTAAAAAGAAACTTTGAGTTTTAAGCCGTGTAAAGAAGCAGCAGGCACTTGCTTTCATCAGCCGGTGGGAAAGATGCAGGTAGGAAACCCAGCAGCTGCTGGTAACTAAGCAATTGTGCTACCCAACCAAATGTGAGCTTGCAATAGGTGTAGCGTCAGTTTGAACAGGGACTGATGTGAATATGGATGTGGTAAAAGCCACTGTGCCACAGCATGGTCAGTTTTTATTTTATTTTATTTTGAAACATTTGCCTTTTGCACTGGGATACCAAACAATTGATTTAACAGTGAATATAATTCAAAAGGGGTTTACTGGGAAGTGTGGGGGAAAAAATACAGTCAATCAGAGTCAGAATTACAGTCTCAGATCGTGGCTGCTACTTCTAGTTTTAGGTGCCTTGATTTTTAAAAATTTTTTTTTTTTTTTTAAGGGAATAAAAATGTTGAAATCATACTGGTGGGATACATGGTGTTCCCCCTGCACTGTTTAAATAGAAATTTGTAGATATATGATTTGTTTGTTCTTCTCACATTTATGAACAGGCTGGTCACATATTCAAGAACATTTCTGTGTGGAACAGTATTGAACAGATAAGCTTTTGTAGACAAAAGGCCTTTAATGGGGCACAGATCTAAAATTTGTACAGGCCTTAAATTATTATCCAGTGCTAAAAGAGAAGTATGTAATTCACATATCTTTGAAAAAGAATATTTAGCTTTTAATTCCTTAGCTAGTATTGTAAAAAGGAAGGAAATAATTCCTACAACTATCATGTTAATGTCCCCATAATCGAGCTCTGTGCAATCCCAGACCACCTTAGAGAAAACAGGTCAGCCATATTCCCCTCCCTGGTCTCACTTCGTGTTGAACTCATATTTCAAGTTGGACCTTTAAGTCAAAGTCTGTGTGCAGACACCCACCAACATGATGCTCTCCGTGTCCCGGAGAGCAACCAGTCCAGGATGAGCTGGCTACCTTGTGTGACCCCTCTCTACAGAACCATCCAGGATTCGGTGGCACCAGGAGGTCCAGCACCACTCAGTTCATCATGATGAAGTTGGACTTGCAGTGAGCTGAACAAAGACCAAGAAACATTTTAGATGGAGAGGCCTGTTAAAATAAGGGTATTAAAAAAATCATGACAGAACAAACATTCTGAGCCTCAGAGACTTGCCACCTAATAGTCCAGATCAGTTAGTTCAAATAAGCCGTGAAAACCTTGACACGTCTTCAAACATAACCCATTATTTTTTTCTGAACACGTGACTCCATTTTCCTACTCATTGCTGAAGGAGGGAGATACAACCGAGAGTGATATTTTAAGCAAAGAAGCGATGAGCAGATGGGAGAAAACGTGAACGTGGCACTGGGGTGAAGCTCACCGATGAACTCGGCCACGGGGTCGTGTTCTCCCTCTGTGCGGATGGTGCCGGCGATGCTGTCGTTCTCCAGGATGGGCAGGAAAAGCTGCACAAAGTCTGAGGTGTAAGGAGGTGCAATCACATCTAGCACCTTAGGAAGAATGAGCAGGATGTAGTCAAACAGATTTGTCTTTCAGAACTGATGAAAACAGTTGCTCGTGACATTTAACTGCTCAGAGGCTTTTTCAGACAAACGGGCTGGTTTGATTTGCCGCTGCAGAGATTATGCAACAGGCTGCCAGTCATATTGCATCCAGGGAATAAAGTTGTTGACACTCTCATCTAAAGGACAAAGTAAGGAAGCAGGTGGCCTTTCATGACTGGTGGCAGAACAGTTTTGGATCAGCTTGTAGTATAGTACGAAGTACTGATAGTGGAAGACATCAGTGCTCAGTTTACAAAGATAAAAGTGATGTGATTATTTTTATAGTTTTCTTCTCATCAGGGTGACAGACATAAAGTTACAATAAATGTTACAGTGAAGTGGTACAGAAGAGAAACAAATAGTCAACTACTTGGACAAGCCAGCTGAGGAGAGGGAAACAAGAAACTCCCTGCAAAGAAGGAGAGAAAAATAAAACTCTAGGGGCCAAAGTATGTGTGGCTGCCGACCCCTCCAGAACATTCTACTGTGGTGAAAGGATGTGTGTCCATATTTCTAGTGGAAAAGACCAGTGAGTCTATAAAGCCAGGACCAAGGTCCTCATAACCCATATAAAATTATCTATGCATTTATTTAGAAAGTGCAATGCCATAGGGAAGAGGAAGTGAATGTGACAACTGTTTAATCTGAAGTTCAACAGCTGCACTGAGAAAGTCCAACAATGTCTTACTCAAATGGGTATCATCTGGACTCCAGAACACATTTAAACTGACCTACGTATTAATAGCATATTTACTGCCCCAATGATGCTATAATACAGACTTGGATGAAGATGTTAAGACAAGAAGAAAGTCCCACACTCAGGTCTCACCTCTGTGACGAAATAGCGGATGAGTGAAATGTCAGTGTTGAGCTTCTCCAGACACTTGCGCATGTAACTGACCACTGGCAGTACACAGCCTCTGCTGAGCAGGTGGACCATGCGGTCCAGGAGGGTCTTCTTCAGCTCAAGCTAGAGAGTGTTTGTGGGAGACAGTCATTTACGTTAATAAAACACCATCTTTCTATGTATTCTATGCATTAAATGAGGCTCCTGTTCCACTTTAGAGCAAACCTGTGCTCCTCCAGTGTGGAGCTCTGCTGTAACTATGCGAGCGTTTTTCTGGATGTAAAAGGGTGATGATGCCAGACATGGATGTGGCAAGAAACATTTTTTGTGTGTGTGTGTGTGTGTGTGTGTGTGTGTGTCTGTCCCCTCTGACCTGCTCCATAACATCCAGCTGGGAGTGCTCTGTCTCAAACAGCTTGATGAGCAGCTGCAGGACTTGAGGGTGGAGGAGCTGGTGACAGGTGCTGATCTGAGGAGTGGACACAGGGCAGCATCTCAGCCGTGGTACAAACCACACCACTTCAGTATATCTCTGATCTCGACACCATTTTACCTCATCCAAAAGGGCCAGGTGCACAGGAGTGTGGTCAGTCTGCAGCTGGAAGTAGCGGGGCTCTGACACTGTCCAATCCACCCATTTCAGCACTCCCATGGCCACGACGGGGAAACTGGTCAAGGAGCACAGATATGTGAACAGAGCAAGAACGCATAAGACAGGAGTAACAGTCAGCACACCGGCTGACACCTCTGGATGGTTTTCGGCGTTCGCTCGTGAGCCACGTACCGGATGCACTGGTACAGGGTGCTCAGCTCAGCCACCAGCTCTGTGGCTCCCTTGTTCTCATTGCAGCACAGATTGTGCACTGTTTCCACAGCTTTCGAGGTGGACTTGAGCTCATCCTTGTTAATGTTCACACGTTTGTTCTGCAGTGGACAGAAGAGAAGTTTAAAAAAAAAACATGATTGCAAGATCTGAGACCCACCACAAGCTTTGACAGACATAGGGGTTAGAAAAAAACGTAAGAAAGAAGCGATAGTGTTTTGGAGCTATACACTATTTCATGCGACTTTAAGATTCCTAGTGTTTGTTGAAATAGCAGAAGCAAAGTTTTCACAGTAGGATCCATGCAATTTTCTGAATAGCAATATCACATCATTAACACAGCATTAGAAGTACCTCTAAAAATACAGTGGTTCATCTTTTTACGCATTTCCCCCTGCAGCGTTTGGCTGTGGCCAATTGTGCCATGTGTGAATATGTCCTGCAACAGCTCAACCAGGGTGAACTGGGGACCCACCTATTCCACTTGGAGGAGGACACTTCTACACCAACTCCACCCACCTTGTAGGTGCCAGGGGATTTGAGTATTTAGGATTTAAGTTTCCACCATAGTGTCGACATCAGTGTATTAATACATCACAGTGAAGGCCAAGCGTGTTTCTTAAAGTAATACAATTTCAGCTGTATTTAATACAGCATTTTAAAATCTGGTTTAGCTTTACAGTTACACACCTTTTTCCAGGTCTCCACCACACTAGCAGCATACGCTAGAATGTGAATGTACTTGTGTTTGTGGTCCTGGTTGATCTTGGCCCCTGGCTTGAACAGAGACTGCATAAAGAGGTCCAGAAAGGCAGGTACCCGGATCTGCAGAGACAGTTTTAAATAAATCTTATTTAGAAAAAACTCCAAAAGACCCAAACTTCACAATTATCCCAGCTTAAAAAAAATTTTATGAAATGTATCCAAACATAAAAGCATTTCTCATTTCTACTACTATGGTTTCAGAAAACCAGCTCAATTCAAAAACACAGATTTGGAAGAGCAAGTTTTCACTTCAGATAAGGAATTTTGCCTACATGAAAGCCAATATTTGGATAGAGAGATTACACAGAGCTGTATTCTTAGTTAATTTTCAGTCAGAAAACATCTGCACACAAAATTAAAATACAATAGGAAGGCCAAGAAGCTGTGTATGGGTGTGATACGTTCTGTACTTTTTACACTTTTACACTCAGCAGATACTTTTCTCCAAAGTGATGAACAATGATTATTAACTAGAACTGTAACTTACAGTGTTAGTTACACTACATTAAAGTCTCTACACTATTTCTCACATCTATATAGCCAAGCAATGTAACACACACACACACACACACACACACACACACACACACACACACACACACACACTGGGCAATTCTGTCACGAGGTCACTTGATACACGTTTACACGTCAAGACTTACAAGCTCCACAGGGGGTGGGTCCATACTGCTGAACATCTTGAACAGCACAGTGATATCAGCAGGGTTCAATGCCCCCTTGGACAGCATGGCCCCAAGGGCCTGGCAGGCACGCGGGTATGCTGCTGCTGTGCCCAGGGCCAAAGTGATCTGACTTGCATCATGACCCCTGAGACAAAACATGGTGAGCCATGTGAAGTATACCTTGAGCAAGGTTAGATGCTTCCATTGTAAGGCGTGCGTGCGCGCACACACACACACACACACACACACACACACACACACACACACACACACACAAACACAAACACAAACACAAACAGATAATTTGCTTTGGAGTAGTGATTCCCCTTGAATAAAACATGCTAAATCTTCCTTAAATGTGAAAATATATTCAGGTTGAGTGGAGGGCTGGTAGCAAAGGGTGGGTAAAGAACAATACCTCACCTCTGATGGGCATATTTCTGCACCTCCTGACCAATCCGACGCATGGCAGACCCTCCCTGCTCTTCCTGAGACAGGATGGACATCATAGCCTGAGCAAACAGGTATGTGTGCTCTCCATGGCAGACCATTTTCTGCAGGAGTCAAAGGGAACACAAGAGTTAAGACCAGTTTGTGTTTAATCTGCCTGTGGGTCCAAAAACCCCACACACACAAACACAGGTCTGTAATATTTAACATGAAACATGTACAAAATTTAATCCATTTGTGAATATAAGCAATTCTCTGCAGGGAATGTCACAATGGACAAAAATATTAAATCCTGGCTGCGCTTTTTGTATGCTGCACTATGTAAACTTAGAAGAAACAGTTAGATTAAAAATAAATGAAGACAAACTAAACATATCTAAAAGGCTATTGGAAAGAAGCCATGTTCGCACACAACTCACAGCAAACTCCGGAAGGTTCTTCTCCAGATTTTCCTCCCCGCCGTCTAGCAGCGTGGCTAGGGAGGTCCGCAGCACGCGGGAGAACACCTCCAGCTGCTGACATGCTGTGGATACGCTGGTGATCTCACCTTGGTAGCCTGCATCTGAAATGAGCTGGGATTGCCAACAATTTGAGGTTTATGTCAGATTCTGGTCACTGTGCCCACAGATCACACCTGAGCAAAACCACCTGCATAAATTAAATACATATCAACATTAAAACTAGATCTAAGTACCAGAATAAGCTTGCATCACTAAGAGTTGTGTTTCATAAAGGCTGGATTGCACAAAAATATGATCTAATTATGACAGAGCAATACATTATCTCCTTCACAAAATTTGAAATTGGAAAACTATACATTTTCTAGATGTCTTGGTTGGCATGAAGAAAAACAAACAAGTACCTTGACAGTAAAGTTGAGCATCAAGCAGTCAGGATGAGCCTCAGCCAGCTTGTAAAAGAGATCCCTCCATGTGGTGTGGGCAATCATCTGTTCCAGCCAGGCTGGAGTCTGAGCAAAAATCACAGCAGGTTACTTGAGCAGACAGTAAAAAAGTCTCTGTGAGAAGCTAGAACAAATCGGACTTCTGGACTACAAGTCAGATAGCCTGAAAATCACTTCATATGGACGTTTCTGTGCAGCTACATGACCATGGCTGCAGAATGAATTGGGAGAAGTGGATTATGTGTAATTACAGCAGGAAGATCCTACCTAAGAAACAACTGATTTCATTATACCGGAAGCTATTTAAACAGTTAACTATGTACACATATAACCTCAATTGGTTGCATACCCAATGGCAACACTGTTATGAGTCAAAATGAAGCTAAAATTAACTTATTCTAAGTGAAACATTACCTCTCCTTCAACTGTGAAGATGGAGTCTGCTTTCTGAGGATCAAAGTGCTTGATCAAAAGACTTTTCAGGTGATTCTCTACTCGCTCCTGTACCTGTGCTGGCTCAACACCTGTGCATAAAGCACAAGGAGACATAACGATCTCCAAACCACAAAAAACTGGGTCAAATTCCTGTGCCAAGACATACCTTTCACATTCAGTCTTCTCATATATTTTACACATTATGTCATATATTTTACACTTCATCCATGCATTTTCATTAACCACTGGTCCTGATCAAGGTCATCACATCTCTGGGAATTATGGCTAGGAGGGTATGTCAGTCCATTACAGGACCACATACCACTTTAAATCTGAGGTCTTATTTAAGTTCACTGCAATGTGCATACATAAATAGGCAATCAATATATATTCATCATTACAGGTTGTATGAAAAAAAGAAAACATCAAGTTCATACCCATCTGGATTAGCCACTCGGCAAGAAGGTTAACAGTCTGGGCCACAGCAGAGTAATTTTCAGAGAGAAGTTGAATAACGTGCTCTGGGGAACCACCTGCTTGGAAATATCTGTGAAGGGTTAGAGAGGCACTCTGAGAAGGACAATGAAAAACACACAAAGAACACATCCCTTACTCTGGTCCACAAGCATGTACTTTACAGAAGTGCACTGATAAATGAAGAATGAGAGCCACATCACAGCCACTGCAGGGGGGCTTGGGCCTGGAGAACCAGGTTAGTGTGTATGAGTTTTCCCAAAAGTTATCTTGCACCTTTTCTTTTCATGCGTTAGATTTTGACATGAAAAATTCTGTACTTTATTGCGTGATTCTGTTAACTTTCATAAAAATAATGATTTCGCAGATTACACTATGATATGGATTATAATAAAACAGTTTTGCACTGAGTACATTAAAGAAACTTGTGTTAAATTAGTTGATTGCTGTGCTATAAAAAGTGACAACACTGCATATTAATGTGAGTTATTACAATTTTGCTATATTAAATTATGGTTAATGCATTGCCTGGTTCAAGAGACTTAGATGCAGGCAACTTTCTAGTGGCAAATAGTGTACTTCCTTTTCTAATTTGGAAGGCATAGAATTACAAATAAATTTATTTTTAGCACTGAAATTGCACCGATTGTAGGTCAAGCAAACTACCTCTGCCAAGAAGAAGAAAAGGAGGAGGAGAAGGAGGAGTTGTGTCACATACGTTTTGAGTGTGTTGAAAACAGCGGGCTCCATAATGTAGTCCCTGGAGGAGAACTTCTGCAGACACTCCTCCTGAATTTTGCAGTCGGCCTCCGCATCTGCATAGCCGTCTTCCTGAAGGACACCAACAAGCACCATCTGTAAATATAGCCGACTGGCTGGATACTGCGATAGGCGAAACGCCAGGTAGATTTCCCTTACCTAGCTAACAGTTTGTCTATATAACATCAATGCATGACACAAATAAAAAGTTTATTAAATTAAAATATTTCAAAAATAATGACAAACCAAAAGTCACTATTGTCAATGTACGTAGCCATCTGGCCAGCTCTCATCTGCTTTCTCAGCCGGCTACATATTAGCTACAAACTTAAGTCGAAATGTGCTACCATTCCACCATCTGCTGCATCCCATTCTCCAGCCGTGCCGTAATATTCTTCCTCCATAGCAGAGCGACGAAATAAAAGCAATTATTTTGGATTTATTACAATCGAAATTACATATATACGGTTCTAAAGAATTATGTGAGATTGTGCGTTTTATTTTTAGAGGACTGAGCACTTGGCGCTCATTTAATGCGTCATTGCAAAACAGTACGGTTCTGTTTTGCGTCGTAATGCTGCGCAACAGTTCTGCGCAATAAACCACTCTATGGTACTGTACAACTTGCGCTCTGAATAAAATAAAATTAGAGTTTGTAAAATTGCACACTATTCATTTATTTACGTTTAAATAAATATTTGTTTATTTTTACACGTTCTTGCACATTGCATTTGTTATTATGGATTATTTTGCTGCACACGAATTTCAAACTCAACTTGGGTTCTTATTAATTTATTGGAAGCTCTTCTTTTTGGCGAAACACGGAATTGATATCATTAAACCAGTGTTAACGAATGTATTAGGAATTATTTGTTCAAATGCGGTTATATGAATGATGTGCCTAATTATTAAAAACATTACGGTCCCTAATTTGGCGGGAATTCATGTCTGTTAAATAAATTAGGAAAAGATGTGATTGAAAATATAAGGTTCTGTTTGACATTTTAATTGAAAAATAAACTTACATTTTAATCTGTTTTGGAATTCAGGTCTAATGTAATGTGCAAAATAATTATTGTTGATTTTTTTTCAGTTGTTTCATTGTGGGCTGTGGGCAGCTGTGTGTGTTTCCTTAATTTTTCTTTATGAATGAGTCGTGCACTAATAGATGGAAAGGCATTAAGTGTTCATGGCCACATAACGTCTTTATAAAAGATGTGCATCTAATAAGGGGACTTTGTCACTGAGGAGTATCTTCACTAGCATCATCCCAGCGAGGATGAAGCCCTGATCTTGTTGGTCGTGGTGGTGGTTGTGGTGATAGTACAGAGATGTTGGAGTTATGAAGTTATTTTGGGATGTTGTTACACTGGATGTGCCTGAGAAGTGTAGTTGACTGTACAGTACATTTACAGTAAGGAAAAGTTTGTGGGGCTATTCGGTAATGACAAGAGTTCTTTGCATCTCTGTGTTCTGTTCCTTTCACAGTTCCTTTGAATCCTTCCAGCTTCAAATGATACTGCCCCTATCCTCAGTGCAGATCTCTTTGCTTTTTGGTCTTTTGTGAGCGCTTCCAAGAATCCTTGGTCGATTCCAAGAATTTGAGCAAGGTCTGCAGTCTGTCCTTATTAGGTTGTTTCTGTCCTTCTGTAGGTGTGAGACCCTGGTCATAAAAGAGGTGCTTTGGGAGGTGTTCATCACATATTCACACAATATGTCTGCTTTGTATGTAGTTTAACATCACATCGATTCCACACTGAGGAGTGTAGCTTGCCAAAGGCCTGGTGAACTATAGCAAGTCCACTTCATTGTTGGTTTTGATGCTATGAGGGAACGTGCTTTTGGTGTCTACAACACCAAAGCACTGACAAATTGCCAATTGCCACACTTGGCTCACTTCAGCCTGTAGTGGGTGCGAGAAGGTCTGTGCTCTGCTGCATGTCTGTCCAGTACACATCAGTGAATAGAATAGAAGGTCATGGATCTTGTCCTTGTAGACTCTAGTGAAGGCCTGCATTCATTCAGGTGGAACAGCTTGCTGTTTATGTTGTATTTTATGTCAGTGCTGGATGCTCAATACTGTAGGTGTCCATCAGCATTTCAGAAAACATGAAGCTGAAGAGGGTTGAAGCAGTCACAAAATCCTGCTTGAGGTACTCCAGTTGTCACAGCGAAGGCCTCAGAAGATTATGGTCACCAACACAAGGTGTTGTGAAGCTGTCAGGACACGTGCGCAAATTTTTCTCAACAGCAGAACTTCTTCAGGACTTCCTTGTCACTGCATCGAAGGCCTTGATCTGGTCAACAAAGAACATCCACACACAAGAAAGTCCTGGTGTGTCCTGCAGGCAGTGAGAGCCCTTGGCCTGTTCTGTCAAAGTGGCATTTTGTGTTTCCTGTCATTCACAGTCCTGAGAGAGGGCAGCATGTTTCAGAAGGCTGGATTGCTCCTGTTCATTAAGCCCTTTAACCATCAGTGCAATTATCAGTAATGCTGTATTGATTCCACACTGAGGATTATAGCTGCTAGCTGTATGACTATAAGGATAAGTCAGTGTAACTCTCAATTAGCAGCCCAGGTAAGGGTCACACTGTAAGGGTTAACCATCACAATGACTTTCATTATAACCTGCAACCCAGAACAGTGAGAATCGTGGTAACTATCAACCTCAACATCAGCCAAGGACAATGAGAGCTGTTCTGTAAAGGTAACTACCAGGGTAACTATCAATGTAACTCAGTCCGAGACAGCGAGAGCTGCGCACAGCCATTTCCACTGTTGTTGCCTGACATGAACCACAGTCCACAGCGCATGCTATAGAAAATACCAGAAATCCTATATTATGTTTCTTTCATACAGCTTTGGCCTCTTCAGATACAAAGCTGTATGTGTTCCTACAAGCACACCACAGCAGCACTTAATGTATTTTTGAACCCTGATAATTTAACCTGGTCAATTTCAGTGAGTATGTAAAGGGTTTAATAACATAAACCTGAGAACTGGTATTATAGATACTCTGGTAATTTTTTTACCTCACATCAGACTAATAGGAACAAAGTACCACCTAGCGCATAAAATGCACCAGAACTATCACAGAACACCTGATTTGTCATTAAAAATAATCTATATATTTTGCTTTGAGTAAAAGTTCAAACTGGCCTATAAAGTACCTTTTATCAAAACAGATTTAGTTTTTAATACAGAACCATCAGTGTTATTGAACACTTTTAGTGCCCTTGGTGTTGATCACTTCATGCTCATCAAATGCATTATGAATTCATTCATTTTGTTTATGAGCATACTGTTTCATTATAATTATATATTACATATTAATATATTACATTATATTATATATGGACTGAAAGTAGATGAGTTTACGAATCTGTGGCTTCACAGCATCTTTTACCGAACCAAACCTACTAGTACAAGCAGGTTGAACGTCAGGCCAGGTAGCAGCAGATGTCCCGTTACTGGAAAACTGTAAAAACCACATTGTCTAACCACTGTTATTCTGGTTCTTACACATCTGCAGCACTTAACATACGCTGGAAATAACCTAAACCAGTGCAACTAATCTGCTGGAACCACCCTTTTTCCCCAGTTTGTGTGCGCGCGCGTGGGGGGAGAGGGAGTTACTCAAACAGTATTACGCTCTGCCTTTACAGCTGTAATTGAAGTCTTTGTACAAAATGTACAGGAAAAGTCAGACACATGGAAAAAGCAACATACATCGAAAAACACTCAATGTAAAAAATAGAAAGCCAGGTGGTTTTTGGTACTAAAATTACACTCACTTATTGCTGCAGCGAGTTTAACTTGAAAACAGAATAAAGGTTAAAAAAAAAAAAACTAAATTAATGCAAATAGGTTAACTCTTATAACCTGCCCTCATCGCTGTACCACACCTTGCAACAAACAAGTTTAAAATAGTTCAAACTGAGGGGAATAGTGAGGTTCTGTGCTCTTTTTTCCTCAATTATGGAGCTCAGGAGTTGTGAAAGTTACAAAAATAAATAAATAAATAGTGTATGCCCATGCAACAAGGTGGCCCAAAATCGGGTTGGCCGAATGCTTCGGTGTGTAAGGTGGTGTTTGTGTGTGGTACAAAGGGGGCTCATCTTGGCTGTGTACCCTGGTGCCAGAGAAAGCCACACACCAGAGGTGGTGCTCCCCTCAGGGCATAAAGGGATTCAGCCTCTGCTGTGCAATACTAGGAATGATCCAAATACTAATATGGTTACCTTTCTTTTAAGCAAAATAAAAAGAGGTTGATGTAAAAACAAGAAATATTTTTGCATTTGGATTTTCCCTTACCTTAAAAGCTTAAAAAAGAAAAAGGGGGCTAATCACATCCCTGCTGCTCCACTCAAAAGGCAGGCTGTTGGTGAAATACAGAAAATGTCTGGACGGTGGGGGGGGTTATGGGAGAAAAATAAGGCAAAAAGAACATATAAACAAATGAAAATTAAGCTACGGGCAGCCACCGTCCCCCATAAAGAGTGGATGATGTGTGGGAGCAGGGTAGGCTGACCCAGCTGTACAGCGCAGTGAAACAAACCTTACATCTTAGCTCATTTTACACGTACAGTCGTGATCAAGGCACAGGGATCTTCTACAAGTTATTTTTTCAATAAAGTTGTACAAAATAATACATTTTACAGTCTGTACAAGAATAATAGTCCAGCAGTAAAATAAAGACAGACATACCGAAAGCCTGGGTGGGGGAGGGAGGAGGGGTCAAGCACAGGGAGTGAGAAGGACCATGAGCAAGGAGAGTTTAGGGCCTGTGTGTCTCCAGATAACTGTCCCATTGGTCGTTCTTGTATTCCATGTTTTTGTAACAATTATTTTATAATAAAGCCTCCCCTAGAAAATGAACATTTTACATTGTCAGGAGGGTAAAAGATCATAGGTCAGGACAACAGAGTTTGGCTGCAAAGGACAGAAAGGTATATATATGTATATATAGAGCGAGAGAGAGAAATGGTGGAGGAAATTGGTGCACGGCGGCAGGTCACGCGTGCACACACAGTGTACACCAACACAACTGGGGAGACTAACAAACAGAAGAGCTGACGTGTATTACAGCAAAATAAATTTATATGTATGTATATATACACATACATATATACATACATATATTATATAAAATACATACATATATTTATACACACACATATAAATATCTATATATAGTTTGAATTTTTTGCACTGCATCAAGTTCTGTTATGCATTGTATTTGTCTCTCCTCCCAATTTACTCTTGAAGAACAAAGGACAGTCCTATGAGCTTCAGTGTATCAAAGTCAAAAACACTTTCCACACACAGCGCTTCCAAGGCAGACTGTGCTCACAATCCTCCTCTTTATTTTTATTTATTGGTTTACATTCTTCCTTGCTTTGCACTTGTCCATCACTCTCTCCGGCTCCAGTGGCACAGAGGCGTCCATCTCAGCAGGAGGAGGAGCCAGTCAGTCAGGCAGTGCTCTGTTGTTCAGGACCAACAGCAGCTGAACAGAATAAAAGCTGAGTGTGAGTGTTTCTACGTGCTGTGTGCTGCTGTGACAGGAAGATGAGTGCTTGAGTTGCAGCGTGTGGTCAGAAGGCTATGAGAGGGCAGACGCTGTGGAGTACCTCTGTGTGCGTGTACAGTGAGATGGGAACACAGTCCTGAGCGCAGTGACAAAGTGCGTTGAAGTTCAGCAGTTCTGGCTTTTCGTGTTTATTTTTTTCTTTTTTTTTCTTCATTTTTTAAATTTGCGGTCACTGCTGTGTGTAGAAGTCTTTAAATTGCGCTGTATTTTTACTTTATTTGAAACGCTGAGATAAGGAGTCCTCGGGAGAACACAATAAGGATGGAGGAGAGGGCAAGTGAGGGTTAAGGGAGATGGGGGGGGCAGGGCCTTTCAATGCCAGAGTCTCTTCTTTTGCACCAATTCCCATCACAAGAGCTCGTACTGACGCAGGTGCATCCTCTGGATGATGTCGCGGCAGTCGTTGAAGACGCGACGGATGTTCTCCGTGTCCACGGCGCAGGTGAAGTGCGGGTAACAGTAGTGCCGGCCATCCCCGCTGGCTGTGCTGATCCTCTGAAACAGTAGAGAAGAGTCCATCAGGAGATACTCAGGGAAGCAACCATGGTTTATGCCACTTAAGTGTCAAGACTTTTTTTTTTTTTTTTAAAAAAAGTTCTGCATCCATATTGAGTCACTTTCAGAAGGTGATTCCAGAACATGAATGCAGTTTAACAGTAGTGCAAAACTTACCAGGAATTCGTCTCGAATGAAATACTTTGCCCTGGTAACTCTTGGATCTTCTCCTGGTTCAGGTGATGCTGGTGGTTATAAACAATCTCAGGCACCAGTGATTACACAAACCATCCATTATGCAGTTTGTCAAATTCTACTGCTGTATCACATTTCATTCTCCACAGAATCAACCAAGTAAGTGTATCTCACCATCATCTGGAGTGATATAACGTGCAAACTCAGGAAAGTACTCCTCAATTTTGGACTTTGCTGCCAAGACCTTCTCAGCTAGCAGGTCCTGTTTGTTTAGGAAGAGGATGACAGAAATGGTCCGCAGCCACCTGGAGAAATGGACAAAAGTTCAAGGCATCAGCAATCCCAATGTCATGTGTAAAGGCGATTTATCGACCAAGCAAGACGACATACAAATCTGCACAGTTAGTCATATATTGACCCCGTTTACACCATATGTGTGTTTCTCAACTGTAAAGCAGCAACATCAGGTCATTCAAAACAACATCCCCCTTACCTGTTGTTCCAGATGTTCTTGAACAAATTGAGAGCCTCCTGAAGGCGGTTGGTCTGATTATCTTCCCGGATGACCATGTTGTAGCTGCTGCTGGCCACCACAAAAATTATGGCTGTCACATCTGTGAAGATAAAGAAATACAGCTCCAGGTACCATGGACAGCCACCCCATAGTCTAGCTTAGCAACCAGGCTTCAGGACAAAGCCTGAAGCCTGTATCCAAAGCCTGAAGCCAAAGTTAATAGCTGTGGATATTACAGAAACGATGCCGTCTGATCTTCAGATGCAGAGAAAGATTCACAATATTCACAGTGAAGCCCAGCAATGATCAGATTCACTCCCACTAAGTGAATGCCCAGGGTGGTTGGAAAACACTTACCGTTAAAACACTGAATCCACTTTCGGCGTTCATCTCGCTGACCCCCAACATCAAACATGCTGTGAGTGGAGAGAAGACACAAGACCACTTAACTGCCACAAATGTTCTAGCATGAGTCTGAATGTATACGTCAGCCCCTTTGAACACAACTGCTTCTAAAGAAATGATACAGGTGCAGCCTATTCTCAGTAAATCTGGAATTTCTACCTACTGGAAATTTACTTTGTCCACTTGGAATCTTGTCTCAAAAATCCCAGAAGTCAGAACTCTGCATCGCAGTAGGTCCTGTGAGAAGCACAGCATCCATCTATAACACTGGAGTCTGGCGCTCTAAAATTAATTGACTTCCATAAAAGTAGCAGTCGTGAGGAATTCATTGCATGTGCTGTAGCAACAAAAAAAACTGAATAATGTTAAATCTTTATGTTTAAAATACAGTAACGATTTAGAGCAATAAGCAAGTGTACACATTAATTTTGTACAACAAAGTTTTAAAGTTTCTGTCACTGCTGTACCATTAGTAAGTACCTCAGAACATCTACAATTTTATCTTTAATGTTTAGCATTAAATATTGGATTGACAAGTGTTCTAAGATTATTAAAAAGATTACAATTCTGAAAATACAACTACCTATTAACCACAAAACATTTTAATGAAAAAAAGTAGTCGAAACATACCTGATCTGAGGGAGTGTAGTCGTTCTGCTTCACAATGTCAATCTTGTCCAAAAAGCTTTAAGACAAAATTGAAGAAGTTATGTTACAGGATATAGGTCACTTGCAGCTTTTCAAGGGAGGGGACAGTTTCTGTAGCTCCATAAACAACCAGCTGAGGGCGCAGCTCCCATCACGAGAGCAACGACAGCAGCGCAATGAGTCACCAGCTTATTCAGTTTGACACACTGTAGTCAAAGGAGCTGCTGTAGTGGAGGGATTACAGGGAGACAGAAAAAAGGCTTCTTAAGTGACCGGATCATGAAACGCAGTCAGACACCACTGTTCAATACGACACACAACCAAAAAGTCAAGTTAAAAAGAGAAACAAGGCTGGTTTATCAAACTCAAAAAATCAAAAATAATTTGTTGATAGAAGTCTGGTGCTTGCTGAGATTAAGTGTCTTCAGCAGGATTGCAGGTACAACGTGTAGTGTTCAATCTTCCCTCTCTCACCGGAGTATGATGCTCAAGGCCACATCCATGCCTAAACCCGGGAAGTATTGCTCACCAGGATGAGCAGGGCCTGCTTTGGCCAAGAAGTGCAACAAACTTTCTTTCACATTAAGGTATCCTTTTGGGGTGGTAATTCGCTTGTTGTTCAAAGCAGTCCCCAGGCAGTACTGTGGAGGTGACTTAGATGGCTAAGAAGCAGCATGGAGCCACCAGGGCAGGTGAAAAGGCCAAAGTATGTAACCCTTCTGTGATGACAAGGAATGTGGCATGGAGGGGTGGAATGTGACAGGAAGGCTGCAGTTTGGGAGCAGAGGCATGCAAGGGGGGGTGCTCAGGCAGACAGACAGGTCACAAGACAGACAGACAAGGCACCACACACTCCCACAACTCTGAAGTCATGACCGCAGTTAAAATCCAACTTCACAAGCTCAATTATAGACGTTCCCGCTATTAATAGAGGCATTCCACTAATAGTACTCCCCAGTAGTCAAATTAAATAGTAGAATCTGCTCTGGTAGCATTGGGTGCGAGAGAGAGAGAGAGAGAGAGAGAGAGCGAGAGAGAGAGAATCTGTGCATATTGTTTCCTTCAACTCCCCATTATGAAACTAATTTATAGATAAACTATTGTACTGATTGAAAATTTCACTAGTGTTCCCTACTTACCAACTTAACTTATACTGAGTTGGTTCATTACTTGAGATCATCAGCTCAATGTGACATGGATGGGGGTTTAGGGGCTCCTCATCAATTCCATATGCAGCTGCTCTTGTGTAGGCAAAAATGGGGGGATTGGTGTGTAACTTGGTGAAATGCACATTTGTTTACTCTGAATTGTACATCACTTTGAAGAACAGCATCTACTAAAAAAAATACATACAAGGTAGAAGTCAGCAACAACAAGCAACTCACAGAAGCCACGCTGCAGGATGGCTCCTACCTCTAAAGAGTTGGTACACATAGTGGTATTTGTGACATGTAAATTAAAAGAAGCACAATAAACAACCCTGACTAGAGCTAGAGCAGGGTGTTTAAAAACTTAAGGCAGTACTTACTATTCACAATATTTAAAAACAAACAAAGCAGCTATACTAGATAAAAAGCACAACTTCTGTAGTACAACCTTCCCAGGAATCCAACTGCTCCTCCTTTATTACAGTGTCAGTAAAATATATCCATTTGCAATAAAGGCAGAATAAGGCTGGAGGGTACTACCTACAGAAGTCTTTTTGAGAATGAAAACTATTGCTCATACCTTCTATTAAAAAGGGCAAACCTAACATAATGGGCTGGATACACATTTTGAGAAAGCATACTTTGCATCAATTATAGTTTTATTTCTACAGATTCAGCAATTTTCCTCCTTACAAAACCAATAGCTAACCTGAGTGGAAACCACTGATATGCTCCAATCATGCTCTTCCACAGCTCTTCAACTGAACTGTGGACAGGGTACTATGAGACTGTTGTAAATATTTGTACCATTTAGAACTTTACCAATTCCAATGCTGCTGCCTTTAACAATTTTCTTCAGAAACCCCCCCCCCAAAAAAACCTCATACTTTTCCTTCAGTGCTGAGGAGTCCTGGCTGTATGTACACAGACATTTAAAACTAACTGGACTTGGCCTCCATGTTTGCATGTTCTCTGCATATTTGTGCAAGTTTCCTCCAGGTGGTCCAGTTTCCATCCCACAGTCAAAAGACATGTGAACTGCACACCCTATATTGCCATTAGTGTGTATGTGCCTGTAAAGAAGTATGTGATTATGCCGCAATAGTGTTACCCTGACTTACACTCTACTTCCAAAAGGTAATTAATAATGGATGTTGCCCCTGTTTTTTTTGTTTTTAAGTTTACCATACACTTTTCTCAGTTACTTACAATTATTTAACAATTTATACAGTTTTATACAATTTTTTAATGGCACAATTTATGTTGGCCAAATACTGTGCTCAAGGGTACTATCGCTGGATGTGGGATTTGAATCTGGCACCTTCTGGTCCTTTGAGCACAAAGGTGGCCGCTCTAACCACTACTGTATCTGCTGTCATTTTTGTATTCCATGGGCAATGTGTGTGGGATTTTACCAAACATAAAGAGCTCATTTATAGTTTCAGGCTACAAAACAGCTTTAGAATCTCCAACGCTAGCAGAGACTGTTGGAAAAATTTGCTTTCTTCTATCCAAGTCCCATTGTGGTGGGCTTGGCATATCATTGTGACACGTATACAGTTTGAAATAGGCCCGGTTGCTTTTGGATTTTCGGTTCTCTCTCTGGTGACCTCAACTTTATTCCAAAATAAAATCACTAAAACCGCACAGGATTTTGTTGTGTGACTTGGAACAGTACTGTTAAATGACAGCTCAGTCACATTTCCAAACACTACACTGTACAGTTAACTTACTGTAGATTTTAAGTACTTTTCACAGCATTTGTTTTTTACCTTGAGGTTGTGGTTTAAAGTTTTTACATTTAAAACATTTTTTTTTTTATAAACTGGAGATTGTGTTAAGGTTAATGGGTCACAAACTATAATTTGCTGACTTTATTCAGGCCCTTTGAGCAGCAAGTTGTGACCAGAAGTTCAGCCATATGATCATGATCAATTCATTTTTGGCTGAGTGTAACAATACACATTTTATCCTAAGAGGAGCAATTACAAAATAAATAAAATTTAACAAGTAGGTCTTAACTTTAACAAATCAAAAAATTGATCTATTCATTCATTCAGCACTTCCTTTTTGTGACTTTTGAACCAGAACCTTAATTTCATATAAACGTTAGCTAATATTAAGGGACAAAAACATTCAGCACTAAGTAAATATCTTCCAAACCATTTTTCTGAATGCTGTCAACCTCTAACTTCCATCACATCACAGAAATAAAAAAGGAATCAGAAAAGAGAGAAAACATTTATCACCTCCAAGGTTTAAAGGGACTCAACTATTAGATACTGGGTGTAAGTGTATGGGCATCCCTAATGGGTGCATCTTACTTTTTCAGTATGTGAAGCTGCTCAAAATATCTCCCTGAAGCAGATTTCTATACTGCATTCCCTTGTAGTGACAAGAATCTGCACTGTCACACTGCACATGTGCAAACCAATAAGGACAAAAAACAAAGACCTGAAAAGGAAAAATTTGACCGGTCAAACTGCTTGTTCAAAACACTTCTCAACGTTACTTTCATATTTTGTCTGAAATGGGCGAGTTGGCGAGCTTTGCACACAAAATGCTGCACGTGCTTTGCTTCAAATGAACATCTCTTTGACCCGCAGGTCCTCTGCCCACACTGCCTGAGGAATGCTGGGATCACACAGCACGTGGGCAATATGTCAGCTAGCTGCTTACAAGACAGCACAGAGCTGCAAAGCTGATAATGGTCTCACCATCCATTTATCCTGTTAAGGTAACAGTATTAGTAATCTGGATTACCAGGCTTGAAGGATAGGATGAGAAGAGACTCTCCTAATCCTGGTATGATATGGAGACTATGTTGACACAGGCTGACTGGCCCTCTTGTAGAGCCAAAACTTAAAGTCAAGGCAAAAGCCAGGCTCTGGGCTCTTAGGATGACAAATGGATCCCAAACACCCTTGTTGGCAAACATTCCTCTGCATCATCAAGCTTACAAAGGAAACACAGTCCTTTGCACGAAAAGGCTGATGCAACCAAAGGCCTTGTTTTTCAGGGCAGATCCAGTGCTCCACATGCAAACAGGTTACAGAAGACCAGGTGCAGACCAGGGAAAGCTAGCCAGCCTCTGTGAAAGTATGGTGTCACATATAATTTAAAAACTCGATATACTTGTTGGACTACAATTGTCAAGCATAAAGCACTTGTCACTTCTGAGATGAGTTTCTATAAGTCATATGAATGTGCCCCAAAAAGAGGGGGGGGGGGGAAATGATGAAACCCTTTAGAAGGCAGCAGATACCATGGCCATCTTGTGAGAAATGGGCCATAAAAAAACAAATAAATAAATAAATAAAAATAAACTAAATATGTGCATAATTGACCAGACATACAAAGTTCAGAAACACTGTGTGCCCTATGCTTCCAAGATAGGACCCCAAGACCATTGCCACACCCCCTTGAAAAGTACCCCTCAGTATTATCAAGATACCATACATGGCAAAGACAGACTTGAAATAGTAACCATGGGGGGAATGAATAACTGTCTCACATGTGATGAAATCTGTGTTTCACAGTGTACTGGTACAGAAGTCAATTACTGACTTCCACCAAATGTCGCTTAACACTAACGTGTTGGTGGTGCTTAAAAAAAAAAAAACAACTTTTTTTTTTAAATCCTTTAAAGCAGAAGACCCAGACAGGGGAAGGATTGAGCAAATATGCTATTGTTGTGGCATTTCATGTGAATCTGCTACAGCAAGGAACTGAGCTCTTTGCCTTCACATGGCGGCAAACCCCCCCTCCACACACCCAAAACCCACGCCTCTCCACAACTTAGTCTGACACTGAAAAGAGGGAGAGCGGCAAGGAGAGAGAGAGTGCCAGAGCTGTGTCTGACATTACAGAACAGCTCCAAAAATAGCTCCTTGGCGCCCTGGCCTCCAGCTTGGTTGCCATGGTGACAGAACCATAGGCACTATAAATAGACTATCAGCTCCAAATCTTGTGTGACTGGAGTGGGGCCAGAGAGAGAGAGAGAGAGAGAGAGAGAGAGAAAAGAAGCAAGGAATGATAGAGGAAAAGGCAGATGAGAGAGGGAGGTGGGGGGGGGGGGATCTCAAAAACAAGACAGAAAGATTATTAAATTACTTTTATCAAAACAGACTTACTGCGTTTCACCCACTTGCACAGTAGGGAATTTCACTGGGGCAATTCAGGGAAAGTACCTTATTTAATGTACTACACTACTAGCTGGTAATGGGACTTGAACGAGCAACCTTAAGACTACAAGTCCATGTCCTTAACTGCAGCTGTACCCACCATAGTTTAAACTAAAATGTTTGTGATGGACTGAAATCCTTCTTTAGTCAATCACATATGAAGGTGAGTACACCTAAAAGCTGTGTACTTTCTGGTTTGGGGAGAGGAGGGAAAAAAAAGTGTGTACAAAAGTGTAAATCTCCATTTACAATCTCTGTGCTTTCGTACTGCAAAAGCGCACACGACCAAAAATGCTTTTGAACACTGCCAGGACACAAAAGACTCTGACATAACCTGGGTCCAGATTGACATACAGTGTAGATATTAAAATAAGGTCCTATGATTCGAAAAGTGTTCTCTTCCCCCGCCTTGTTTCCAGCGAAATCTCACCCTCTCGCTCCCTCCCCCATCCGATGACTCAGTGACTCAGTCCCAGCCATTTTCTGTCACTGCAGAGACGTTACTACACAGCAGAGAGAGGGCAAGTGAAGAGGTGTGGGGACCTGACAGGGACAGAGAGGACTGTGCCGTCACAGTCATAACACCCCCTCCCCCCAAATAAAAGCATGGCCGTCTAAGCACTGCTGCAGAGGGCCCCCGTGTCCCTTGGCCACCTCTCTGACAGGCTCCATTTCCTCTGCATCCCTGTATGTTTTCCACAGCAGGAGGAGAGGGCTCCTTGACAACAGCGGCCTCCCCATTTCTGCTCACTATCTCCTCGGCCGTTCTCACACAACGTCTCCAAACGCCTCCCCCACTGCTTTTTAATCAACAGTGCTCCAGCTTTGCGCTACCTCACATGGCATTCTACGTTTTTAAAAACATTTCTATCATGATTTCCCAGACCACAGAAAACTGCATATCTGCATTTTAAAAACACAAAACACCTTTTAAAAAATACAGTATAACTGTGGTTTTACATGTAGCTGAGGTGTCACAACACTACAAACAGGACTTAAGGGGTGTATGGAAGAGGTTGTGCTGCTCCAAACCATTGACACCCTACATGAAAAATTNCCACAGAAAACTGCATATCTGCATTTTAAAAACACAAAACACCTTTTAAAAAATACAGTATAACTGTGGTTTTACACGTAGCTGAGGTGTCACAACACTACAAACAGGACTTAAGGGGTGTATGGAAGAGGTTGTGCTGCTCCAAACCATTGACACCCTACATGAAAAATTGATAAAAGATTAAGGGAGATTCTATGTAGCTGGATCTATGTAATAAATTTGTCAATAGAGTTGGTCAGTAGGGTATACAGACATATTTCAGTTCTATTATACTTTCAGTCTAAAAGTATTTGTATCATAAAGGTTTGACATCTGCAACACTAATTTTAAACAACTGAACAAGATACTGGGTGTAAAATTAAGACCAATTAAGTGTTTGAAGACAATTTAAGCATTTTTAATATTCCAACCGAGAAACCCTTCAATATCTACATACAAACATTTATGAATTTCAAGACAAGCTGGTGAAACTGATAAACTAAACAGTTACATGTTTAAATGCCAAAAAAAAAAGTTTATGTCCAGTGCAAATAAAACTTTTCAGGTACGCAACCCTTTAATATTTCATCCGACAAAGTAAAATTGTTACTAGCTTACTTAGCTTGCAATGAAATAAATAGGCCTCCAGTTACAATGTCACTGAAAGCAAGGGTCTGAATGCATTTCTATTTTGGTACTTGAAAATGAATGCATACCTGAATGCATGATAAAATTCACAAATCCTGTGTATAACACCTCAGAAGAGTGCTTCACTAGCTGCATTTCGTTCTAAATAGTAAACATATCAACTAAATCAGTTTACTTTATGTTCACTTCATAATGTTATTAAAACATATGTTCATTCCAAATTTTCTTTCAAAATATGGTTTTACAAAGGTTTCTTGCACCCTCAATGTCCTTTCGCTGTGCTAAATTTGGCCATTTGGCTTTGGTCAGGCTCTGCAAACAGTGTTTGGTACAAATGACTCAACAGCAGCATCTTGGAAAGCAAATGTGGAAGGAACCGAAAGAGCCAAACACGGCCGTTTCTAACCAGAGCTCAAGCTCCAATTGTGGAAAGTCATTTTACGAAATTAGACTGCAACAAAACACTGACAGTCCTAATTTTTACCATAATGAAATATATATTTTGGGCGCATCTTTGCCCTGTTTAGGTAGTAGCAGTTGTTTTTTCTACTGGTAAAATATAAATTGATGCACTATAAATGCCTACTGCACACTACACCAAATATACAGTTTCTAGCCAGTGGTTATCATTCCAAAACAATATTTAGTATAACAACTTTTTTTCAATATAATGAACGCAAAAAAATTCAAACAATGACGAATTTAAAAAAATCTTTGTGGAACAAAGATTAGATGTTAAATAAAATTCAATGATAGATATCATTTCCAAATGTGAATGAACTTATTATATTAATTATTTCCCTTGACACACAGCTTCCCAGCTGACGTTAAAATGTAAAATCTCTACTTGATAAAGTTTTCCCAATGTTTCAGAACCTACAATGGGGCAATTTAAAATAAATAAATCCTCAGGCATAAGGTAGTTCCAGCCAACATTTCACAAAAAAGGACTCTGCAAATCTTCCAAATTAGGGCAATGATTTTTCAATATCATGTCAATACAATTTCAATTTCAATGTCATTTATGCTGAATATTAATATTTTTTAGCATCTGGTACTTAATCCAAGCTTTATTCTTTAAAGGTAAAAAGATTTTTAAATCACACTGTTTTGCATTTATTTATAATGACTTCAGTCTTTTGATTAGGAAAGAACAGCAAAGTTCCTGTGATCAAACGGGCAGATGGATGGTATACAGCACTAGCCATTTAAACAGAGCATTTCCTCACTAATTTAACATCTTACCATATTTCCATCTCGACATATTGTTATGTTTATCAGGTATATTTTGTTTTGCTTAGTCAACCGAACAAACCAACTGATTGTGTATGTCCCATTCTGCAGCAAACCAATGGATTGACTTTGTACCATTCCCTTCAATTCTTCCAAGGAATACAGACTTTCTTTATATGCTTTGAGATTTTTCTCCCCTTTTTCCTTACATAAATGCACGCTTCAATATTCCCCTGGCTTTAATCAAGTACATGCATAAATGCTAAATTCCATTTACATTTGTTTATTACCTGATGCTTTTTACCAAAGCGACTTAGTGTTGTGCTACTTATGTCCAAACAAATAATCCATTCTTCCATGTTAAGTCTAATATCTGAATTTTAAATGCTAACCAATGAACAAATTAAGGTAAACCAGAAAAGACATTAAACTGTGATATATAAAATGGTTAAAATATGGTGTTCTGTCACAGTGATTAAGCTTACAGGATTTGGAGATATGATGCATTTATTTGTTTAGGAAAAAAGTTTTGTACAGTGCATAAAGTTATCACACAGCTGTATAGTATTGAAAAGGTCGGAAAATATTACTTTTAGCTAGTAAAAAAACATTTAAAAACTCATGCATTTCAACACATATGTCCATAATTACACTTTTTTAGCCACATTATGTGCTGTTTTCTAATAACTGGACATCTGTAACTTTTCCCACTAACTTAAGAAATTACAAAGACAAAATTATTAAATGCATTTTCTGAAACATTCTATATAACAAAAAATATTTTTATCAAGAGGAAACTCAAACTCTGATGTGCTTTTAGTTTCCAGCCAGTTTTTTTTATTTATTTATTTATTTAAATAAACTGAAATTCTTTAGGACTTCCTTATTTAATGGAGCCACTCCATTTTTTTTTTTAAACCCCGCTGCGTGTTGTCAGCACATTTTCTACAGGAACTGTTCCTCCTTCCTCTACAGTAAGTAAACTGTCACAGTGGGGCTAAAAATAGAGCAGGCACTTAGGCACCACTTTGACATCAATGAGGAATTCACCTGGTTTTTTAGAGGTGCAAACATTAAAGTGACCATTGAAGAAATGTTTAACTAGAGTGAAAATCAACAGTTGCCACTTTTTTAGGGATTCACTGCAAACTGGGTGTCTGTTCCACCTGCACGTTCTATCACTATCCCTTTAAGAACACGACTAGACTTGTGCTGCCTATTACAGGCATGATTTTCTCCACTGTAATGCATCATCTAGTGGACAGGATGCCAAATTATGCCATGAAATAGAATCATATTTAGTACTTTGAGGGAAAATATGATCAGCCAACATTTTTATATGTTCAATAGAGAACTGCTCCCAGATTAAAGGCTGGTCACCTACCATGAGTTCCACAGTCAATTCAGTTATCTAGTTAGCTTCTCCTGCTAAACATGTATATTAGATTCTCACTGAAAATCTAATTTCATTCAGTTCCCAAGTGTACGCATTTTGTATTTTATACAAAAAAAAAAAATCACAACTGAAAGAACAAAAATTCAAAATGTATTGTGGAGTCCATGCTTAAGTGGAAAAGGGCTTTAAGTCTTCGGACATTTAACTCAATGAATCTGAAGCAAAATAGCTGTATATTTTGGAGAGGAGACATGGACACCCAAGCCCAGAAGCTGTAGTCACAGAACTTTATGCACTCATCTTGCACCCTGTATGGCCATGTTCAATACTGTGTTCAGCCTGAGCCATTAACAGCCCTGCAGGTTGTTTTCTATTCCTGTTATACTGATAGAGAATGATTTACATTTCATCATCAACTTTCCTCTACCACTGTAACATCAGCAAAGCCTGAGCACCAATACATATTTCCACTGAACTTACAAACTCACAAGGAAGAAAGAACTAAACTCATGAGGAAGAAAGGGGAACAGCCATGTTAACCAACAGGAAATCTTAAATGCTGCCAGGGAAATCTTAGTGTTCTGTGGTACACATAGAACACACTAGAGTTTCCACAGTAGTAATTACATGGCCTGGGACTGTCCGGCCAGATCAGTACATTTAATGTGGCTTTTCCAAAAAATGTTTCTTGGACCTCCAGCAAAGCCATGCAACCTTTAATTAAAGAACCCACAGAAACTGTAAGACAACGCTAACACAGATCACCCACACACATTTGTGGACAAGGACATATACACACAGATAATATGCTGGACACTGAGTCACAGGAGGCATATTTAAAAAAAAAAAAAAACATTTTTATGGATGAGCTAAAGAAGTTGCGTGTGCCACTGAACATATGTTCCTCCCCTTTCTCACAGCTTAAAATGTATCATCCTATACCAAGGGGGGCATTAACATCCAAACAAGGGCAAAAGGTATAAGAATCCTGCATTTGACTTGAGCCACAAAAAGTAATAGTAATTCAGAGACACCTTTGCCAGTGCAGTCTCTCTATCAGTCTCTCTCCGTCTGCAGTGATCCCAGACTATAAATAGCTCTCCCTCTTGCTTTCTCTGCCTCCCCCGTTTACATAAGCACACAGCAGGGGGGAGGGGGAGCACTTCCGGTCTGGCTGCTCAGCCCAACACCAGATCCTCAAGGGCTGCTGGGTGTGGGTGAGAGGGCGGAGGTAGGTACCCCAAAATGCAGGAAACCCCTCTGGCCTAGCAGGCTGTGAAACGGTCAGCCACCTGGCGATCACAGCACAGCCTTTCATCGAATGTAAAATGTGAGGCTGCTTCCTGCACAACCACACTGCTATGAAGCACTAATGACATCTCCTGTTTTTAAAAAAAAATAAATAAAATAATTTTAAAAAAAGCAGCCCCTGCCTTACAGGAACTCCGACGTCACGTGACCATGGCATGCCTCACAACAGAGGCAGGAGTGAGAGAGTGAGATCAAATGGTGGATAAGAAGGCACAGAGAAAAGAGGGGCTGTGCACAGAGAAAGAAAGGTGGCCACGCCACTCCCTCACCCCAAAGAGATGACATGCGTGGCAGCACCCATTTGCTGCCACAAAGAAAACACAACACACCAGCCATTATCTGTGCTGCCTGTCACTTGCAAACACACAAACAGTGACTGCAAATGGCCCCAGATCGGCAAGTTCATACTCATCGTGATTGTGTTCCTACTTTTCCTACCCATCAATAAGCAGCACAAGATAACCATGCAGTGTGTTCAAGTCTCACTTCCCCTTTGACTCTCCCACAACCCCAAGGTTGATTTCAAGAACCCCAAGGTTATATTGTTCAGGGACATGGCAACTGGAGAGGGTGGGAAGGGTGTATGTACTTACTATTGTGCGCAGTCGATGAGCTGGTACTCATTGGACCGCTCAAAGCAGGCCCTGACCCCCTCGTCTTGCCAGAGGACCTTCGTGTGTTCGTAGAACTCCTGCCAAAGACATAAAAGGGAGAGCTCTAGATGAAACCTGGTCATGCAGGCTCTGCAGATACCATGTTTTTGGGATCTTTTTACTTACAAGGTCACTGAAGGAACGCTCTGATAAGCGCAAAAAAATTGTGGGCTTAGAGACAATTGGGTTCAAAGAGTAGCCATACCATCTTTTGGTGTGTCACCTAAATCACAATTCTGACCCAAATGATTTGATATCTCAAACAGTTTCACTGCGGAGCCTGAACACAGCCATTAACAACAGGACCACATGTTGGCATTTCAGTATTATCCAAAAAATGCTCAATTTCAATTTATATAATTTTAAATGACATTAACTGAATACATTAAATATGGCTTTTGGTCTATTTTAATTGTGATGCAGCTAGCGGTGTGCATTTAGGACATCTCAACTTAGATCCTCTCATCTGTCCTACTGTTTAAAGCTGCACCCTTTCCCAAAAAAGAGCACTCATCAAGTGTCACACCAACAGAGGGCTTCTTTATAATCAGTCACATGCACTTTAAGGGGGGCCCTCCACCAGTAACTCCTTATTACATTACTGGGCCACCCCACACCCCTCTGTACTGCAGCTGAATGCTGTATTGTTCCTTTCTGTCCACAGGCTTTTTTTGCATGGCAGCGCGTCTAACTTTCTCTTTTGCAATAAAAGATGATCTTAAAGTAGGGACAGAAAGATGCATTCACTTCAGACATGTAGCAGGGCTAAACTTGACTTTTCACATAGCACTATACACATCCAAGGCAATTAAAAGGAAAATACCAACCATACCACGTACAGTAGATTAGCAGTAATGGTATAGGAAGAGTGGCTAATTATAGAATGCTAAAGGCTAAAATTCCTGTTTAATTGCTTTTCTCCTGTATTTAATATCAAAAATCACTTTGGAGCATCTACATTTTTAAAGCTCAAAGCAACAAGGCATTAGTTCTGATTTTAGGTCCGTTTCTGTTCAGTCCTCTATTTAATAAAGACTAAACAGAAGAAAATAAAATCACAGAGGAAATACCATCTAATACATGTTGTAGTGGGTTTGGATGTGGCTTTGAATCTGACTCAGTGTGGAATCTGTATGCTCCCGCTATGTTCATGTGGGTGTTTTCCAGGTGCTCTGGTTTCTTCCCTCAGTCCAAAGAGATGTATTCAGGTGAAATTATGACTCTAAACTGCCCTTAGTTTGCATGTGTGAGTGAATGAGTGTCTCATTTCCCTCCAAATGGACTGGCCTCTTGTCCAGGGTTTATCCTGTCTCATGCTCAGTGTTTCCCCAAATAGACTGTGGACCAACAAAGTGCTGCAATGTGTAAATTGTTATTGATAATGAATAGACAAAAGCAATACGCAAAAAATTATAAAGTGATACACTTTTACAGAAATTATGATTAACCTTCCAAACATTTGACATATGGGACAGTTATAATCAGTGTGGAACCCCTGCCATTAACAAATAGCCAAAAAAAGAAGCAGGCAGTCAGTGATAGCTGAGTCGCAGGGTTGGCAGGAAAGCATTGTATGGGGTCCTGTATGGAGGTCCCATTTAAATGTGTGATGCATAAGAGGCAGGATTTGGAAACAAATAAAGGCTCCATTTAGACATCAACACAGAAGGAGGAGGTCAGCGTACAGGAGCATTACAAGAGAGGCTTAATAAAACCAAAGTTGTTAAAATCCATATAATGGTGCAGAGTATCCATCCTGAAAGACATAGGAATTCACCCTTTATTCTTATTTATAACTGGAAAACAATAACTGCTTGTTTTATCTACGGGGGATTTTAAAAAGTTTTGCTTGAAACATTTCTTGCATTTTCAAGCCCACTGCAATCCAGACGTGTGGGTGAGAGGAATGGGGTGAGAGGCTGCCAAAGGCCTCTTCTCCTACATGGTCAGGTTTAGCAGGGGATAAGAAAGGTAAAGTGCAGCAATAACCAAAAACAACCAGTCCCTACTGGGGGTCTTGTATTAACTTATATACATGTCTATTAAAAAGCCTAACAGGTACAAAGAAAAAGCAGGTGAAAGAACAAGGTCATCCTGGAATCACTGGGTTCTAGGCTATGAAACTAGATGCTGGATGGGACTCTAAATCCAATGCAGGGTAGCCACACACAGTCACTTGCATACATACACACTCTAGGCAGTTCATAGTCACCAATTAACCTGATATGGATGTCTTTGTACTCTGGAGGAAACCAAAAGAAACAACACAGGGAGAACATGCAAACTCTGCACAAACTGAGCCAGACTCAAATCCATGCCTGAACAGCCCAGGCACTGTGAAGCAGTATAGCTACCTGCTGTACCACCATGCTAGAAGAAAACCAGGAGTTTATGGCTGGGAATTTGACAAGTCGACTACAGTTAAAACCCTTTATGGCCTATGAGATGCAGTAAGAGGCTGGCTGATTGCAATACAGAACAGTGAATAGTGCACAAGATAACTAGAAAATTGAGAGTACAACACTATTTCAGTTAGCATTAGTTTGGACATGTTTTGTACCAGAGGAATGCATTCATTAATGTTTTAAACATTTTTTAATGACATTTTTATGCAAACCACTATAAAAGATAACACTAAGCCAATTCATGTAATGAGTGACACTTATGAAAAGTAGTCAGTGGGAATGCGATGAAAATAGTGTGCATTGGTAACATACAGAAAACTCAGAAGTACAGGAAGATTTAAAATTCGCAGAGGTCCATCTCAGCATTTGCTAAAAACAGGCTATTTTGCTGTATATATACTTGTATAAAGGCAGCTTCATTGAAAGTCACAGCTGATGAACAGAGATCTTAGAAGCTCCTGACATTGTGTTTAAACAGGCAGGGAGACAAACCAGGGATCACTGTACTTCAGCCCAATACAGCACAGCTTGGGTTTCAGGCCACCTTCAGATCATTTGAAGACTTTAAATAATTTGCAATGGCAAGAAGAAAACTAATATAGTGAGAGCTTCACCTTTCCTTCTCTTTAATCTGCTCTTGGTGTCTCTCCCTCCTGTGAGCACTGAGCAGATCCATTAACCAGTCAAACTGGTTCCCATCAGGCCCTGGGGGGGGGCCGTACCCAAGAGAGGGTGGGGCAGCTGCCTGTTAGGCAGGGCCGAAGGTGCATTATCTATTCTCCCCCAGTGTTTTCTTACTGTGCACAAACACACGGCACCAACTTCATGAGCTCAACTGTTCATCGCGCGCATATGGACTTGCACTGTCAGAGGACTTAAATCTCAGTCATACAAAACTGACATCTATGTATTGTACTGTTGTACTTTTATAGCCATATTAATTTTTGGTAAATACTGGAAAATACTTTACTTAAATAGTAAAGCGATGTTGATTTTATACTTTTTGTTTTACTTGTTTTACATTTAGTATTAATATGTTTTGATATTCATTTTAACTACAGTAAGTTGTGTGATATTTAAATGTTAATTTTTTTTTCCATTTGTAGAACCTATTTATCAGCTTAAATGTATTTGTACATAAGCATCATGAACTGAAATTATCAACTGAACAATAAAATTCTCTAATGTTATATAAATCTTAAGTATAAAACTAGTAGCTTTTTTCCAATGATACATTTTTATGCTTAACAGAACTAGACCACAACAACACAGAAACAACTAATATGCTGAGAAAATACATGGTGGTCATGCAGTTCTATCTAGCAAGATCCAAAAAAGAAGAAAATCTTCCAGAGTTTGTGGTTCACTTTTATATTTTGACCAATGCTGCTGATTTACTTTGATGTGAATAGTTCTAAAGAGGAATTTAATATCTTTACAGGTGCTCTTGCACTAAAACAATACATATTATTGGACTGGCCTGAACCTTTGTGATGGCTTTTTGCCCCCAAATTTAACTGCATACTAAACTTACATAACCAGTGAACTAGTAGTGTGTGGCTGGATACACTGAATTGTTTTTAACATTTACCTCAAAATATGTAGCAAACTGATACCATAAGCCAATACAGCATTACTTGAAATAAAGAAAACTATAAATGTTAAGTTCCTGTTGAAAGAACTCTGCAGAGCACAGTTCACCAATTCAAAGCATAAGCAACTGCTTTCTGTTGTAGTTGTACAGGTCTCCTGGTCACAAACACTGTATCCTTCATTGGTTTCACAGAGCTCCCCTCACTAAAGCCAGTGGAAGAAATGCTAATCAACAAGCCAGACAAATTAATAATGATTTTGAAGAGGTTAAGTTACACAAGGCAGCTGCCTGGAGCCTAGCAGAGAGCAGTACCTCCAGCCCCTTGGCAGCCACAGCCCCACGGGTGGCAGCGGAAGTAGCAGCCGTTCAAGTGGGAATTCCAGGATGTCACAGTAACCACGAGGAGGGCTCCCAGAGAGAGCCATTAAAGGTTATTAAAACACAATCAGTGTTTAACAGGTGGCACGTGATCCTGCAGCATATGACTCTCAGGTGAGATACTCATTCAATTACCCAGACTGTCTCCCAGGGGCAGGAGTTTACCTGCTAATTACCACAGTGCAGCCCAGAGAGCTGAAAGTTTCATCCATTCTGTTTTTAAGGACCTTCCAATAGCTCACACAAAAAAAAAAAAAACTGTAAAAATTTACCTAAAATTACACGTGGTCTGCCTTAATGAGAGTCGTTTTCTGATGACACCTGATGGACCCCATTAACCCTTTGTGACTGAAGATGGTGAGACTAGCTGTATTGGGGTGGCAGTGAGGACTAACAGACTTTTTGAGTCCCAGAATAGGACACTGTTCTTAGCGACACATGACATAACAGGCAAGGCATTCAGCAGGGAGAACGGGGCGCTTCTAGGATGAGCAACACTGAAGAATTTCTCTTGGAGAGGCTTACAGCTTTCAACTAATTTTCTTAGCGATTCCATTTCTAAACTGTCAACCTACATACTCTGAATGGGTTCATTTGGGGGGAAAAAAAAAAATTCATATGCATATACAGTATTGCATGACCAGTAAACCTAGTCAAATGGCATAAGTTAATAAATAAGAATCTTTTCAGATGATGTATTGAGCTACACATGCATGGGGTACCTTACAACGGGTACAAAGGTGTGAACTGCACACATCCCTTATATACAGAATGATGAAACAAAGAGAACCTGGTCTAAAAACAGGAAGAGACCGGTAACATTTCAAACTCTTGCTACTCCCACTTCACACACAAGCCTGTTCTAAGACCAGCCAGCTAATTCAAGCTCAGTTCGTGGTAGCCATGTTACCTCTCACTCAGGGTTCACTGATCTCAGAAAGTGAGCTTCATTTTTAGTATTCAAATGGAGATCATGGCTTGGCTATTCAGCCCACGCAGACAGTGCAGCGCTGTAGGTGTGTATGTAGGTATACTCACGGGTGTAAACTCAAAGTCCTTCTGATTCACTAGGTTGAGAATGTACTCAATTCGGAACTGGTTCTGAGGGCAAGCTAGCTGGACTGGAGGTGTCAGTGTACTCATAGCCGTCACAATAGTCTGAAGAGAGAGGGAAACAAAAGTAACATATTACATTCATATAGCATAAACGTCTTCAACTTCTGTTTACTCTAACGGCTAAATTTTGTATTTAAAAAAATCATTACTTTTACAGTTGTGCACGGTCTTTTATGCCATCATCACAAAAAAAGCCAAAATGAAAAGGGCAGAAGTAAAACATGGGGCCAATACTAAGTTAATATTTTGTGAGGTTTCAGTGTCAAACCCAAAACATCTATGCCTGTGTTGGTAGAAGTAATTCCCTGTGTATAGAATTTATGAAAAAAGATCACAGACTTGTGATCGGAAAAGGGCCACTGCAAAACAAGGCTCAACTGTGATAGTTACAGAAAGGCAGTCTAGGACTGTACTCCTCCCAGCCAGGTTCCTATGATCACCGGGAAGCCGATGAGGAGTACAGCATCTGTAACTTGGGTGGAGCAGTATCCTGATCCAATGATAAGGCAGCCATGACACTGCTGCAAGTTTGATATATACAAGTTTCATTTCCTCTCAGTACATTAATAAAGTCATTATCAGCTTACCTCAATAGCTTCTTTGATGTTATTTTTAATGTCCTGAATTTTCTGTTTTTTCTCTCTGCAAAGAGAAATTGGAATTATATAGGACTCAAATATTAACAAACAGAAAATAAAATTAGTCAAAACAATTTTTCCCCCAGTTCTATTGGGGGTGGGAGCACAATAATTACACCTGACATCCCATGATCTAATAAGCACATGTGCAAAACCAGCATGTTCATTATAGAGGAGCACTTTGAAACAGAAAACCGTCACATCAAAATGCAACATTCTCAAAAAAATCTCACAAAATAGCAAAACAAAAGTAACTGATAGAAAATGGACTGCATCAAAAGAAATCCTTAAACTGCTGCACGTCACTGAACTCAGCCAAATTCAGTTATAGGTCTGTACTACAATGGTAAACCATGTCAGCATAGATAAAAGCAAAGTGAGGTAACAAAGAAGAATATTTGAGTATGAATAACCAAATCACAATTCATGAAACTGCATTTTTACCATTACTGGTCTAACAAAAAGGCGTAGAGTGCTTTGTATAAGTGTCTGCTAAAGCAAGTAAAGCGCAGACTGGAAGCTTAACTCAATATAATTTCCATGCTCATTAGCTCTCTGTCCTTCACATGTTGTATTTAATTTGGTAAAGCCATGAGGGGAAAATTCTCCACTAACACATAAGCAGTTCTGGATGCAGGGCAGCCAAAATGGAAGTAACAACATTGTAGGAATGGGGTCTGAACACTTTGCTACTCCTACTGCTTTCTTCTTCAAGCCACCATCCACAGTAGCACCTAACACAAAATTTGAAAGTCCAGAAAGCTGTGGACATACAAGATACATAAGAGCATTAAAAAAAAAAAGCCAGAAGTGCCGTTTGATTATTCAGCCATTACCTTCTTTTTTTTTTTAAAACAACTTCTCTTTCTCACAGAATTAAAAAAATAAAAAGCACTGGATGACAAATGCAGTCATGTCTAATTGAAAACAATTGTTTCATATTAAAATAGCAGGCCAATTTTCCCCCAGTTACTTTATTTAAAAAAAAAAAAAAAACATGTGAACTTAAAAAACTGCAAATGTTTGTTTCTAAATGAAACATGCCCTATAACATTCAGCAGCCTGCTTAAACCATGTCAAAGTTGGTGCCATTTATTATGGGACAACATGGTGATTCAGAAATGGGCAATTCTGTTCTACTGATACTGGTGTACATATCAAAAAATGGACAACATATGAAACTATGGCCATGGCCTTTGGTCTATCAATCTGAATGGGTACAAAAACAAAATCTGTATAATCCAACTGACTCCAGTATACACTGAAAAAAGTCTGAAGTATAAAATCAAAAACTTTTCAACTTTTACACCTCTGAAAACATACTGCACGGCAATGGAAAACTAAATTATGCAGGTTTCATCAGTATGCAAGCATACAAGCATATGCAAGCATAAGGCTGCGGGGAGGACCCACTCCACTGTCTACCTGTAACAGGTGAAAAAAAAAGAGCTACTAGCATTCAGAAGACCACACAGGTTTTATTAGGTGTTCTGACAAATGCTTGTTGACGTACCTGTCCACAAACACACTACAACTTCACTAACATTTTAAGATCAGAATTTTGACAATCAAACATAAATTAATGGTTATTTGGAGAGTAAGCTGTGGGCCAGGGTAACATGCAAGTAGAATACAGCAGAGTTTAAAGTCAGTTAAAGACCTTACAATGGGTACAAAGGTGTGAACTGCACTGCTTCAAATGCTCAATACATTTCTTAGTGTCTTTGCTTCTGCACTGACTATCAAAAAGCAGACTAATAATACAGGGGAAACAACCTTCACCAAATACAGTAATACCTCTATTACCACTACCTCCTACAGCACTGTTTCACAATAGCACTTATTTCAGGCCAATGAGTAATCCATCATATTTTCTGTCTTTTTAAACATTTCAGAAAATATTTCAAAAGTATTTTCTGTTGCCCAGAAAATACTGTTGTTTTCTATGTTTGCTATTAAAGGTTTGACTAATTTATTTGTATCATGATGTGCATACAGTTTAAGCTCCATTTATCCAATACTCTGTATTAATGACCTCTTATTGCTGCGTTTCATGAAGCAGTCCATTTCTCAAGAAAATATATAGAGTGCTAATCCAGGTATTATTATAGAATTAATTGTCTTACTCGTCTACAGTTTCCTGAAATTCAAACTGTAAAAGCCGTGTCAACTGGGCCTTATGAAGGTTTAAGCCCACACTGGGATTCAACAAGTTTTTTCAGAAAAATCCATACAGTCATCTTGTGTACAAGGTGCAACAGAGAGAGATCCCTTTGATTCTAGTAGCTGCACTTAGGTACTTTAATTCTCAATAATGACAACCTCATTTCAGATCTGTATGACATGGGGGTGGAGACATAACACGGTTATGACAGGACCTGACAGTGGTCCTTAAATATTTATAGTAAATTCCATTACATCATTGTGCTTTCTTTTCTAATGCTTATTGGTGCTAGTAGTCTTAACAGGACATCGCCCAATTGACAGAATATGAAACAGAACGCATTAGTTAACAGAAGATTCAGAGAGCTCTTCAGCTTCCTGGTTTCAGTATACCCCAAATGCACCTATTAAATTCATAGTTACTGTTATGGATTGTTGTTTTGCAAATATAGAAACAGCACATTTCATTATGCAACAATCTCTAGATACACTGCAAGTTGGAGAGACAAATTGCCAAAATTGTTTTAAAAATATTTGTGGTAGTAGCAGCTAATAAAGTAATTCTGATAGTTGTGCATGCGTGTATTGGTATGCCATTCCTGAAAATTCAACATTAACTGGAAAAATGGAAATAGGGAACCCATTTCCTATTATTTTAAACTGGAAAAATTGTAATCCATTTCAAACTCCCCAACCCCCACCAGAGATGGTCTGAAACCTGTCCAGGCAAAGCAAACCAATCAACACAAAACTGGTCACAGTACATCAAACACTGGACAGTACATATAGTACTAGGCAAGTGAGAACAATATAAATTATAATTCATTTTGTCTCTTCATAGGCAGCAAAGTAAAGTTTTGCAGCTCACAAACATTTAAAACTAATCATGGCATGTCCACATTTTTGCGCTGAAGCACATTTGCACATTTACCAACAATTGCAAGCAGAGAACCCTCTGGGCTTCAGCATGTTTTTTACTTTCATTTTCTTTCTTTGTACAGACTGTTTAACAAGGAAATGGGTCCTATGACACCAAAAAACTGCTTAAACAGAATATAACTTAAAATGTGATACAAAGTTGTTTCACTTATTCGGGCATCAGCCACAGCACTAAAAACCAAAATGGGTGAAACAGCCAGACACAAAAAATAAAACGTCAAGGTGTCAATCTATTATGTTGCACATATACTGTATGTTGAAAATGGAGCAAAAGGTCAGCCACATACAAAAACAATTCTACTTTAAATTCTCCCCATACTGAGCAAAGAAAAAAATATTTTTAAGACAGGTTTGGTCAGTAAAAAATGTTTCTCTTTATTCACTTTACAGGGCCTAAATTTATCAGTTGCATTAAAAAAATATATATAAAATGTCAGTACATTTTTAGCAGCACTGTTGTGAATTTATGCCAGTTTAAGGTCTGGGTTTAAACAGACATTTGAACAAGAGATTTTTATATTTGTTACCATCAGACAAAGTTTGCCAGATAATTTTTCCCAATGAGGCAAATTGTTCCCAAAATTTGACAATTCAGAAAAAGTTTACAGTACATACCACTATCTGGTACCTACCTAACTACTACTAGCTGGTAAATCTTTCTTTTTTACTTAGATTATATGATGCAGTTTAAATTTCACCATCAAAAATAAAACATTTCTAATGACAAACTACACTCTCACCTGGAAAGTAAGTTTTAGGATTTTAAAAGAAAACCAGTAAGTGCAGAACATGAAACTCCACCAGAAAATCTGGGGTTGGACTCGCAAACCTGCAGACGCAATGTAACCATACTACTGAATGAGTCCACATATATAAACAAATGTTTGTAAAAGTTGCTCTAAAAGTGACTGAAAAAATCTCCAAAAAAGCTTTATGCTGGCACGATATTGATGCCGTTTGTCCTTGGTTTAGCGTGCTGCGATAATGAAAGTGAGCTGCAATTTAAGACTGCCTTACCAAAACTTTTATAACCGTCAAGATATTCCTCTTGTATCATGCACTGTCCTCCAGACTTTACTGACACATGTATTGTCAACTTTAGCAAGAGAAGCTACTTCTGGTCCATCCTGCATGGGGTTAAACATCTCCCTACAAAAGCTCAGAGTTCTTTTATGCAAAACAAGTAAAAGGCACCAAACAAGTCCAACTACATTTCAATGGACCTCAAAATGAAAAGTGGAAATGCCACAACTTGAATGGTACTTCTTCACAATTCAGTACATGTTACCATCATGTAATTAATAATTCATTGTTGAGTGGTCCTTTAAGATTTGCTACTTACAAACTATGAGCTCAGCCTTGTGTACTGCATGAAGAATAAAAATTCATGTTCATTGTAGGTTTAAAAAAGCCTATTATGTAAATATGAAAGGCTGGTACTTCTTGACAATTTAATGGAAGTCTAATGTAGATCGAATGAAGTTACTGCAACTACCAATGTAATTAATTTGAGAAAACAAGGCCAGGGATTTAACTGTTCAAAAACAAAAAACTGACATACTGACCATATTAAAAATTGTTAAAAACTATTTCATCTGTGCACCTTTACTAACTCAAGATTGGTTTCTTTAGATGTCATCTGGGAGTGAGGCAAGCTAGTGGAAAAAATACCTTCAAGAGATCAAACCAACCTGAGCGACTTTCCACCACCTGGTTCAAATGGAAGAGATTCATAAGAAGCACAGTTCCAAATTCCCAAAAAATACAGCAAACCCTCACTATCCTTAAATTTTCCATCTAAAAATTCGCTTTTATAATATTTTTAAATTTTGTACTATTACAAATTATACAAATCTGCATCCAAAAACATTTCAAACCACACGCCAGAGAAACTGTTTAAACTGTGTGCCAGTCCAAGATAGAGGATGCATAGCATGTAGCAGTTGTGTCTTAGCTATTCATATAATCCTATCAGTCTTGCTGGTTAACCAAAATAAATAAATAAATTAAAAAAATTTTTTTTTAAAATTTCAGTGAAAATGTCTCCAAAGCAAGTGGAAGAGCTTGTGAAGAAGGTACGTGAACCAGAGGCCAAAAAAAGTCCATACATTGGATGAAAAGTTGAACACATGAAAAATACAAGCTTGACTATGCACACGTCCCCATTTACCATTCATACAATTTTCTGAGGGAAAAATTTTAAAAGTTTCCTTATTTTATTTTGCTAAGTGCTACATGCATTCATTGCGTGTTCTCACTATTTACATTACAGTACATATTTATTGCAGTGAAAGAAAACATTTTTGCCCAATACTATAGAGTATCAGTGTATACTGCACACAAATATATCCACAAATGAGTCTATTAAGTTAAATAATTAGGTAATTGACATTTCAAATGCTTTATATTGTGCAGAAATCACTGGTGGACTGTTATATAGGCGTTTTAGTGATATTTGAGGAAAGAGGCTGGAGGACATAGGATAGGCTGGGAACACCTTTTTTCCCTTTGAAAATAATGGAATATTGACTTCCACCATCTGAAAATTCATTATGAAACGTTTTCAGGAATGGATAACATGCAGATAACAAAGGATACCTGTATTAGAAAATGCATTAATTCGGTTCAGCTAAGCTCAAGGGTACAACAATTTTTAGCAATCCTAAATTAAATGTTGAAGTACTGTATTAAGGTACATACACAATCACATGCTTGCACAAAAACTTGAGTCAGAATGGAAATTCATTATAATAAAATAAACCATACAAGATATTCTCAAAGGGAACACCTGTTCAAATGCACTAACTGTCAAAACAGTGAAACTTTGCCTTTGAGGAAATAGTCACTATAAATAGTCCCATGTTGTAAAATTAGAAGTTCCAGATGCATTTCAGCATTTATATGCATGAAAATACCTCAGTTCTACATCACAAGAGATGAATGTCTCTGCATCACATGACTCTAAATATATATGAAAAATATGCAACAAGTCAACACTGGCTCTAACATTTCAGTAAGCTGTGGAAAGTATTTTTAAGTAATGAACAGCAAAGTGTTGGTCAACAGGTCTTTAAGAATATACTAAACTGTTCCCGATCCTAAACATTTTGCCATCCAAAAGGAAAATTGCCTAATGTAATACAAAACAAATGTGTCAATAAAATGGTCAACCAGTGAAGTTCCCCTGCTATCACCCAAGTCAGGTCTGTAAGTATATGTCCAACAAAATTGAGACCGCTCATCCTCCATTATTCAGTCTCTCAAAAGGCATTTCCATGTATTCAATCCACAATTATTAATACCACTCATCATTAAAAACCAGTCCAGATTGTCATTTACATTTTCTGTCACCTCAGCCAGACCCAAGTCATTCATTTCAACATGTACAACTGAGGCTACATTTGACAACAGTGCCAAATGGGTGTGTAAGAGACCGAGATGCACTGCACTGTGAAAACTGCCTGCCAACACCATTATACTTCACCTTACTAAAGCGAGTCCACTCACACCAATATCGCAAGTTTATTTTATGAAATCATTTTATACACTAGACCCTTCATTAATAAAATTTCTACAGCTATCTTTAATTCCTGTTTTTTTTTTTTTTTTTAACAAAAAGTATAAGGGGGAGAAAAACTAATCTTTGTTCTTACCTCTATTCCAAACGTGTGTGTACACACGAAAACTCAGATACAGAACGACGGGGAGGCTTTTTAGAAACTGGCCCATGTCTGTTACTACAATTTAAAAAAATTGCACACAAACAAAGCTTTGACAGAATAAATGCTTTTAAAAAAAAATCCACAAACAGCAAAAAAAATAAATAAATAAATTTAAAAAATTTTTAAAAAACTGTCATTACTTTCTCCTGATATTAGCCAGGTGATTTTGGGGTGAACCTGGGATGGACTTAAAGAATTGGAATTTTTTTTCCTGAATAACAAGAGTAAGTCTTTTCATTACCCATTTTTTTTTTATATTAAGTCAGTTTTCAAAAATGGATTAGGACTGAGTAATGGAGGTTGTATGTATTATCTTTACAGGCATTCAGGGAAATGGGGAGCTTCCACATTACCTGTGTCACAAAAGCAGGGATGCTGAATGTTTTGGTAGAGACTTAAGAGCAGCCCAATTTATTACAGGGTCAAAACCCATATCCAGTACCTTTAAAATGAGCAAAGTGAAAGTACCAGGGACTAAAATGCTAGAACATCTGAAGGGCGAAACACAAAAAGTAAATTTAAAATGTATATGATCACCATCTAAAAGTGCACATGTACAAAAAGACCATTGTTGAATAGAAAGATACTTACTCAGCATTGAAGCCATTGACGTGAAGGATGCGCATTTGTTTGACTATGGTGCTTTTCCCTGACTCTCCAGCCCCTGTAAACAAAGACGGGAAGAATCTGTTATTTGTTTGATCACACATTGAGGAGGTTCTATGGGGAAAGATGTATCAGATAAGTTTTTTGCATTTACATTTCCTTCCATGGGGGGAATGAACATGCAAATCCTAAATTCCACCTTTATTACAACCCCCACCCTCATCAAATGCTGATACCAAATGTGATTCCAAAGGAGGAAATGAGTGAGCTCTGAAGCAAGTGTGCTGGCCCTTCAATGCAAGGAAAGTATAAGGGTCAATATATTTACCAATGTGTCTGCAACATTTTACATTACATCAATTTTATATTACATCCATTTTGTTTCCATCAACTATCACTATAAAGGCTTAAGTATTTTCTTCTGCATTATTTAACACCCACATATTTACTTTTTACAAATACAAACAAGTTTTATGAATATAGATGTCAATTTTCATATTGACTGGCTAATAAAAACAGATACACTGAATGTTCCGTTTTACAAATTTCAAAATGCACACACATACAAAGGCAACTAAGCTATATAAACTCACTATTGCCAACTACATGTAGAACATAGGGCAGCTGTTTTCTCACACACACAGACACACACAAGCAATTTAAAGTTGCCAATTAACCTCAAAAATGTCTCGGGACCATTGGAACTAATCAGAGCGGTTGAAAGAAACGTGTCTTAACATGAGAAGATCATCACTGATCATTACATAAAGTGAATTAAAATGTATGAATTTAAGGTAAAAAGCATACTAGAGTTACCCAAGGATTGATGTCTACAACCAAACTCAAAACAGGTAGTGTCTTGATCCTTGCCAGTGCATATTCTAAGGTGGGAAAATGTTGAAAGGTTATCCAGAACTTATGTTTATAGTCTGATTAACTAATAAAAAACAACTGTGCTGTTTTCTGGATGAACGTGACCATTCCGTAAAGATAAACTAGGACTGGGAATAAAGCTTCTCGAAAACATGACAAATAACTGTTGGAATTCGGGGGGGGGGGGGGGGGGGTNAAAAAAAAAAAATTGGGGGGGGGGGGGGGGGGGGGGGGGGGGGAGGTACAGGTAATCCTCCACATACAACATTCATCCCATCAATCTTATTAGTGGAGTCCCGACATCTGTACATTACATCTACGGATGACACTCCATCTGCTGTTTAACCACATTGGCTAGCCACACTGCCGCACAGTACGTTTGTTATTGCCTAGGTATCAGTGTTTGGGTGTCTATCAGAGATGGGGTTTTATTCATTTATTTTATTTTGAACTCAGTCTTATTTATAAATCTTTTCATTTGTAACTCCATTTGTTACGTTTTATTTACAATGGCTTGCAAGTGAAACAGTGAGTGTTCTGGTGGCACAGAAAAGAAAAAAACAAAAGCTTTAGAAATGAAGTGGAAATGGTGCATCCTCAAAATAAAATAAATACTGTACTGTATTTTTATTCTGCATTAGTACTATTTTAAGATAAATGTCTGAAGTTAGTAAAAAACTAAGCACTACTACTCAACACAGCATTCGTGTATTTTGCTGATATATTGTTATGTTTTATGTAATACAGTATAAGAAGGTCATCAGAACAGAACCATGTTGCAAGTCAAGGGCCACCTGCATAACGGAACATTTCCAAAATACCTGGAGCTGAGTTCCAACACCAGTCAACTTAAATTAGGATATTAAATTCATTTTACATCATGTATGCTGTACTATATAATGTATAAATATCATGGACTGGTATTTATACATCATAGTATAAACAATAGTCTTACAACTATCAGTGTACTGCTTCTGTCTCTATGTTGCCATAAGACAGAGTTCTTATCAATCAATAAAAAATAAAATGTGTAAAATAAAGTTACTGAAGATAACTTCACTCAAACTCATGAGCAGACACACACTGGTTCCCAATCTCCTGGGTGCCTAGATTGTTGCCCTCTGAGTCAGTATTCTCAGCTATAGCTCAGGGACGTAAATATAACTGGTCAATTATTGCCATTCATCTGTGCTCATCTAGTCCTGTCCTCATAATTCTCAATTTTTACTGACAATAAATGACAACAGAAAACAACCATGCTCACAGCAAAAATACACCTGTGTGTACCTAGCTCCTGCACACCAGAGGAGAGCACATTCTCTGCTGTAGCATAGCTGCCTGCTAACTGAACACATCAGTAATACATTAAACTCCTTTCTGTAATGCATTTAGCCACTAGTAGATAGTGGCTGCAAACCAACTGGACAACTTTGTCATTTCCTCGCTCACAATTCTTACACAGAAGAGCAAACTAAGCACCTTTTATACCAACTGTAAATGCTTTTTCATAGAAACGCTATATTTTTCACAATAAAGTATTTCAATAGCCTACAAAGTCCCACAAGCTTATTTTTGAATGCAAACTATTTTTTTACATAAATGCAGCTGTGTTCTGAAACATATCTGCATAAACATTTATAAAAGGATTCTACTTAAAATTAGGTCTAATCTTGCAGTCTGTTTATATTGGTGACATATTTATAGCCTATTAGCAGTTTCTTCTCCAAAGGTTAAAAATATAACCGTAGCTGTAATTGTGATATAAAAATGCTTACAGGCAACCTTATAATGAACAGCACACAAAGACTCCAGAGAAGGATGTAATGCTGATTTCCTCTTTAACTGACCAAAAAAATATAAGGACTTACTTATTTAGGTACAGTTATTAGGTATTTGATTGTAAAAGCCGTTTTTACATTGTTTCATTTGAAAATACAAGTAAAAATTCTAATATTTTGAAGTGAAAATTTTTGAATCTGGGTCTTTACTTTTTCAACTGATGACCTCCAACTTACTGACTGACGATTTTCATGGTACAGTTTACTATGTTTATTTTTTAAGCTGATACATTTGCTCAAGGTGACTTACAAAATTATATACCAACTTTACAGTGATTATCCATCTATACAGCCATTCTTGCTGTAACACAGGGCAAGCATCTCAAACTAGGGAACTACAGCAGAAGCAGCATAGTTCTAACTGGTACTTTCTGCCCCTGTTTAAACAACTTAATCATAAAAGATAAAGTACTTCATTCCCCAAAACTGAGTTAAGCAGAGGCCAAAATGTTAATTCTCAACTCATTGCATATGGTTCAGAACCAATTATGCCACCATTTCTGTAGGTTTATAAGCACTTTGGTACCACTGTTCCACTAAACTACACCACCACCCCTCTGGATCTTCACTGAAATGAGGTTCAACTTCGCCCACCATACTGTACATCCATTCAAAAAATGGAGGTACACCATACAAGCAGGAATCTTGTCAAAAAAGGTGGTTGGGAAGCAACTAAGTGTTACTAAGTTTTCACCAGGAACAAAGAATTCAACACAGTAAAATAGTGGGCTGTGGCTGATAGAAGCAAATGTGAGGAACATCTTGAGGACATTCTGCACATTTAATCCAAGTCCTGTAATAACGGACCTCCAGCCACAGATCTGTGAAGGGCAAATATGACCTGCATAACGTGACCTACAGTTTTTCCAACTTTGTCCAGCCACTTTTCACTCTGCATGTAACATACTTGTCACTCGTATATAAAATGGCAGAGTAATGCTGTGCTTTCTATTACTCTATCCTGCTGCGTCTTCTGTGGTGCTGCAACACACAAAACAATGGGTGGAAAAAACAGGCTGAAACGCATTTAAAGCCTGGACATGGACAAACATCAGCTGCAACCATTTGGAAGTGACGCATATACATCCACCAGGCAAAAATTATGAAATTCATAAAACATTTAATCCAGACTGAGCTTACGAATTTGTTAGTGATCAGTCCACACTCCTGAAAAGGAAAGCTGTAATACTAAACAGACCTACACGTGGTGAGCAATTCAGCACAGACTTCTGTTAGGTTCCCACCGAGCCGTCGGTGAGATGACTGTTTAACTCTTAGTGGTAATACACCAGAACTAGTTAAAATGGTGGTCTGGGATCAAATTTTCATTCAAGGTAATAAAACACAGTTGCAACATATATAAAACATTTATTATAAACTGCTAGAAGGTGAAGACACAAGCTATAACACACAGGAAGCATGTGGATCCCACATACATGAACGACGTGCAAATAAGCATCACCCCAGCAGTGCTCTAATCACACAGCGTATGCCGGAAGTCAGGCGTCACAGGTAAACACGGGTACAAGAACAGAGCAGAGCAGAGCTACTCTGAACCGGGCACAATCGCTGCTGAGCACACTGGCAGACAGTTCAGTGATGATCCTCAGAATGTTAAAATGTTTCAAAAATAAACAGAACAGTTTCCAAGATGATGTCACCCTGAACAGAAAGACATCACAGGGCATGGACGGCAGGAAGCGTACCCTTCACAGCTATGACGCGCTTGCATTGCTTTAGACAGGACGGCCCAACATGATGAGAAATGAGCGTGCACAGACCCCAGTGTGAGCTGGGAGGGGCCAACATTGATAAAAAGTGATCTGATGGGAACCTTCAGAAGTAGAAACAGCTCAAAGTTGTGGACTATAGCAATTCAGTCATAGGAGAAGAATCAGCAATGGACAATGGAACCACGAGAGAATAATATTTTATCATCCTGATTAATTATCTGTTATGTTCTTATCAGCAAACTGCTTCAAATAAACTAACTAGCACCAGCAGGTGGCACAGCAGTTATAGCTACAACCTTGCAATTACAAGACCCAAGTTCAAATCCCTTCTCCTGCTCTAGTAACATTGAGTGACTTTGGAGAAAAGCATCACTTGAATTAAATAACTACTTATCTTCAAACATCTCATTTCTCCCTGTCTATGGCACAATGCCGGACTATGACAGCAACACATGGAGCCATCCCACAATTCACCCTGCCTACTCCAAGATTTCCCACCTCCAACCAGCACACTTTCAAGGAGCTTCTTGAATAAAACCAGTGCTGGTTTCCCTGAGAACATTTCCAGATCCTTAAAAAACACACAACATTGCATCTATGGGCCCTGGCCACAAACAACGACCCAGCAGCCTACTGGATTACACGGTGCATGAATTTCCATTTTTCCTTCTACCAGGACATGCAGCACAGTAAAGGCTGCCAACTTACATATTTAGATCCATCAGCTCCACAGGAAATACAGCTGTTATTAACAAAGCCATTCAGGATAGTCAGAGTGAAACACACATGATCTGGTTGTCACACACAGCTCCCTGTTGTCATAAACCAGCATCAAAACAAAAGAAACCAGACCAGCAGATTACTATACTAAATCCAGAACAGAAGAGTACAGACTTGATGTGAAATCACCTTAAATATCACCACATAACTTTGTCTCTGATTCAACATGTCATAAGTAGTGGTCACACTGCTGTCCTGGAGACAATCTGTAGTGAACATTTTATTCTGTGTAGGCCTGGGTGAATATAAGAGATGCCTTCCAAGCAATAGTTGAAGCTAGACAAAACAACCAAACTTTATAACATGATATAATCTACATACACAGCTAGAGGAGCCAGTTTAATGACTTTTGAACATAGTTAATGGTTTGGATTGCTTGTACAATATTAAAGTTGGCCAACAGAAAACTGGCCTCATAAGCAGAGATAAATGAAACTTACTCTTCGTTGTTCAACCGGAAATGGAGAAAAGATGGACAAGTTAGGATGATAAAGGGATAAATAGCGAAGGTTTACAAGAATGTTTTGTTTTTTCTTGTATCATTGCTACAGTTTAAGGCTATTTTTGTTTTTTGTTTTTTTTTTTTTTTTAAACTATGAGATGCTTAAGTAAAAGTCTATAAAGGCGAAGAACAGAGGTCTTACAACTAAGAAGCCAGCACCAAAAAGCACTTATTTTGGAAGGAAAAAATTAAAACCAATTTATTCTGTAGTTAATATTCAGTACATTTAACCGCTGCAGATGGGGAAAGAAGGTCAATTATAAAGGCATGACAAACACCCATCCCCAAGAACTTTTCTATATGTAAAGACAAACGGATGCCACCATCTCGTCCCAGAGAAGTGGCATATCTATTAACTCCCAGTAAACAGGTAAACAAAAAGATCTGAACTGCAGTTCTATATTGCACAGCTTTTTCTCACTGCCCTGTTACAGATGGCAGTGGTAAACAATATACAGGTGTGACCCCAGTGTTGATGTGACTAGCAAAAGTTACATATTCTGTAACCTAGGAAGTATTCCGCTTGCTCCATCTACTAGTCGTGATTTATTCAGGGAAAATATTTCAGTCATTCAACCATTTCTCATTTAAGACTTCTAATACATTATGAACTGCATTTTGTAGGCTTTTCAAACTGTACTTTTCACAGGATTGGCTGACCCTAAAACAGATTTTTAAGAGTAACATTACTTTGTGTCATGACCTAGAAGCAATTTAAGTACTGATGGACTGCTTTATGTAGTTATGAATAACTGCTAAAATTAGAGTAGTAAAATATATTAACAGGTATGTGAAATATTTGCCAAGGTATCCAATAGTTATTCACATTTTTCCATAAGACACTAACAACAGTGTAACATCCCTCCTTAGAAACTTTTAGTGAAGTTAATCCATCATAATTCATTTCCTCTCCCCGTCAAAGGACAACAAAACAGTTCAGACAGAGCTGTGATAAAAATCAATGTACAAATCGTGGTACATCACTAGAGCCTTAGCATTGTGTTTATAAACTTGAAGAGGGATTCTTTACTTCCCAGTACAATTACCTTCCCATTATCTACAAATAGCCTGCAAAAATCTCAATGTATAGGGTCCTTTTGATAATTAAACACTACTAATTAAATCATTTATGCTACTTATTTAAAATGGCTTTCAAAAATTCGGCTGAACCAACTTTAAGATACATTTGAATGGCTACAATAAGCTTTGTTACCTGCCAATGATACACTAAGTAGCAAAAACGTGACTATGGCTTTTTGCATGATGACACTGAATGTAATAGATGACAGCAGCATGCTATGACTACCGTACAGAAGGTATTTTTAGTATCATCATCTCTTTCACTTAAGTCAGTAAGCAGTATGATTGTATGTTTTCTCCATAGCTAGTCACCACTTCCCCTTACATTCAGATATAAAAACAAACAAAAATTGAGGGACACCAGTGGCACAGGTCACTCAGTTAACTGCGTTCAGAAAACAGATCCAGAATAAAATTTACACCTGATACACAGATAAATGTAGTATCCCCTAAAGAATAATTTAATGACCTTCAGTGACAACACATAACCTCTACTAATCACTAGGCAAATATTAAAGCCATGAAAACCTATTGCTAAAAACAAAGACAATCCCATTAATGAGGCAAATGTTCCATATAGTGTATGTATCACACTTCAACATCTCCTTCTCCACACACACACACACATTGCTGAAGTATGAGGCAAGCTAACAGGTCTTTCCCGTGTGAAACATCTCCCAGCCTGCAAGTTTGCCCTGTTTGTGCTCACTGGTCACTCCACCTTCCTCTCTCCCACCAGTTATTCTCCTCAGCAGTCTCTCCATCTGTCTGCCCCCCCATTCCCACACTGGTCAGTCAGTCAGTCTGTCTCCCTCCCCTTCACTTTCTCTGCCCTTCCCCTTCTCCACTGGTCTCACCACTGATCTGTCCATCTCTCCCATTAGTCCCTCCACCTCTACTGGTCTCATGTCTCTTTCTCCCACCACTCACTCTGTCACCAGTCTACCTGTCTCAGCATCTGTCTGTCCCACTAGTTTCTCTCCGTCTGTATGTCTGTCTGTCTGTGGCCCAGCAGTGCGGCGGCGGTGTACCGAGCAGCAGGAGGCGGTGTGTGGCCCGGTAGATTTGCTTGTCCTTCTGCAACTGCTTCTCGATCTTCTTGTTGGCCTCCCTCTGCGCCTTCTCCTCATTGCGCTGGTCCTCCGTCTTGCTGTTGCCCAAACAGCCCATGTTCCCAGCAGCCGGAGCGACGGCTTCGCCAAACGGATCAATCTAGTGCGCCTAAAAGCCCCGGCTGGCCCGCGGAGTGAACGCCCGCGCGAGGCCCTCGGACATTTATATCGCTCGTGGCTAATTAAACTAATGGAGTCGGCAAACAAAGGCGCCCGGTGGGGAATATCGGAGCGCTATTTCTCGCCGAGAGACTGTGGGGAAGGGCGGCAGTGCTGATGACGACACCCGGGCCGCCCTCTCGCTTCTTCTACTGCCTCGCTTATTTTTATTACACACCATCAACGTGCGTCTTTTACATACATTTAAGCCTGCACTCGATGTTTTCCCCCTGCCCTGCTAAACGGCAAAAAAAAAATTAGATCGGGATTCCCGCGACGCCGCGCCGAAGAGCCGATTTATCAAATTTGCAGTAGAGAATCCATTCGTTACACGAAACGTGAATCTGGCCGATTAACCGTGTTCAGGAGGAAAGGGCCCCGCAGACGACGTATTTTTAGCTTTTTATTTTCCAATCCGCCTCCCGGCCGCTCGGAGACAGAAAAAAGAGGCTGAAAATGAAAAATAAATATCCCCACTAAATGGACGGAATGTGGATCATTTTGACTCGCCCTCGGTCGATAAGAACGCTTTTTAAATCCGCAGAGACCCCAGTTGTTCCGAGCGAGCGTTTTCGGTTGCGCTTTAATCCCAGAAACGGTGTGTTTTTCCTGCTCTTGGGTGATGGTCGCCGCTTTGCTGGGTTCGTCCACATCCAAAAAAAGGCCTTTCTCTGTCTTTTTTCTCTAGCTGCAATTTGTATTTCTCCTCACATCCGAAACCCCCGAAGCGGCAGTCGCCGATCTCTTGGGCTCCTTTTCCCGTTTCCCTTCGATGGGTCCGATTTGATCGAATTTAGCAAAAAGCCGTCGGTTTTTTCCAGCTTCTTGCAGGTAGAGCCGTCTGTCAACCTCAGCTTTGTATTCCTTCTCAATTCCGATGGCAATATACATGTGCATACACATACATGAAGAAACCGTGTCCCGCTTGTTGGTTTTTTTCAAAGAAGGAATCCCTCTATGACAGCGATTCCCTCATTGACAGGTCGCGTCCGCTTCGGCAGAAACGCGAAAAAACGCCTTTCAGTTGGGTATTATTAGCCTTTTTCCCCTTTCTCTGGGAATGGTACATTGAGACAGATAGCGCTGAAGAGGTGGGGTGGGGCAAACAGCTCTCATTGAACCCTGGGAACGAGCCGCGTCTGGTCACATGACTGCCCGGAACGTCAGCGAGCTGCACGTCTGCGGAGGAAAGGCGCCCTCTTCAAAGGAACAGGAACAGTGTCCGCGTGCCTGCGTGCGCACGCGAGAGAGAGAAAGAGGGAGCGCGCCCAGTGTCCACCTGTGCTGTTTACCCCCCGCGTCCACGAGCGCTGTTTTACCGCAAATCCCGTAAGGTACCCGGCAGCTCAGCGCTGTATCTCTACTTCGCACTGCCCAGCCGCGTGCAGGAAACTCTTTTCAACAACCTTTATTTTTATACTGGACGATTTTTTAAAATATCAAAGGCAGGAAACCCAAGCAGACGAATTTATTCCTTGATGTTGTCAGTTAACTCTTCCACACACGAGGAGCTTTGCTTGAACAGACAAATTCCACGTGTAATGCATACCATTAATGCCGGCCTTATTCCTAATTTCACCTGTAATAATACCAAAGAACCCATTTCATACTTCCGATACTTCCGACTGCAGCTGAACTTGTGTCCAACTAGTTGCCTTCTTTCAATAAAAATGCAGTTTTTATACCATGTTTTCACACAGTTCAAAGAATACCAGCATTCTGTCTTGTTCTCTACCAACCTGGTTACCTACGTACAACAAGGAGTGAAGTTGTATCCATTACCCACCTGGTCAGCAATCTATGACAAATTTTTCCAGGTCAAAAACCATTCCATGACCTTTACAGGTCAAACCAACCATTCATGAAATAAATCATTATGTTTATATAGTAATGCCTTGCATTTGCACTTACCTCTCCCATTACAGATAAGTACACAATAATGGTAGAGGTGAGTTAAATCCTTTACAAAATTCTGTAGTTAATATTTCTTTGATCAGTTGTCCTGCTCATAAAGTTTTTCATACTTTGAAAAATGTAATAATATGGTAAAGCAGTCCATGAAAATTACAAAAAGAGCAACACCAACAGTGACACTTATGTAAAACTATGTTAACTGTCAAATTCAGAGTGGTCATTTTTTTGTTAGATTTTTATACTGGCACACTAAACATAACAATAGAATAATATTGTAATTTGAGCCGAGAATTTACGATTGAACAAATCTGCTTTGAAGTTATACATATTAATACCACGATTTTTATTAGCAATTGTGAAACTTATTTTTGAATTTTGGCTCATTTTCTAAATGGAAAGAATTCAAATTACAGTCCCATTACTCATAATGTAGTCACACCTTCTTAAACTGTCAGTTGAAATACAAGTTAGACCCATTAGTTCTAGACTAAGAAAAACCAGTTAATACAACAAAAATATCTGAGGGAAAAAAAAGAAATCAGAAAAACTGGTTAATACAACTACCTAAAGTCAAAAGAGTGGGAACTGTGGTGCATGCACATGACATACAAAATACACTACACATAAATTTACAGTACTTTTCAGATGTAGTGAAAATGTTAGCTCTACATCATTTCATATAACACACTGTGAAACTTTACACCACACCTATCAAACTGAGACTCAAACCTTTAACCTACAATTGGTTAAAAATCAAATTTTTAATCAATCCCTTGGTGGGGGGAGGGTCACATTAAACAAAACAGCTCTGATTAACTGAGTACCAGAACAAGGTAAAACAGTGAACAGGAAACATACATTCAAAGCATACAATAACAAGTAAAATTAGAAGTACAAACACCAGCATCTGAAGAAACGGGGAAAAGACCTTACAAATTTCATAAAGTGTATTAATGTCGTTGTAAGGGACGTCTTCATGATGTAAAATAATGTTCACGTGATCAATGCATGTCTTTCAATCTGCAAAGCATGTGGATTCCATGCCATAAAAGGTATTGTGCAGCATTACTAGCAAATAGTTCACACAAATTATCTTAATTTGATCACAAGATTAAGGCTTTATTTACCACAGGGCAAATGTATTCAAGTTATTAAAGCTCCTTATTGGTTAAAAGTCACATTTACTCATTTGGCTGGTGCTTTACCTATTTATATATTTTACATATTTTTTACCAAAACAACTGGCTAAGAACCTGGCTCAAAAGTGCTACAGGAATAAGTAGAATACTTTCATTCCAGTGACAGCAGCTCTAACCAATACACTACCTACTGGCCCAGCAATGTCTTTACATCACATTTTTGTATACCTTTAACATGACAGTTAATGGTTTCATCTCATCTCATCTCTGTTTTTGAGGTCTCTTTCATCACAGCACCATATCTACCTGTTAATAGGCATTAATATCTTAGGTTATTTTTCAAAGGTGTATTAAGGAAACCCCATATGAAGAGCTTCAAAGCTTTCTTTGCTTTGTTTGCAACACCCTCACCTTTCACCCCCCCCCCCCCCCCCCCCCCCCCCCCCCCCCCCCCCCCCCCCCCCCCCCNNTTTTTTTTCTTTTTTTTCAACACCCCCCCCTTTCCCCCCCCCCCCCCCCCAGTCACAATCAATAAAAGCTTAATATTGTACACAATACTACAGTTTATTTTGGGATATGTTCTGTAAAAACCTAAATTATAAATAAAAAGTTACTTTTCAACTTATACTTTATATTGTACAGTAAAACTCCACAATAACAATAAGATGAATTTGGATATCACAAAATAAACCAGCTTGACAAACTCCTGTTCAGTCATAATTGTTGACCCATAAGTAGGTGCAACATCATCATCATTTTGCCACTTTCAACTTTCTTTACCTCTTCTGTCTCCATGGAAACAGTGAGTCTCTTCATACTGGTGCTATTAGAATCATCAGCAGTCACAAACAACAGACTTGAGCTGCACATACTGTACAAGTGAGTTCAGTTAAGCTGGTCTCATGCTCCTTTTCTGTTTGGCTCTGGTTTACATTATAATTCTCAATTATGAATCATCAACTAAAGGTAAAGGTGTGTTTAGTGCCCTCTATCAGCCGGGCTGGTACACATATTACACTTGCTGCGCTTTAGAATATCCAAGTATGACAAAAACTGATTTATTTTAGCTAAAACATACAGCTCAAGATGAATAAAATAAAACATGAATTTAAAAAGAAGGTATTTTTAATGTAATTATTTATGATAACAGCTATGTTAATGTGGAATATGCACAGAACACAAATTTATACTTTAATGACTAAAAACAAACAAAACTTATGTTGAAAACTAAAGTTCATAAATGGAAAATATATGTGCATATGGTACAATATGTACAATATGTACACGCACACACTCGTTCCCTCACACAATTGTACACTAAGGGATACGTAGAGTTGTTAGTGCAAATTCAAACATGCAAACTCCACAGACTGAGCTGGATTCAAACCCATTTGCAAGCGCTGAGCCCAGCATCTCAGACCTCAGTATGGACAACATACTGCAGTGTACCATTTTATTTGTTTTTAATATTCATAACAATGGTACTTTAAAACTTCACTTCCAATCACCATTAATAATTTTCAACATTTTTCTGCAAAACACTTTTCTTTTTGGGAGTTGTATTTCACTTTTGGAAAATGTCAGTTATTTTTCTGCAGCAATCACATTTCATGTGAATTTTATAGACAGTAAAAATTAAACTACATCCCAGTGCTGGACTTTGTGCCTTGAATAGCCATTAAAAAATAAAACTGCCAGATAACAATACATGACTTTTAATAATTAAGTATAAAATATAAATAAAAGCTTGAAAACTGTTATTTTATTGCTGACTATTACATGTCATCTTGCAAATATATAATGAACATTGAATAAATATATAATCTTGCAAATATATATGAATGAATAATGAATACTGACAATATATGGTACTACACTTAAACATGTGCAGTGTTTTGTTACAACTGGCCTTTAGAGGAGACCATGAGCATATGGCTCGACATGGTCTTATGACAGTTAAAAACCTACTGGCTAATTTTACTGAACTGGTTTCGGTAAAATATGACAAATAGAACATGATCATGACCAGTTCCCATAACTGATCAGAACTGCTCTTATAGCCAGATAGATCACAGTCATTCTGCAATTTTCAACCCAACTAATTTTTTGATTAATTCCAGTTCTGAAATGACAACAATTAATGACAGGTTGTAGGTCACATGAAGAAAGTGCTTTTTATCCATAAATGAACATTTATACAGGTGGAAACTTTTTAATTCTTCTTTAAATTTTAGTCACGTTGGAAAGGATTTTCTGATACTTATACATGTGTTCAGTGAGTGAAATATTTTGAGTTCACTGTGTATCACATATAAAAAGGAAAGACTGATTCTATTAGCAGATGAATAAAATAAAACAGAGAGATTTTGGTTGTAATTGATAAATTATAACATGGATTTTCAGGCTGGTATTTTATGGACTAATAATTTTCAAAAACTGATAATACATGACAGTAATACATGATCAATCCTTTGAGTTAAATTTTAATGCAGAATGTTTTCAACGATCACAATCCCTAAGCATTCTAAAGGGATTACTGCACATATAGAATTTTTTAAAATTATTTATGGATACTATTAGCACTTACAGAAAAAGAAAGTTTATACAAACATTGTATAATGTTCTACAAACATAATACAATTATGTAAATAATGTTAAAACTCTATGATCAGCTACAACAAAACTTACAAGCCTCGACTTAATCAAGTACAGTGAAAATAATTCAAAATAGATTCCATACGTACGAACGCGTTTTTATCTGAATTTTTTAGACGTAACACATGTAGGATATTAGTGTGTAGTCAGTTATTGCGCAAAGATGCGTCATACAGAGCAGCCGCACGAGGGCAGCAGTTCAACCTGAACCGCACAAATGTTCCGACCACGACCTCAATTCCCGTAGTATTAAAATTACAGGTATAACACTGTATTATCATGTCAATAAAAGTATTGCAGGGCATTAAACCTGAATGTCTGTACATTTTTTCTGGACATATCTAAATATATTACCAATATTTCATATCAGAATTTTGTTACTGTATTTTAATGTCCATGTATTCATTCTATTATATATGTGATCAGATGAACTGTCCTGTGATACATTACGTAAATATCAAGGAGTACAAGCAATTTATCTATTTTCTGCAAGAATGCATAATATATATTCTTAATACAGTTCTGTTTTCTAAAATCTGAAAATTAAATACGGGGCAATTCAAATATTAGCCACTTTTGTTGGAATTTTGACAGGCACAGGTCTTTTCACTCTATTCCCAAATGCACAGTTTTATGTGAATTTATTCTGGCTGATCTTCTCTGAAAAAAAAGTATTTGCTGCAGCTTTGGGAAAAATAAATGTATGGATTCCAATTGAGCGATGAGTCAGTAGCTTTAACTGTATGTACGCCAGACAACCAGGAGCAGTGAAGAACCGCAGGGTTTGGGGCAGCTGCAAGAACTGAGCTTGTGTACATTGTGTTGACTTGGTTTCTAAGTCTCTGTGGACTCCATGCAGACCACAGGTTCCTGAGTAGGATGTCTAAAACAACCAGAAGATGGTGAAGCACTTACCATCGTGGTGGAAATACTAAAAGGTTATTTTTAACCATTTTGGATTTTCAAGTCAGTGATGATCTGATGATCCTGTGGTTCTGATTCTAGACCCTCCTCCAATTGTCACACCATCTGAATTGAACAAACCTCTTGGCTTGGGCAAAAAACCTTTTTTCAGCAACAGGACAAAAAACACCCTTCTCACAGCACAGCACTGCTATAAGTGCCCCTTTTCTCCTGTGGAAGTTGCACTGAAGAACATAACATGAAAATATACTGACAGTAAAAATTTACTAAAGGTTCACAGACTTCGGGGCATTTTTTGGCACATGTTGACCTTGTGAGGTGGCAGATGGGCAAGTCTTTGTACCAGGTGGTGATGAACTTGACTAGTATTTAAAGCAGTATTTGGGAACAAGCTGAGAGAACTGGAAAACTGTTCTTTAATTTATGAGCTATTATCATAGAAAAAATTAACTGCTGAAAAATCTGAATTTAAATTTCATTCAACATAATAACCATAAAAACAGTTTTTTTGCCACCACCATGTGCCTTTAACATGGCCTGGCTACTTTAAAAGCAAATTCAACCGTAAACATTTTCTAAATATCTTTATTGGTTGGATAGTCCTGGTGTTTTGAGAATGCTTTTTTGGGAGTAATTATACAGAATAAGCAGAAAACCTTATTAAGATAAGAAATTTAGACCAATACAGCAGGGTTAATATGGTCACACTTGTGGCCTGTAATTTATTACTGCTAACATGTGAGGCACCTCGCCTGCCTTGTCCGTGCGATCTCTCCTCTCTACACGCTCCCCTAAGACGGCTTTGTTTACAAGAGGTTGGGGATCTCACTGTTCCAAGAATAGCAAGAACAAAATCATGTGGCAGGACTTCTTCCACATAAAACAATTCTGGTATGGAAAAAGTTGTCAATGTTTTTTTTTTTCCAGGAACCAGACAAATCCTTTGAATGAGGACTAAGACCCTGCCTGCTTTGCCTATCCTGATGTCAGACACACTTGCTCAAATCTCGTGAACATTTCAGCAGCGAAGTGTCATTGTCAGCATCAGTTAATTGCCAGTAACCCGTTACAATAAATACTTTTTGTTATGGTTCAGGATCACTTTCATGAAATTGTACTGATTTTTATAGCTGAGGGTCCAACAGTTTTCAACCCTTGTGTTCTTTTCTCAGTTGAGGACAGAAATTGTCAAACTGCACATTGCCTTCCTGTTATAACATCACGCTGCTTTCTTCTTTCCAATATTTCTCCCTCCCACACATCTCCCACACAAGCAACCAGCGAACACCAGCCCAGCCCCCAGCGGCCTGTGGTACTCATGAAAATTACAGCCTGAATAACTCAGCCACCCCAGCCATATGAGGCAATTCTCAAACCACTAGCACACTGTTAAAACTAGCTGGTTACTTATAATATACAGCATTATAATCCAACATTTACTTTGTGCTCCATTATCTCCCAGGAATTAATCATTTGCTGTGGTCAGGGAAGGACTGTTAGTTTTTCTTTTCATTACTTTTAAGCAGAAGAACTCCATATGACTGATTATTTTGACCCTAGTAGTCCCCTACCTTGTGTTTGTAGGGGGTAGTCTGTTACTTGCAGTGAAATTATTAAAAGGTCCTCAAAAAGAAAAGACAAAGATCTTTACCTCTAGTAAGTGATCACAAAGACTGTATACACTTTGGACTAACATAAATGTAAATCGCTTATATCTTATTTATTCAAATCTGGTCCTCCCAACATTCTCACTGAGGGATGAAGCACCAGCTTTTCTCAAGAATCTCACACTGAACCGCTCAGCTTGCTTTATCTTAAGCTTAGAATTGAAGTTTCTGAAAAAAATACAAACTTCTAAACCTTTCACTAAAAGCAAACAATATCAACACTTAAACATCACATGTCTGATGCTATTATTAGTGCTCAAGTGGAGCTGCTGGGCAACCAAACAGAGCTGTAAATTTGTCAGCCGACTGAGCTACTTCACAAACAGTCTCATGAAAAGCGTTCTTCTGCCACAGTGTGTCCCCCAAATGAATGCCCTCTATTTCTTTAAGCAATTATAGAACCAGCAGCCAAGGCAAATACTCTACTTTTGCTGAAGGAACTCATACAGGTGCCTTAATTCTTCCTTTAAATAATTTTTGCCATTTATATAGAGATTAAAAAGTTTCTATCTTTTTAAATTACAATATGGGGCTCTGCTTATACAGAATAGGTGAGAAATGTATTGGAATGGTTCACTGTAACACATTCAAGACAGGACACATTAACCTTTTATTTTAAACACTGTGCAATAATGAGACACAACATAAAAATCACAACTTAACATACAATCTAACACAGTTCCACAATTACTTTTGCATTAGTTTGCCCCCAAAATATTCAGTTTTCTAAGCAATATGAATAATTATACATACTGTACATTACAGTATAACTAATTTCAATAATAAAGAGCAGAATGATTATCCAGGAAACATTTTATCATGTATAATTGCACTTCCAAAACTAATCATATGCCCTTGTTCAGGGATACAACAAGAAGCCCTTCATACCACATCCCAGCCCATAAAACCTCACCCCATCCCACCTGTCACACCCCATCATTCCCCATCCCACCTGTCACACCCCATCATGCCCCATCTCACCCATCATACCTCATCACACCCATCATACTGCATCATGTCCATCACATGCCATCATGCCCATCACACCTCACCCCATCCCACCCATCCCACCCCAATGCACACCATCATACCACAGGACTGGTATAATCAGCATCATTGCAAGGACAATATAATATAAATACAAGTCCCAGCTTTAGAAAGTGGGTTCTTTGTTTAGAAAGTGGAGAATATCAGCATTCACCATGTTTTGTGCAGTCCTGCCCACACGCATACAAGAGGCAAAAGCCACAGCCTGGATCTATGTATCAGCTTTATTTTCTCCTGCATGTGACAGCCAATTCTGTGAATTTTGCAAGTTTCAATAAAAAAACTGTCAGAGAACAGTACTCAATTCATCCAGACAGAGTTCCATGCCAAATTCAACCAAACTGTTAACTGCAGTTGGATACTTTTCCACCTAGAAGATAATATATTATCCTAGTGCCAAAAAACTAACAGTAATTCTTTTAAATATTTACACATATGCATTAATTAATTAATTATGCATTGTTTACATTTTACGTACTTTAGGATCATTATGTTCTTGTACTTTTACTTACTGTGTTTAGGAAAGATCATCGATAAAATGTAGAGCACATCAGTTAATTATGCAAATGAACCTGTCTATCAACATATATTGCAACAATATATTGGAAATTGATGAAATGCCTCAGTTGTGTGTACAGCTATAGTTTTTTAAGACTGCTTAATATTTCTTTTAACTTTTTTTGATACAATAATGGAATACAGAAGATTAACAAAAGCATCTCCATATTTCTCTACGTCCACGATACTTCTGGAGGCCTGCGCTACAACTCTACTACCACTACCTTTACCTTTACCTCCACCTATACCCCTACCTCCCCTACCTCCTCCTCCTCCTCCTCCTCTCTCTCCTGCGTTTCTCCCGTTTGCACCGGTTCGCAAGGTCACCTTTATACCAGCTGGCACTGTTTTTTTAACTCTGAAAATGACCCACTTGGAATTTTTACATTAAAACTTTAAAAATAAATAACGGCCCTTAAGTCCCACATGTACGTGAAGACGGGAGGCCAGTGGACACCTGTGGACCCCCACGTGGACCCCCACGGACACGCCCTCGGAGTTGCGCTCAGATAGCGGCTCAACGTGGGACTCACCGAGCAGCAGGAGCCGGTGCGTCTGCTTGTACTCGCGCTTTTCCGCCTTCAGGCTCTTATCGATATTGCGGCTGCGCTTGTTCTCCGCCTTGGTGCGCGCCCGCTCCTCCAGCCGCCGCCGTCGCTCCCGCACCTGCGCCTCGCTGCTCTGGTCCGCTGCAGCCACGGCGTCCGCGTCGCCAGCGCGCCCGTTGTACGTTACCGCGGACTGCGGTCCTATTAACCGGGACCTCAGGCTATGGCACATCCCCATGGCGCAAGGCCCGTGTGTGAACGCGCTTTCGGCTCGGCACTCAGCGGCGATCGGCGAGCGCAGGACTCGCCATGGCGGTATCGCGTCGCTCCGGTCACACGGTAGAGAGGGCGGGAAGGTGAGCCGCTCTGCTGGCCCTCCCACGACACCGTGCTTCGGTCCTCTTCCCAGCGCTCCTGTCCCCCCTGCACAGACCACAGTAAGTGCGGGAGAAGCAGAGAGTCCCCGATCGGCGCGGTCCCGCCTCACTTCCCGCGCTCATCGCCCGCACTGTAACATATATATTATTCTGCTCTTTTCTCTTCAAGCAACAGGGGACCAAAAAAAAAAAAAAAAAAAAAAAACAGAGCAAGCCACGCTTCTCGTCACGTGACTCACGAACGTGGACAGTAAATTTACCGTTAAACGTGCAGAATGACAACGTCTCTGGTGACGTCGCTGCTGTGTGCGCGCGCGGAGCAATCACGGCTTTCTCATTTATAGCCGGAGCTTCGGGGCAAACATCGGAAGGTGCAAAATATAACACAGGCAACACAGAACACGGAAGTTTTTTAATGTCAGAAACCAGTTTTTAATCAAACACACAGTCACAGAGGGTGTATTTTTAATTTTTATGGGACATATGCTCCTGTAAACAGTATTTTCGTTTGTTCAATTTCGCACACGCCTTGTACTGTACTGTACTTACTGTATATTTAAACTTCACCTCATGAATTATTCATTATAATCGTACCCATTATATATGTTTACACTTTATATCAGACATATATTTCTGTCAGGGGATGGTTTTTTCAAGAAAACATTTTTGTCGGGAAAATATTACTACAGTATTGTTTTTAGCTTTTAACCAGCAGTCAGTACCGTGTGTATATTTTTTACAGAAAACAGAACAGAAAAATATTTTTCTTCCTCCTAAAACAACTTTTCTGACAATTGAAACGACTGGTGTATGGTAGACATTTTCTATATATTTATGCATGCAAGATTCGGTAAGCTGGAACCTGTGACGTTTACAACAAATTCCTGTGACTAAGACGGATGCATGTGGCCATAATTCTATTGAGAAATGATACTTTAAATGATACTTCTACACTGACAAGATGCAACGTTTATATTAAAACATTTTGACTACAGTGCAGCTTAAAGTGTGTATAGTGACTGGGTGTGGTGAGTTAAACCAAGCAAGACAACATCTAGAAAAAACAGACATGAAAATGCTGTATTATCAAGAGACAGTGATAAGGTTTAAATTAAATGAATACAAACATTCATCTCAAGCAATAAGATGAATTATCACAAATGGGGTGATAATTTTTTGCATTTTTTGCATAAGGTCAGTTATATATCCAGACACCAGTCAAATAGGTACTTTTAAAATGATTTTAGAAAACCTTAAAACAAATGGTAAAACTGAAAGCCAGGGTGATAGTAGAGCTCATTGATTGTATTGTATATATTTTGCTGCATTTTGATTAAGGTGCAACTGATCACTGCTTTTAAAAGACTAAAAATAATGCAAAAATTGCAATAATCTAATTGAGTTATGAGAACTGCATGTGTAAACCACTCTATCATCCCAGGGCAAGCCAGTTCTGACTGTAGAATTATTTCTATGGTTATAAAATGACATTTGGGTTATTTTTATAAATGGGAAATCAAAAGTCAACATCTAGGACACTAACCAAATTTTTGACATAGTGTTTAAAGCTTACTGCCAAAAGGCCCATGATTATGATTTTGCCAAAACAGCATAAAATATTTCACCCGTTTATGCAGATGGGTATTTTGAATGTTTCAGGTCTGGGTACCTACTTTGCTCAAGGGTACCACAGTTGGAGCAGCGTGTGGCATTTGAAATATCAACCTTCAGACTCTAAGTATGTCTGTTTAACCCATAACATTCCTTTTGAACGAAGACGGTGATCCCGAATTAAAACCAGCAAAGTACTGTAATGCTTGAACTAGTATTAATAATGCAGTTTTGCCTCTGGATGGCGCTGTGGTGATTTCTAAATTTACCTTAGGACATACTGGAACTCTAGTATACTACTGCTTATACTGTATATTAATTAGAATTAAGATCACAAGAACTGATTTCTTCAAGAGCTCTATACATTATATCAATAATATAATATAACAATTATAATGTAAAACACCATAGTTGGTTTTTCTGTATACTTTCTTAACAGTATGTGCTTGACTTTTCTGTAAGGCTGCATGCCAGTTCCCCGTGATAAAAGAGAGAAGGATGGAGAACATGTGCAGTATAGGGATTGTTGATTTTGCCTCTACATAATGTAACAAGAACATTTTTTTCCTTTTAATGGTTTTCAAGGGTTTCTTCAAGGGCAACACGGCAGAAGGCACTGTAGTTATTTACGAGGAGTGACTTTGTTAGTACATCAGCAGTGCATGCTGGGATATTCCAAGATCGAGTGCCTCAAATTTCTGAATGTCTATGTGCACTTGCGTGGAGGGTCATATACAGATGAAGCAGCTCTAAAACTCTGTATGTGACCAAAAGATTAAAATTAATTTAATGGGGCTGTTGCTGACATTCATTAAATAATCATGTTTGTCTGGTTCTCAAACTTTAATTCCCAAAATCCATCTTTATGGACTGCTATTTTCAGGCAAATAGCTTGTCCTCGTGATGCTTGTTTCATAATAAATAAAATGAATGAATACCCTGTGCTTGACATTTTCAATGATTCCGACTCACGCACTAGTACAAAAAGGCCCTCTTAAATTAACTAAAGATTCTCACAATAATCTTCACGTAAAATATCTGCATGCTGTTAGAAGAGCTGTTTAACAAGCATATAAAATATAAAATGTGAATTTTCAGTATTCTAACAATACAAAATTTGAAAACATTTTTTAACCCTGTTTTTGGCCTCATACATTTTTTAACTAGTGAATTAAAATTATTAAGCATTTGTTACTCACACATTCAACATTAAAAGCTGGATGTCAAGGATTCAAAGTGAAATCATGAATACACCAGCCTCATACTGTATAGAAAACAGTGCAATAGAGCTGTGCCACAATATGCTGCATCAAATATACTGCCTTGTTATCTTTGGATGGCATAAGCAATTTATAGACTTATCTTTTAAAAATTCTTTATACTTCAAAACCATATTGCTGCCTTGTTTTGCTAAGTCGGTTAAGGGGGTGAGCGGAAGAGATCGCACACTGTCCACTGAGTTGGTACGACTGCACACAGACTGTATGGTGTGGCAGCATTCTGGGATGATGTGACACCAGGGCCTGCTGAGCGAGGAAGATAGAGCCACAGAGAATGTTATCAAAAACAGACCTCCTGGCCTGCTACACAACACCATCACAGCTCCACAAGCACACACAACTCCAGCTGACCTCTTATTCACACATTCCACTGCACTACATTAGTCCTGAGTATGAAAAGTCATTCATAATTCCCATTCATTGGAACACATTCAATGTAGGGCATAAATCTGCCTTTTTTGTAGGATGATGGTCTGTGTCCAGTCCAGAGTGAACCCTCCTAGTTTAGCACTCAGAGATGCTGAGTTGGTTCTGGACCACTGCAAAAGGACAAGCAGTTAAGGAAGAAGAGTAAGAGTGAATGTCTGAGACATCTGTTGAAATTTGTGTCAGACAGCATTTGTAGAATGTTTTCCAATAATGGGAAACCTCCTTACAAATAGATAAATATATAAATATGATAGGTTAAATTTGTGAGAATTTTAGATTAAAATATTATCCAGAAAATGCATTTCAATACTTTATAAAAAATATTTTATAGTTATATTGAGGAATACAAGTCAATAAGTTACAGTAGTATATGTTAGTGAGCTGAGAAGGGTGATATGGGTAACTCCTTGGTTGTGACATCACAGGCAATATAAAAGCCCCGTGGGCACATTGCTGTATGTCACTGACTGCGGCTGGTGCCTGAGAAGGATCTCTGTCCACCATGCGTGAAATTGTACACCTGCAGATCGGACAGTGTGGAAACCAGATTGGCTCCAAGGTAACAACAACCGCGAGATCACTTTATCACAACTGATTAATTTAACTTCAGTTGTGGTCACTTAGATTTAGATGGGAATTTATTTTCTCCAAAAGAAATAATAAACATTAGAATTTTTCTTAAGGTATTTAAACTTTAAACCCTGAAAATTTCATTCTGTATTAAATATTTCAAGTTGTTTCTTGAAGTTGAGAGCTGCTTTTAACAAATGTCAACATGACTTTTTGAATGTGCATGTTTGTAATGAATAAACAAGGTTATCAAAAGTTTTGGTATATTAAAATAGAAACAAGCAACAAGCTGCGTCCTTTGAAGTGCACACTTTCTATATATTGCATAATAAATGGATATACATGAACATGCAGAAAAAGTGAGGCTTTGCAAAACTGCCAAGGGCGTTGAGAGTGACAGGAGGGTGTTCTTGGGAGAGTCTTCTGCAGAGAGATAAGGCTGGGAGGGTGGGTTGGTTTATCGTTGCTGGAGGACACAGAAGCCTGCAAATGAGATGGTGTAGAGAATGCATTAGTGGCTATTTTTGCCTGCTTTGTGTGTTTGCATGCTAATACACAAATGCATGAGTGAAATGAAGCTGTTTACAGTTATAACAAAAAACCATGCCACCTGCAATGATTAAAAATGCACTGATATTATGTGTCATATGTGCAATGCATGTAAGCAGTGATATGTGCATATGTTCCCTTATAGTTTTGGGAGGTGATTGGTGATGAACATGGAATTAATGAAGTGGGGAGCTACAAAGGTGATAGTCATTTACAGTTGGAGAGGATCAATGTCTATTTCAATGAGGCACATGGTAAGAACTTTCAGAAGGTTTTTAAAAAAGCCACACTTTTATATAAATACTGCCTTAAAGTGGACATCTCTCACCTTCTCAGGAGGAAAATATGTCCCCCGGGCTTTACTTGTGGACCTGGAGCCTGGAACCATGGACAGTGTCAGGGGCAGCAGGATTGGGCAGCTCTTCAGGCCTGATAACTTCATCCATGGTAAATAAACAAATAAATAAGACTTACAGTTTTTACAGTATTTTTTCTTTAAATGTGTGACTATACCTGTTGTTGTGGTGATCTGCACAATTCACGCTCTTATTTAACTGGAACAGGTAGTTCCGGTGCAGGAAATAACTGGGCCAAGGGGCACTACACAGAGGGAGCTGAACTGGTGGAAAACGTGATAGACAGGGTACGCAACGAGTGCGAGAGCTGCGACTGCCTGCAGGGCTTCCAGATGGTGCACTCCCTGGGTGGTGGAACTGGTTCTGGCATGGGCACACTCATCATTAACAAGATCAGCGAGGAGTACCCCGACCGCATCATGAACAGCTTCAGTGTGATGCCCTCTCCAAAAGTTTCGGACACCGTGGTGGAACCCTACAACGCTACCCTCTCTGTCCATCAGCTCATAGAGAACACCGACGAGACCTACTGCATCGACAACGAGGCTCTTTATGACATCTGCTTCCGCACATTGAAGCTGACCACCCCCACGTATGGGGACCTCAACCACCTGGTGTCGCTGACTATGAGTGGGGTCACCACTTCCCTGCGATTTCCTGGTCAGCTCAATGCAGATCTGCGCAAGCTTGCTGTCAACATGGTGCCTTTCCCACGCCTGCACTTCTTCATGCCCGGCTTTGCTCCCTTGACAGCTCGTGGCAGCCAGCAATATCGTGCCCTTACCGTGCCAGAACTCACCCAGCAGATGTTTGATGCCCGCAACATGATGACAGCCTGTGATCCCCGGCATGGCCGCTACTTGACAGTGGCTGGAGTCTTCCGTGGACGCATGTCTACCAAGGAAGTGGACGAGCAGATGTTAGCCATACAGCAGAAGAACAGTGCCTACTTTGTTGACTGGATTCCACACAATGTTAAGGTGGCTGTGTGCGACATTCCACCAAGAGGGCTCAAAATGGCCTCCACATTCATTGGCAACAACACAGCCATCCAAGAAATATTCCGTCGTGTTGGAGAGCAGTTCTCCGTCATGTTCCGGCGAAAGGCCTTCCTGCACTGGTACACCGGTGAGGGTATGGACGAGATGGAGTTCACTGAGGCTGAAAGCAACCTCCATGACTTGGTTTCTGAGTACCAGCAGTACCAGGATGCCACTGCAGACCTTGACTGGGAGCCAGAAGAAATGGGAGAACCAGGTGCATCATCAGCATCAGTTAGTACATCTCAAACAAGGACAGAGGTTAGGACAGAAGTTGTAACTGAGACTGAGACTATTATAGAATGAAGGAGATTTTTAAAGAAAAATTGTGTGAAAAGACCATGATTTCACTGTCCACTTCCCTTTTGTGGCACAGTCTTGAAACACTTAAAGTGAAATACTAATTACAAGAGAATTAAAGAGCAAAGGGGATGATGAGATCAATAATGTTGCAGAGATATCTGAGGTTCTCCCCACAATTCTCATCATTCAATTGTAAATAGCACACATATTGCAGTCTTTTTAAATTCATATTATTTCCTAAGTCGCAGATAATAAGGTTAAAGCTTGTTGTTTGAAAGTATAGACAGATACATATGCTGAAAATAATAGTTTGAAGATTTTAATTTAGCAATTTCTTGAATCAAAAATCAAAAATCATTTATTGTTGAACACCCTTATACAACTGGTATACAAGGGAGCATGAAATGAAGATCCTCAGCTCTATGGTGCACATAACGGGAAAGAAAATTGAGAGGATGAGTAAAAAGATAATAAATTAAAGATTAAAAAATCTGTATATTTGAAAGATAGTGTGTACATAAATACAAAAATGAACAAGTATAGATACATGAATGCTCAGGCACATATACACATGTATGCATACACAAACAAAACAAAGATACACACACAGTAGATGTCAGACAAGCAGGACATAGTGTTTTTTGTGTTACTAATCACTGTAAATATAAAGTAAAATTAATCTCATCATATAATAATTTGAGTTTTATAAAAACCAACATTTCAGAATATTATTTTGTTTACATGTTTGTTCCTGGAAAATTGATCAAATAAGCCAGCTGATCATTCTGTAAAACTGGTATTTTATTTATGTAAACTGATACTTTTCAAGTGTGGTTTTTAAAACAATTTTACAGTACCCATTAAGCTTAATGATGGATGGAAAAAGGATACAAAATTGTATCAAATATCTAACTGAATCCTTTCATGAAAGAGAAATTCAAATAACTATCCCATACAGCATGAAACATTATGAATATGACATACAGAAGAGACACCCAATACATTATCAGAACATCACCTTCCAATGTACTGGGTCTGACTAAGGAAGATTGCAAAAGCCAGAAGGGTGTACACTTTGATAAGGTTTTACTGTTTGTCTCCTTGTCACAAGAGACTATGAATCAAAAATGAGAATGTTCCATTAGGAGACTGCAAAGTATCCATGTAGTAATAGAGCTGATTTAGTTATTAAATATTCTATATCTTTTTGTATATTGGCCTATGGTACATTAATGAGCACGCATTATCAATGAGAACAAGAGCACAATGTCACCTTGAATAACTTTTTTTTTATTCATCAAGAGCATCACATTAAATCATGTGGCCTCATAAGTATACAGTAAAATAAATGTGTTATTTTCAAACAAGTGTACTTCAATGTCTTGAAGTTATTAATAATGATGAACCAATCCATCCCAGGTTCAGGAACAGGTCTTAATTCGCAGCTTCTGAAAGAGAAACAGATCCACATTGTATTAAACACAACTTGACCTTTCTCCCTCACACATCTTGCAAAATGGGGAAGTATCTAACTTATAAAATCCTACAAGTATTAGCTGGGAAATGTGAAGGTTACTATGGGAACACTCAGGATGGGCAGCTCTCATGCTGAACTTCTACTCACAGGTTGTCTTCAGTTTAGTGATCTTCACGTTGGCTTCTGCAGCTTTCTGTACTTCCCCTCGGAGCTGCGGCTTCAACGCAGCCCGCACCACTCTGGCGCAAATGGCTGAGTATCGGATGTAGCTGCAGCAACACAGCATTGTGTCTTCATAAGTAAACTGCTTAACCATTTATTTTTTTCTTACAAAATACAGGACGGTCCAATCAAAAGATGTACATGCACTCAATCAATGATTCAAACACCATACTAATACCTTTAGAAATAAGATAAATGAATCATTACAGCTAAAATAGAGGTAAAATGACATATAAGAACATTTTACATATAGTACACAAGCTTAGATATACAAGTTGTTTTGGTGCACAAACCTTTACCGATATATGCAAACAGGCCGAGCGAGTAAACACAAATTCAGTATTTTTAAAGATCAACGAAGGTTGTTAAAGAAACGGTAATTTAATGTAGTGCATTAAATATAACGCACAAAGCAACTCGTTCTTGACCAGTTATTACGGGCAGCTAGTAGTAGACTACATAAGAGAGTAACGTGCTTAACCTTTATTTAATCGTTTGTCCAGTTATCTAAACATTAAACACAACAGTAACATAAGAGACGCAACCTTAACGTACCTCAGACCCGCTTGTCTCCAGTAAGCAACCATTTTTCTGCCGATTTAACTGGACTTGCACCAAAACTGCCGTTCAAGGACGACGTGAAATAAAGAAAAGACGGATTTCCGCTCTTGACTTCTTCCTTTGACTTATGAATGGAGTGAATAATAGGGGACGCGACGCAATAGCGCCATCTGCAGTCTTGGAGAAGGACCAACACGGACGCAGGTCTCTTCCAACAAAAAAAAAACCCCTGCCTGTAAGGTTTAAGACTTTATACAGTTAGGATCGTGTAGAGAGTGTATCAATGTATCCAAATTTCTAGAAACATCTTTACATTACCTCCAGATTGTGTGACTATACTGTATCATGGTGTTTGTCAGTTTTCTGGGTGACTGTGTACCCCATTAAGCATTTCTCCCATAACAATAATCTGCTCTGTAAACGCATTAATATTTGTTGAGTATTTGGATGCAGACATCGGACAAATACATTGACAACAATAATTAAGGTCTAAAATTAACGATCTTTAAAAAATTATTTTGGGAGAGGTGGACAGGGCTTTTGCACTGCAACTGAAGACATCAGTATAAATTCTGATATAGTACAAAGGAACGGCACTTAAACTCTAAGGAGCTGTATGTACAAATCTCACATTTTCGGCTTGGACAAAGGAATGAGTTAAATAATATTTAATGGCTAACAGTCTGTGCTCATTATTGCTTACTTGCTTAGTCTAACTGGCAATATATAATTTTAGAGCAGAAAAGATTTAATGTACCGTATTTGCGGAAAAAATCTAGGATATAAAACTATATTTAGAAGCTGTTAACATTGCTGGCGATGCAAAACATTAATAAAGCCTAAATTGAATCAAAGTAAGTAGAAACTTGAGTAACCTGACGGGACAGTATTTGCTTAACAGCAGAAAAAACAAACTGGAATACATAAGTCGTTCTTTAACTGACATTATAATAAGGAATGTATGAGTCTAAAAATATGCTAAAGTACTGCTTGCATTACAGTTCCTGCCTGTCCTACATGTTACATGCCCTTTACCTGTCCTGTGCAGTTATGTATTTAATGATAGCAAAAAACTGCGGCATTTCTCTGACGTAACAACTACATTTCTAACCTTATTTGGAGCCGTAAGAGTCCTTCCTATGTCCTCGTGCTCCAAGCCGGTCTCGTGGTTGGCGGATATACGTTACACGTACGTCACTACCGGGTAGGTATGTACGTATCTAGCGGTCTGGTTGCCGACATTTTGAGTCCGCCTGCCGGCTTAGCCGCCTAGAATCTTCCATCGGTAGTCCGGGACAACCAACCAACCAGCGAGTAGGGCCATGAAAATCTGGACGTCAGAACACATTTTTAAGTGAGTAATTGCTCAGAGGACACATTTTATTTTTAACCAGTTTTTCTTCCAAGAACTTTGCGTTTTAGCGATGGAAGGTTGGCGCCCTTTGGGCTGCTCTTTAGCACTGTCCTTCTCTGAAAGTTTGCTTGTGGCACTTAAATAAGCGGTTTTCACAAAAGTCGAATGGGTAGCTCATTCTGAGCGTCAGGGCATGATTGGTTATAATGGAAAAAGTGACAGAGTAAAAGAAACAGACAGTAATAAGGGTAGTACTCCTATCATGAGCATTTTGTGCACGTCGAATGCTCTAGAAAGTCAGCCAAATTGCTGATAGAGTAACGAGTCTGGTTCTAACATGTTGTAGCATGTTTTAGTATGGCGAAACTGGAAATGGGCAGCTAATTTCTCAGCACAATGACCTGTAACACGCGATTAGTATTTTTTGGTTTATTTATTACTGAGAGGACTCTTAAACGCTGTCCGCACGTAAATTTCTAATTTGTTCTTTTGAAAAGATTGTGTTGCGATGCTCTTTGCATTGCTCTGTTCCTGTTCCTCTGACTTTATATCGTTGCTCGCTATAGAACTGCGGAAGTTTCCCTCGTGTCACGTTGTGCAATTATCCTTGTAGCAGGCCGCCACCTTTCCCCTACATCCCGCAATCCCTCCCACGTGGGCGTCACTCGTCACATGAGCGCCATTGTGCCTCCTGGTTTGACCATGGCAACCGGCCACTGAGTCAACACGCCCTCGGAGTGCATGCTTCACATAGCGTGTCTATGAAATTAATTTCAGCAGTAATGTGCTACAACCTGAGAAGTTATTTTAAATATAGCACATGAACCAGAGGAACTGTTTCTTCTCTCCCTTGTCCTGGGTGATGTTGGTGACCGTTTCTGTCTATTCATTATGTGTTACGGCAACGTGCTTGCTTATGTTAGCCATAACTAGCAGGTTAGTAAGATTCTGTTATTCGCAGCTGACCATCTTTTGCGCTTGCTCTTGTTATTGTAATCTAATTTGTTTTTCTGTTTATGTAAGAGAAGGTGTTTCCAGTCATTTGCTGCATACAGTCATGTGTTCTTTTACAATTTTAAATAAGGTCTTGTTCAATAATATTTCTTACTTTTTTATCCTGAGCTAATAGTATTTCAACTTTATCCACACACACACGATTTAGTAAAATCATCATCTTGATCTCTTTTTCAGCCACCCATGGGAAACGGTAACTAAGGCTGCAATGCAGAAGTACCCCAACCCCATGAACCCTAGTGTGTTTGGAGTGGACGTGCTGGACCGGCAGGTGGATGCACAGGGCCGTCTTCACAGCAGTCGTCTGCTCAGTGCAGAGTGGGGGCTCCCTTCCATTGTCAAGTCTGTAAGTGTCCCTACCTTTTATTCATCTGAGAAGGGTGTGTAGGAGTTATTTGATGGCAAGCCAGGTTGAGTTTAAAAATATGCAAACAGAAAGAGGTGTCAGAAGTGTATCCTCAGTTTATTCTTGAGTGACTCAATTATTTTTGACCTCAGTGTGAAAGCAGCATTATTAATACACCAGTTTTCATGACATTGGTATTTTTCTTTTTTTCCCTTTGTGGACTGACTGAATGTTCTCTTTGTAGCTCAGTAAAAACCAAACTTTGAATTGTCAGGCATATTTTATGGTATTGGATTAACATTTTGTCCTTGCTGAATATTGTTAACAATAAAATGTGGCAAAACTTATGATTTGAACCCAGATTTTGATTGTGTTATCTAAGATAGTATTTAAAATCTAGAGCTGCTTTCTTGTTTGCTGCCTTACACATATGCCAGTTTCAGCTTGTGCAGAGCATGTTCCAGGTTACTCAGGGCAATGGGTGAACTTACAGCCAGGTTATTTCTCTAAGAAATCAAAGATGCTGCCAGCACATAATGTCCAAGGTGAATCGTGCCATTTCTGACAGTACTGTACTGCAGACATGACATGTGATGTAACCAGATGAGTAGGGTTTCCAGATTCTAAATGAGAAAGGGTTTGGGCTGTGGCCAGAGACTCAGCACAGATACATTCACGTGAGGGTGCAATCACCAAAGCTTACCCTGTGAACCATTGGGGCAGATTTTCCCCATATACCGTTCCCAGAAACTTTTGTCTTAAATATGTGACAAAAAGGTGTCTCCATTTGTCTGTTCTGTAAAGGAAAAAATAAATGGTATCATAGCCTGACAAGCGTGTAACTGAAATGTGTTACATTATGCCTTTGATTTCTTTAGATATAAGTTCCTGTGTTTCTTGACTTTTAAATGTAACAGCTTGCATCACTCCTTACTGTATTAGACTTTGATAAGGTCAAATAACATAGTAGTGTCCCACTCTTGCAATTTTTCCATGATTCTTAAGTGTATGTCTAAGATCCAATCCTATGATCTACAGATAAAAATTTATTAAGAGTGCTACACAAAGAAGTGAAGTGTGCTTCAAGTGTCAGTCCTACTGTTTCTGAACAAGAAGGCAGGTCATTCTGTAAAATGTTTAATGAATTATGAGTAGAGAAATGATATGGGGGGGAGTTTAAGCAAATCTTTATTCATTGTAGCCTTACTGCTGAATTCATCTTCAACTTTGTTTCCCCCTTAGCTTATCGGGACCACAAGAACATGCACATACATCCAGGAGCATTCAGTGGTGGACCCCAAGGAGAAAGTGTTTGAATTGAAATCCACAAATGTACGTTTTCATTTTTACTTAATGTTTCTGGAGCACAAACAGAGAATTCTTGACTTATTTCTTCCAGTAGCATTCTGATTTAAAACAGGACTGTCCCACATACCACCATTTCTAATACATTTCCCCCTTATATACTGTTTCTGCAGCTCACGTTTACCAATATGGTGTCTGTTGATGAGAGGCTTGTATACAGACCGCACCCTCAGGATCCAGACAAGTAAGAATTTTCAGACTTCACCCTTTTATTATTTTCATAAGGTAGTGCTGCCTGATTTTTTTTTAATTTTTTTTTTTTTTTGAATAAAGAGCAATAGGAACATTACTGCCCTGTCCTTTCCGCTTATGCTTTGCTGAACAAGGGAGCCTCTCCTTGCATTGTCAAACTAGCTTTAATATGGTCTGCCATCAGGTACCACTGATTTGTATAGTCATATTCCTTTGTTTTTTGTGGTAGTGCTTAATAGATCTTCATGTCCTCTGCAAAATTATATTGGTCCTGAATCATCCCTGGAAACGCAGGATATGAGGCAGGGTACCTTCTGCTGGGGACACCTGGCTTTTGTGTGGCAATCACACTAGAGGCAGTTTGGAGTTACTAGTTCTCCTGAATGCATCATTGGACTGTGGGAGGAAATAAGATCATCATACTGAGCATGAAGGAAGGAATAATAAATGAGTATTTAATGGAAATGTTGACTGCAGGTTAAATTCAGGATAGATAAACTGTCTTGATGAATGTTTCCGTGCAGGACAGTACTGACTCAGGAGGCCCTTATTACTGTCAAGGGAGTGAGCCTCAGTAGCTATTTGGAGGGACTTATGGCCAACACAATCTCAACTAATGCTGGAAAGGTAAGTTCTGAGTGTTAAATTTAACTTTGTACATGTTTGTCATTAGTCAGACAGAATAAGATGTGGAGAAGTTTGATGTCACAGGGATAAACTTGTAAAAAATGACATGTGATTATCACCTAATTTGATGTGTCTGCAAGTCTTAACTGGTGTACATCTGGCATCTTCGCTCTCAAAGGGCCGTGAGGCAATGGAGTGGGTGATTCGACGGTTGAACACAGAGATCGGGGAGCTGGCAGCCACAGCACGAGGCACTATTCGGACACCCATGGCAGCTGCTGTCGCGGAGGAATGAGGACTTCCCTGCTTTCCCTGCAATAAGAAGCACTCCCTCCATCTCCTCACTTGGTTTTCCAGTTGCAGGAGCTGTGTGTCCTAGTGACCATCAACTGTCTATACTAGGCAGACTGGATGTGTCACAAGGGGAGGCTCATTATTTATCATGGGGCGGAAAGATTCTGACTTTGCACTGGAAAACATCATGGTGAGAAAAGTGGCTTAATTCACCTGTTCAGACTTGACCCAGAGGTAACAGCCTGAAATAGTGTAGACAGCTTCTGAGTGACATTAGTATTGAAATATGCATTGGGTGTTCAATTGGCATGCACTCATAGTTTTTGTATGGTGTTGAATAAGTGCAAATTAGAAGGGGGTGGTTAAGGGTTGGGCACAAAGACTGGGTTTTCACTGATGAATGGTATTTATGCAGTAGTCTGAATAAATATGGTGATAATTGAGCTACCTTTCTCAGTATGTGATTTTTTTTTTGTTTTTTCAGTGCAGTGTCTTCACCTGCAAAGACCATAGCAGGCAACACTTGCTTGGTTGTCATGGCAAGTATTTCCACACTTGAAATGTCAAGTACTGTACATTTATATAAAAATTCATAAGGATTAGTACTATTTTAATATAAACATTAAAACTGAATGAAGGGAACAAACAAATTTGTGCTTTTTGTTGTGTGTTTTCTTTTGATATTAATGAGGACCATCTCACATGTAAATTAATATTTTAGAATAGTATGCATTAATTTCTTTTTCCAGATAGCTTCTTGTGTTACAGAGGGGTATGGTTTAAAAATACAGAAACGTGTATCAAATGCTGTTTCTGGAACATCTTCATAGCAAGAGGAGCAGATTCCAGCTTCATTTTGAGTCAGTCCTCTGATAAAGTACAAATATTACACGCTTCTTTGTAAATGCATTGTTTTGAGTCTTCTTTTCATTTTAAGACTGTTGGAGAACTTGTTTGGTACAGCTTTGGCTATTGATGAAGGTAGTAACTACTTAGTATTTAACAGAATGTATTGAAGAGTTGCATTTTATATGCAGTTCTTACCAGTGCTATGAGAATGAAAAGAGTTCTGGGAAAAAATTTATGCATATTTAACTTTTTTCCCAGTCTTGATGTTGAAAGCTGAAACTTAAAGTTGGAATTGTTTTTTTTTTTTAAGTGGATTATTGTCTCAGTACTTGTACAACTGTTATCAGGTGTGGATATTTATAAAGATGTATAATAATTGGCATATTATATTCTACAGCTATGCTATGATAAAGCAGTGATATGCACAATCTGACCTGCAAATAAAGTAGAAGATGGGAACAGACTATTTGATGCCCAAAATAGTCACGGTGAAGAGATGTAGGGAAGGAACAAAAGCAAAACTTTGAAAGTTGGCTCTACTAACAGACATATTTCTGCAGTTCTGATATTACAAGCTATTTATTTATTTATGTAACAATGGTGATTGTGGTACGTGTCTCAATCTGACACCAATGGTTTTTGCTGACGTTTGACTCAAAAGGTCCAGTACCAGGGGTCTTTGGTTATGTTTGTAATGTTAGATGGGGGAAAAATACATTCAGTTCATGTATAAAAATTTTAGTTTAATATCTTTCAAGATGTATTCTAGTACTTTGTTCTACGTAAGGCCCTACACAATTGCAGTAATTTGTCTTCCCCATACATAATCTAAATGCAGTTTGTTCAAGGGTGCCATTTACAAAATATGTACATATTTCATAATTATGAAAGTGCAGTTAATTGTTATTGGATTCGCCCCCTAATTCGATACTTAAGAAATCAGTATTCATAGGCTGACCACCTAATTGCATTATTAAAATTCAGAGTTATTTTGTTACATGTTTTTTTAAAAAATGTGGAGCAAAGATGGCACCCTTTGATTCCTTCAGATCATTTATTTCAGATGTTCATTCCTTTTGTAAGGGAGCAGTTTGGCCTGCAGATTTTATACTGGAGTTACAAATATAAAGTGGTGCCAAAGTTTCTTTCCCCAGTTGTGTATTTGGAGACATGTTTGTTTACTTCAGCTTCCACTGAGGTGGGAAATCAAGACACCATGTATGTCAATGTAGACATCATTTCACAGGCAATGTCAAAATAAAGTTTTACAGCCATCCGTTTTCTATGTTTTTGACACTGGTATGTAGCGGCAGCACAGTCAACAGTTCTGTAAGGAATAGCTGGTGTTGATACTTTTTCGATTCTGACTGATTATATGCAGTTTCTTGTACTTAAAGTGCACTCTGCTAGGTATTTCAGTAAATACCGCATCTAACTCAAAAATTAAAATCACCAAATAAAGCATTAATATAACTTACGGTGACAGCTCAGCCTGTACTAAAGAGTAAAATGGTAATTCATTATTTGCACTGTTCTCAACCAAATACAATTGTCAGCAGAAGTCTATCCATAACTTGATATATTTATAAACCCAAAGACTATAACTATTAATAGACTTATTAATACTGATATCTACTGATTTATTTAAGGGCTAGGTTATGGAGAAACTTAGATAAAACAATAATGAAATAAGATTGCTGTAAGACTGTGGTTGTCCTGTACAGGGTGAAGATTGTTCCTGGAAACAATGCAAGGCAGAGTGCACTGATTTGACTCAGACTACTTTTTTTAAACTGTCTCTGATAATACCAAAAATAAATTTTAAAAAATATGTGAAACTTAACAATTGTATTAACTTCCAGCTACATTAGTTAAAACTAATTTAAAAGGATTAAAAATAAAAACAAATTGTCTCCACAAATTCATATCTAATATTGATTTATTCTGTAAGCAAGTGCACCATTCCACTCAAAACACTAGCTATAATATAACTTTTCAATACTGTGAACATATTTTTCTAATTTAATACTTTAGTTGGCTAGTTTTGAGAACTTCTCCTCCTTATGGCACATTCTGCAACCCACTGGAACCGGATGTCGTTATTTGTGGGTTAACCTACCTAAAATGTATATTATACCTTCACTAAAGGAGTTATACATCTTGTTCATTTTTTTAAATCAGAAGAAGTATGTCACTCAAGGTTACTACTGCAGGAGTGATTATCGCACGTGGGTCGTTAGGTACAAACATATAATATAACTGCATGTGTACTAACTGACAGTGAGAAATGACCTGACGGGGAAAATTCTCTAATGAAGGGGGGACAAATACTTGTTTTAACGATGAAATTTGGCGTCTTCCGGTGGTTGGAAGAAGTATTGCACAACAGTTGACTCAGCACATGTGAAAAATAACCCTTCTCAAAATGTTGTGAAGAGCAATTATTTTCGGAAGCATTGTTTTTCCTTAGGACACCTATCTGAGGTCTGTTTGCACAGCTACATTTTTGTTTTGAAAAATGGTTTTCGACCATCAGTAAGAGAAGACTAAAAAGAACTAGTGTTGACTATAACAAGTAGATTCGTTGTACCTTTATGTGTGCAGATAATATATAGAAGAAATGCACCTATCCAGGGGTCACTCATATGCTAACCATATACCAACTACACTTCCCATCCGCAGACAATGCAGTGAATGACTTTTCCATAACTTCCGTTTAAACACTTCCGGAAGTCCCATACGTTACGGCATCGCACCAGCTCTACCAATGACCAGCCGCCATTGGTGAAGTCGAGAACCAATGAAAAAGCGGTACAAATTTAAAGCGTCTGTAAGAGGGACATTTGAATTTAAACACGGAATCGGCTCGAGAGGTTTCCGGACATGTCATCTTAGCTAACATATGAAACACTGAAGCTAAATTTTGGTGGTGTAACCTATTCGGGATTAAAAGGAGAGCATTGTAAGTATGTTTATTGTTAGCTTATGCGTTGGTCGCTGTAAAAAGCAAGCTAGTGGTAGTAGCAGCAGCAGTAGTTTCCTAGCTTTGGTAACCGTTAGGTTCTGAATCTTACACACGGAACTAAAGTAGCTAACGTGCTACAGCTGTGCATACTCACAATAGGCAGATATAAACTAGTTTGAGCTGATTGGTTTTTAAGTTCATTCTTAACGTCTCTTATTTGCCGCTGGTGGACTGCGTTTACCGGGTTAACCTAAATTATAACAATTGATTAATGCACCAGTCCTAAGCTAAGCTAACCTAAGTATAATTAGTCGTTTTTAATACCAGCCATTCTAATTGCTTATCAAAATGTCTGGAAGTACTCGTGGTGTCCTGGATTTTGGATGATCTAAGATGCGGACAGCAGTTAGTCAGGTTTCAGGACTGCCTCTGAAGTGGTGGTAAGCAACACGGTTCCTCCCAAGGAACAGTACTGACTCCATTCCTGTTTGCCCTATAACCCTCTAACCACAGGATTGAGCTGTGTCAACTACAGAAGTTCTCTGATGACTGCACGGTAGTAGGCTGTGTAACGAAAAGCTGTGACCTGAAGTGCAGCTCTCTAGTTGAGAACTTGGTTCCGCAGTGTAAGGTGCATCAGCTCCCTCTCGGTATGAGTGATATGAAGGAGCCGGTGGTTGATAGTCACCATATTGCTGTTATGGTGTTTTCACCCAGTTATCACTGAGGGTTCATGTCTGGAGAGCCTGCACTCCTATACAAATACTTAAGAGTGTAACAACACTGTAGTGTATAAGAAAGACCAGAGGCAGCAGTAATTTCTTAGGAGGCTAGGTCATTTTGTGTGTAGCAAAATTCTAAACATGTTCTACCAGACCATGGTTGCCTGTGTTTTTATGCTGTGGTGTGCTTAGGATTCACCAACTTATAAAGAAAACTGGTTCTTTTTTTACTGTAAAAATAAGCAGAGGCCTGGACATGGAGGAAGATAGGATTCATTAGGGACAATTGGTTCACACCTCCTCTATGAAGTGAGTGATGTTTGAGAGCTCTTTCAGCTCCAGATTATTTGACTATGTTGTACAAAGAAGCATTTTTAGGATGCTTCTTACCAATATCCATCTGCCTACATATTGCCATAAAAGAGTCCGTTAGCTCTTTAATAGAGAAAAAGATTTTTTCCTCCCTTTAGACTTGAAAGTTACACTATATGTAGTTGTCTACTGAATTAAAAATTTAATTGTCTGCCAGGGTTTGTCTGCATTAACTCAGATGTTCTGTGCACTTTTTTTTCTTGCTAAATGTGTGGATTTTTGTTATTCTTGCAAGCTGGTAAAAGTGCATTAATTTTAAAGTACGTTTTGGGGTTTAGGCCTATGTGTTTCAACTAAATGGTATTTAGTAGTTGAGTGAGAAGAGGTGTTTCTATCTGGGGTGTACCCTGATTTATGCCCTGTCCATCCAAGATAGGTTCACAGTTATTTGGAGCCTATTACAGATAAGTGTTTTTTGATGATTAATGGGTAGTTTTTGAAATTTTATAGTGACAGAATTTGTTTCAAACCTTACTCCTTTTACTTCAAACTATTTGTATATTTTTCAATGGCCTAATTCCTTTATTTTTAACAGTTAGGATGGATGCTATGAAAATAAAGACTGTGAAGGACCCAAAAACTCAAGGAACATACACCGGAAAGGTATAATACGGCCTCAGTGATATCTATAGAAGAACCTTTAAGGAAAGTAATCTAACTTCAGCTTTCAATGGCACCCTCTGACCGTAGTGCTATACTTTAATTTTTGAAGGTCTTGTGCTGATGCACATTTAAAAAGTGTAGAAATGTTCTTATTCATGGCTTGTAGTCCAAGGTATTTAATTGGCCTGCCTTATGTTATACTTGTAGTAAACTGTTTTTATGATGTAATATATGTGACCTGCATTGTAACTTATCTTTCTTTTTGTAACTTTCTGTTTAGCCTAATTGCGAGGGACCCAAACGAGTTCCCGTATTACAAAACTCTCACAAGCCCATAGCAACACCAACGCAACGAGTTCTGGGTGTGTCAAATGGACCACAACGTGTGCAGCGACCCCCGAGCCAGCAAAAACAGCCACTCAGTACAAGTATCAAAGTTATGCAGGCTTGTGACAAAAATGTGAATGAACCAAAAAGTAAAGAATACCCTGCACCACAGCCCAGTAAGACTGTAGCTCCTGCCAAACAAGAACAAACATCTGGTAGGTTTTGGAATTAAAAATGTGTAATGCACCTCCTGCCAAATATTGCTTTGCAGTGAAGTCACCATGACATGTACATTTTTAATATTTTGTCATAATGAATATAAAATGAAGCCTTCTTGTTTCAGATAAACCTGAGACAGGAGAATCGGCCAGTGCTAAGTAAGTATCGTTGAAGTTGAACAGACATTATGGCAAAAATTGATACCTTATAAATTTCATATTAAAGTATTGTAACAGCAAGCCTTTAATATGATTATTTGAACAGTATTTGGCATTATGTACTTTGTAGGTGAACCTGAAATTAGCATACTTTCTACTTGTTGGAACTTGTCATGTCACCCCTTAGTGTTTTTGCAACTGCATAACTCCAGCACTTAAAAACTGGCACAAGGTGATTTTTTTAATAACTTTTTTGCGTTTATTTTTAAGTTATCTGTGTTTATATATACGATTCAACTCGAGTAGAGTGCCAGACACGTGTATCTGTGAACTTTTGGCAAGGAAGCATGAAACTGGATATGCACCAGGTGCTTATCATCCTGATTATTTTTGCAGTAGTTGTGCAATATGTTTGGTTTTAATATTTTCAAGTTCCTGGCAGTCTGAATTGCAGGCAGTGAACGTGGATGCTCTCTGAAGTGTACAGGGTTTTGATACATGGATAGATAGACTTTATTAAACCTGTTACGCATGGAGCAGTTCTCTCACAGGAAATTCAGGATTTGCACTTTTACAAATAAATGCCCCAGCATTCTAAGTGTTTCTTTTGGAGTAGGAGCACCATGCAGCACGGCTGACAAGCAAAAAATGCCCCTTGTGATGGTGCAAGGCTGGCACTTTATGGCTGGCTTAGTAAGTTAAGTTAATTTGGGTTTCCAGTCAGCATCTTGGACATCTCTTAAAACTTAAACAAGTATTTTGCTGGACCTTTGTGAGGAATGCATGGAGGAGACCAGTAAGCGAAGAATAGTGAGATATGAGGAACTAATAGAGTAGTGCCACTAAAAACACAGGAGGACAGTGTGAGACCCCTTTGAAGTGAGCTGCTGGGACTTTGAGGGAAAGGTGTACTAACAATGGTCAAAGCACCAAGGTGATAAAAACTGTTGCTGAGACTGGAGAAAAAATCTAGATGACTAGATCAGGTGAGGCGATTTGTGATTTCAAGGTAGTGCTATCTGGGTACAACCTGGGTTTGATAAAACTGTAGTTAGATTGCCTGGGAAAGGATGTCTGATGCTGAAAGACCCAAAATACCCACTGACTGTTTTATCACTGACACATTCTATTGCATCATAAGATGTATGTATTAAATAAATTGAAGGCACCTGATTTGTATTTGTCCTTTTTGTGTTGCTTAGGAAACGATGGAGCCTGGACAACTTTGACATTGGTCGCCCCTTGGGAAAAGGCAAATTTGGTAATGTGTACTTGGCTAGGGAGCGGCAGTCTAAGTTCATCTTAGCTCTGAAGGTACTCTTCAAAAAACAGCTGGAGAGTGCTGGTGTGGAGCACCAGCTCAGGAGAGAGGTGGAAATACAGTCCCACCTTAGGTAAGAATCTGCCTGAACAGGCATTGCTGCATTGCTGTCACTCAATTTGGCTCCATCTAACATGGCACAACCCATTTAATGTTCTTATGGAGATAAGCCTATTGACACTCAAGAACAGAATAATTTGCACATTTATGTATTATATTTGACATGTGCAATTAGCCGAAAATGATGCACAACTCTGCATATGTGAGCACATTTTTCAAAAGGCATTACATTTCTGCAGCCCCCATTCATTAATTAATAGGTACCACAGTAAGATAGTGAAACTTCTGTTATATTGCTAAGCAATCTATTCTGCACTACTCCAACAACTATTAGTACTTAATCATATCTGCAACTTTTTGGTTTTCTCCTCAGGCACCCCAACATTCTCCGTCTCTATGGCTATTTCCATGACTCATCTCGTGTTTACCTCATTTTGGAGTTTGCACCCAAGGGGGAGTTGTATAGTGAACTGCAGCGATGTGGTCACTTTGATGAGCAAAGGAGTGCAACAGTAAGTGGTCAATTTTTTTGACCAGATTCTATAAAGGCAATGTGTTGTTAATCTAATGGATCTTTATTCAAATGGGTATTTTATTTTATAGTATATGACAGAATTGGCAGATGCTCTTCAGTACTGTCACTCTAAAAAAGTGATACACAGGGACATAAAGCCAGAGAACATTCTTCTTGGAGCGAGTGGAGAGATAAAAATTGCAGACTTTGGCTGGTCTGTGCATACCCCCTCTTCCAGGTACTGTGCTTCTCTTTCTGAACTAATCTGAACACACACACAAACAAAAGAGATGTTTAGAATAGCTTGTATGCTGATTGTGTTCTTGGATGTTTAGGAGGTCAACATTGTGTGGAACTTTAGACTACCTACCACCTGAAATGATTGAAGGTAGAACCCATGATGAGAAGGTGGATCTTTGGAGTTTAGGAGTACTCTGCTTTGAATTCCTTGTTGGGAAACCACCCTTTGAAACACAAAGCCATGAAGAAACCTATCGCAAGATATCGAGGGTAAGGAGTGCATTAACCACCATATGTTATAAACTTGATCTGATGTTGCCTTCTGGGAAATTATTCATTTAAACTTTTCCAAAACTTTGGTTTCATTCCATTGATGTTTTAGTATTGTAAATGTCAATTTTGTGCATGATTTCCATATGATTGCTAGTATTAGATTTTTCTTGACTAACTAAATGCAGCCTTTTGATCTGATTATGCCTTGATTTCTCCTTCCCCTATAGGTGGACTTTAGGTATCCTGATCATATGAGTGCTGGCAGTCGAGATTTGATCAGCAAACTACTGAAACATAACCCTTTGCACAGATTACCCCTCAATGCAGTGCTGGCACATCCCTGGGTGGTAGAACATTCTACAAAGCAGCCAACCACTGCCAGTAATACTGGTGCCAACCAATGAGAGATTTAATGTTGCTGCCTGGTGTTCAGCATTGCTCAGCTTAAAATGGGATTATCTGCCAGTTATGATCAGTATTTCTTTTTTTTTTTTTTTTTTTAAATGTAGCTGACATCAATCTGTTGCGCAAGGTGTGATCAGATTCAAGGTGGTCCATGCAATACTTTACAATGGGTCCTGTAAGTAAAGAAAGAAAAGCAAATTATGGCAAGCTGTTAAGTTGGTGTTATACTCTTATGAACTGCAACTGAACCTTTCTGTCACAGACCAGCAGTTTCAGTGCTCTTCTGTATTTTAAAATGTTTGTTGTTAGTAAAGTTTATTTGAATTTTAAATGTTACAATTGTAAGAGACATCTGAAATTGTGAACTATGACTTCAGTAGAAGCCATTTTCAAATATTTAATATTGATTTCAGATGTTTAACTGTTCATTTCTATTAATATGGTCTCTGTAACCACTAACTGCTGTGGTGATGTTGGGTTCAGATAATTTTTCTTTTCCTTTTGTCAAGAAAAACTGTTCTCTGACCAAGTGGACACCTAAAGAACAGTATAGATTACATAACTGATCATAATTGAATCTTGTTTTCAGAATATTATTAGTGTAAATTGAGGAACATTGTATATTAACACTACTGTTTTATAGTATGCTAAATAAAATGGTCTCCTTGAAAGATCTAAGTACCTGCAGGTTTTAACATGTTACAAACTTGCCCCAATGCAGTAACTTTCAAAAATCTGGGAAGGATTTATGATGTCTATATAAATTAAATATTTTTCACCACTGAAAGTCCCTTCGATCTTTGTGCAGGCACATGTAAATGTTTTCCATGCTTAAGACCTGACAGGAGGGGATGAAAAGTCAATTTTTGAAAGTGCTGATAGCTGCCATTGTGGCCCTTGGTAAATCAATTATGATCAGTGCTTCACGAAGGAAGATTCACAGATTCTCTTAAGGGCAGCCAACCACTAATGGGAGCAGGTTGTATGGGATTGGATTAGTCCAAGGTTAAACTGAATTCAGCCCCCAGGAGGCGTCAAGGTGCCAACATACCGGGCCAAGGTTTCGGAGTGTGCGTCTTGAGCTCTGCCGTCCTGTTCAAGCAGCTGCTTTGAACCTGCTGGTGTTTCTCTGAGGAAGAAACTAAACCTCAGGTGAGTGAGATTGTTCAGCAGAAGCATTTTGTTAAAGCATTGGTTGTAATTTAATCTACCATGTTCAGTACTAAATGGTGCTGAGCAATATGCAAGTGGTATTTATCAGTCCTACTTTGCCTTGAGGTTTCCTAATAAAAAAACATTAAAGGTCATTAAGGTTGCAGATATGCTGATTGTTAATTGTAATATAGGGTAATTGATTTTCTGTTGCAGAGTGAAAATGATCTGTTTCTGCAACTAGCTAGCAGTAAAATGGATGCAGAAGAGGGCAAGAAGTGAGCATAAAGCTGGGGTGATTTTCAAAAACTGGTGCATTGTCCAGCTGATTTCTTTCTTTTTTTTTTTTTTTTGTTCAGGGTATTTTTAATTTAACTATACCAGAATTTTCCAGTAGAAGCATCTGTGTATAAGAATATAACCTGCAAGTATATTGAGAAATTCAACTGTAATTATTAAGCTTTTATGGATTTATATGATGGGTGGGTTTATGAACAATTCAGAGGTATGAACAGACTTCTGGCCTCAGTTGTTTGTAAGTTGCTACAATTCTAGTTTGTCAGACTTCTAACAGCTTTCTCTCAGTTTTTGGTTCATAATGACAATCAATCAAAAATTCATATCTAAAAAAAACAAACTGTGCTTGTACTCTGGTTGGAGAGTTGTGCTTTTTTTTTTTCCCTTCAGACTTTCACAACCCTCAAATTTTTTTAACCTCTTTTTTGATGCAACTTTTTGTGTGATCGTTTACACATATTTATGCACAACTGCATAAACTCACACAGCGGTATTAAACATTTAAAACTGGAAATCTGAACTTCACAAATGTATCTTGCATAAATGAACACAAATTATATAGCTGTTTTCTGCAAAGGTGTCAGTCATTTTGGTTTTAAGCTCAAGGAGGGGAATGGAAATTGTGACAAATTTAATTATTTGTGCAACTTGAAAGAATTCATCAAGGATTACATTCCTGACAGACAAAACACATTTTTAGTCAGAATTGCATCTATTCATTTAAACACATGCTTTTCTCCAAAACCATTATTAGTTCAGAAAGTCATGCATGTTTTATTCCCTGCTGAGGTATTGTATGTAAGAATGTTCTTTGGGATCCCACAAGAAGGCAGTGTTGCACCACCTACTTCTCCCACTGCGCTTTCTGTGACTGGGAACAAAGAGACCTGCCTGCACAAAATGGCCTGCACAATTTGCATAGTGTGTTTGAAATTTTGAAGGATTGTATAAAATGCTAAATACAAACTAAGCCAACAGTGTGTTGAGGTATACAGGGACTAGTAAATGAGTGTTGAGTACCGGTGTGCTGTTGAACACAGCATAGGTAGAAATTGTATATAAGGTAGCATTTATTAGTGAATCTCTGTGGTAATAAGAAATGTGAAATGTTGCATGCTTTGCAAAAAAATTTTGTCTTTTATTATCATTGTTATGACCAATTAAAATCAGGTTACATTTTAGGAGCTGTTCATCCAGAATTCCATAAAATTCCAAAGGGTTCAGAAACTTCCTTTAACTTTGTTTCTCACAACTGTACAAAATTAAGATATATGGATTTGGATTATATCTATTCTGTTTTTTTCAAAATAAAAATGTTTCAACCATATTTTGAAACATTTTTCAGGAATATTTGAATTAATTAAAAACACAATGACTAAAGAATCCATCTGGAAAATCCACCAGATGTGAAAACCACCCCAGCCTTGTGCTCTCCCCATGTTTCAAATGCATTTTATTTTGGTATTTTAATTCGTTTTGAGGTTGCATTAAGGGTAAGCCAGAAAGCATCTGCAGTATATTTACTTGGTTTGCCAGAGCATCATTTTTTGACAGTCCCTTAGTGTATTAACACATTTAGTCTGATGTTGGACAAGCTTCTGATTGCAGGATCTTTGCACTGCTTCCTTCACTTTTGGTTTGGTGAAGAATTGATGACCTGTTCATACATCTTTTAGTGGAGCAAACTGGTACTTAAAAGGAAGTGAGGTCTGGATTATATGGAGGATGCTCTTAAACATCAAACTTTAGTTTCTGCACACTTTCAACAGTCTAGACTGCTGTATACAACACCACACCTTCTGAAGGTAAGCTTCAGAGTTTGCTGCTGAGTGCTTACTTCAGTTTTTCCTGCAACATCTAATTAATATCTGTTGAGCACTGTTTATTGTTGAGCCCCTCTCCACCTAATGTTTTGGTATCAGGCCCTATGAATCCCAAAAAATTCTGAGCATCACTGTTCCTTTTGTTAGTCGTGTCCTGAAGTTCTTCTTGATTTGCAATGTAGGATGTTTCCATTCCAGGCTTTGGCAGTTGCTTTCTGGATCATAGTGCTGCATCCATGTTTCATCTCCCAGTGAAGTAAGCGCAGGATATTTTGTCATCTTGCCCCGTATATTTGTACTTTTATTCTAGTCAAACTAGTGACTGCAGCTGACAAGATGGAATAGACCCTGCTGGGCGCTGTTGTGGGCTAGCAACTCACAGCAGCAGCATCCATGAGTGTACAGTCATGTGTACATGTAATCCCAGTGAAGTAAGCACAGAATATTTTGTCATCTTGTCCTGTATATTCGTACCGAACTGTCTCAAAAGACATCACCTTCATCACAGCAGAAATTAAAAAGGCACTGACAGATTTCCGCAAGATGTTTTTGTTCTGTGATCCGCTGTCTTAGATCATGCACAAATCTTATGAAAGCCGACACTGTCCTGGTAATTTCAAAAGTAGAACATTGAATGATTTAGATGGATGTGGATACCTCAACAGTCACACACCTGTTTTCCAGAAGTGTCATAGACACATTCAATGTTCAGTGGTGAAGATGGATAGACCACCATTCTTCATTTGTAAAAAATACATTTTAATAACACTAACAATAGACCTAAAAAATACAAATAAATATTTCTGAGATGCAAAAAATATAGCCTAAATTTGATTAAAATACCAAAATAAAAGGCTCTTAAGAGCATCTTAAAAGTTTGATTCAGAGTATGTATGTTAGTACGCAAGGACCCAGTATTTTCTCTCGAGTTTTATAAATTTACTTTTACTACTGCCTTAACACAGTATTGGAAGTCTGTAAAGTGCTGCCTTGTGTTACAAACATTAAAGTTAGAATTTTCGAAGATACAAACATTTTCAACATTTTGTTTATTTTTGCTTGTATATTCTTCACATCGCTCAAAAATTTGTCTGTTGCAGAATGAAAATGACCCATGTTTCCATTTGCCACCATTAGATGGCAACAAGACATCAGTCAGATAGACTAGAAATACAATAGACTGTCTTGTACTTACTACAGTTTGAGTTGTAATGACTTGTGTTTACAGCAAATGAAGGAATATATATATATGATGTAAAAAAAAGACATTTGTCCAGAAAAAAATATTTTTAGTCATTTCCAAAAATTCTGGAAAGAAAATGAGCATCTTATAGCTAATGAAAAAAATGTATATGAACTGCTTGTAGTGTACAATGTACAGTACCTGTACATTATATATAGACATAGCATAACCATAACATCTGCCAACAGCCTCATTAAAGCACATACAGAACTATGACAGAATTGAGCACTTATAGCTTATAATGTAGAATAAAAATGTTATAAAAATCTTATGAAAATGCATTAGAGCATTGTACTGTATGCATGCATGATATCATAGTGTAAGGATTATATAAGATGAATGCTGTGTGAGCCTGTGTGTTGCAGGCACAGCCAGCCACCATCTTCTTGCAGGTGCCATCTTCTCATGAGTGTGTTATGATTTACAGCCTGGCTGTCAGTTCCTAACCTGGTCATTGGTCCAAGACAGTGTTTACAGTCTTCCCCCACCTTACAAAAGTAATTTATTCTTAAAAATGTTACTATTACTATTAAACATTCTTATTGTACTATTGCTTATGTGTCAAATTATGTAATGCAAAAAAACATAGTAGAACATCCATCCATTATCCTGGTCAGGGCCTTGGCAGTCTGGAGCCTATCCTGCAGTCATAGATACTAGATTATGAAACTACACCCATGGCAAGGTGGTCTCTCTCTCTCTCACTCACACACACACACACACAGCAATTTAGAGTGATTAAGTGACCTAAAACACCCATGTTTAGACTAGAAGGAAACCCTGCATACACTGGGAGAACATGCAAACCAAGCATGGAGCAGCCAGATTCGAACCAACGCCCAAACAGGCTGAAACAGGACAGCAGGGACAAAAAAGGCCAAGTAAAACAAAGTGAACAAATTAACACCAGTCTGAGTGGAATTTGAATGTTTCTGTCTGCCTTTGAATGGGTTTCTTCCCAAAGTTACACGTTTCAGGTGAGTTAGTGAGTGTGTTTTATGCTGCTGTAAAGCATAGACAGGTGAATGATTGTAGTAGTTTAATTGTATCTAAAACTAAGTCACACTGGATGTCAGATAAATACTACATAATACTCATCATAAGCATCTTCTTAATGAATAAAGGTAAATGTCGTTGCTCAGCTATGTGTAGGCAACAAAATCCAAATTCCAAAGCAGCTTTGATTACAAATATTCTGGATGTAGTGAATCACAGCCGGATTTCATCTGGAAATCTGGAAATATTTATATAGAAACATCCTTGATATAGATGTACTAAACAATTATTACATAAAAGTTAATTCATGCAAGTCAAATATTGCATATATTTGAATGGCATTTTCTCGTTATATAGTTGGCCTTAAAGTCATACATTTATTCAACTTTTCATTCTGGAATTGTCTGTTTTTAATGTGTGCAGTTATTGTAAAAGAGCAACAGTGTGACGTGGGGGAAAAAAGTAATTGCCGTCCATCCTTTCATCCATCCATCCATCCATCCATCCATCCATCCAACAGAGCCGTGGGTTTCCGTGGGTTAACAGTCCATTTTTATGCTTATTTCATATCACTAAAAATACTTCACTGGGGAACAAAAACCTAGTTTCCCTATCTTCTGGTGAAGAAATACCTCAATAATGGTACCATTTCTTTTTGCTCAGATAAACATCTCCGAAAAATTGTACTAGGCAATAATATTATTTCCACTCAGTTAAGTTAAAACATTTTGTGTTGCTATTTACTCCTACGCTTGTGTATGTTTGATTCACGTCAGATGTCCTGCAAGATTTATTCCGCAGGAACGAACGTTTTGTCACGCGACCCGACAGCTCACGTGACTTCCACGCGCAAACGAAAGATTGAGGCCAGATGTTGGCACATAATTGTCAGAAAGGATGCAGCCGGTGGACAGGTAGCCCTGACGTGCCGAGAGCAACGATCTGACAGGTTACCGTCTGTTCACTACTATCTTCCTGCTGTAGCATTCGAGATGAAATCGTGGATACAGCAAACTTTACTTGTATTTGAAGTTTAACACTTTCATGTTATAAATAGTATTCTAAAACAGTATAGTCCTTCACCAACACCTTGAACAACGAATTAAGACGAAATGTTTAAGAAGCGTGCTGTGTTTCTGCCGTTCACACACGCCGCGTTGTACCTCCGTCGTCCCCGTCTTTTCCGTCCTTTCACCTGCGCAACTTTAGCGGGGCACTGCAATTCTGACATTTTCCTGGGAAATGATAAACTTAATTGCCTTATTGTTCCATTCCTCCCGTTGCTTCGGGTCTTCTTGCTACCAGATGCGCCATTCTAGGTTTAAAGTGCGGAGTGACGGAGAAGTGGCCGCGTCCCCGCGTTCCGCAATTTCCGTGCTTGAGAAAAGGTGTGGAAAAGGCCTGCGCTGTAACTTATAAAATGTTTTCAAAAAATGCACACGTGGTTTACTAAAATCTCTTTGTGAAAACCTAACGTTTCACTTGAATGAATACAATCGTGGAATTATCTGTGCTTCTTCCAAAGTATTTGGTTTAATATATTCTCTGTTTGAGCCTCCTTGATAAAGTGTAAAACCCTATTGCATTTACATTGTGTCTCAGCATGAAAGGGAGCGCTATTGTTCCATATTCAAAGGCACATAATTAACTTTATTCGTGCCGTGGCTGTTCGATGGAGTAATAAAATACGGCAACGGGCATAAAACAATAATAGCCTCCATGAATGGTCTTTTCGCATAAGCCGAGCTATCTATGAATTCGAGATTTAACATGTGATAAAATCTAAATTGGCGCTCCTGAAGAGAATCCGTTTATCAGCTCTGAATAAGCGGGTGCTGAGAACAGCGACCGCTGGGGCTGGAGCCCGATGTGGATAAAACCTTCTTGTACCACAGGCTTTCGCATCTTCCAGATGTGGGATCGCAGATGCACCTGCGCGTACTTTTGTGATTGTGATTTCTGTTTCCATATCCATAGCCAGACATGTAACTGAGAACAACTTTGTACAGGATCGATGCCCGCTGTGGTCAGTCAGCTGTCCGTCATGCAGTATTAACTATTGTGAATTAAGTTATTCATGGGGGGGGGGGATTTTAAAAATTTGCTGCGGCCTTAATTCTTCATATTTCATTGTATTTATAGAAGTGAAGCAAGTGTTTCTTGCGCTGCTGTATTCATCACAGAAAACACACACAAAAAGTTAAGTACAATATTTCACGTATTTTATTTATTCTTCAATATATTCATTTTTTCACGATATATGATAACGATTTTTTAAATATACATTCCATCTTTTTGAAACCACAATAACACTACACATACAGTTTTATAACATTTCCACAGGACCCGTTGGATTGCACAGAATGAAAAATGTCCTCATGTTTTCATTTTTTTAAATAAACTTGAGAGGTTATTACCCAAATAATTGAACTACGGAACATTAATATTCCAGTTTGTTTCGCTGAATGATAAAGTTAAAATGCATACAGAATTCACATGAGAACATAAATCGGGAAATTTGTTTTCATAAACAGCTTGAGTTTGACAAAATTATTTTAAGATTTCTTTAACACAATACATCTACATCTTTTCGGTTTCTTTCTTCGCGAATATTTTCTTTTAATTATAATTATGTCATTTGGGCAGTAGGTCTGATTTCACAACGTATTCACTCCGGTTGTGCTGATGTGGTTTATTCTTGTATTAACACCATCCTTCGTTAAAGTATTTTTATTTTAATACTTTTAAGGTTAATATTGTTAATGCAAAGAGGTGTTGCGTTAGTGTAAATACAACTTTAAGGTTTCCACTTCTGATGTATATTTTCAATATTCATTTTCGTATTACTCTATAATATATAAATAGATTCAGATGCATAGTTTTAAGTTTACCACTATTTGTAACTGTTATTAAAATAATGTAATATTGTACCCATTACAGTCCTCAGTACAGGTATTAGTGGGAGAGTTGTACAGTAGGACTACAGAAAATGTTGCCAAAAACATAGATTTTATCTCTCATTTGGCTGGTTTCAATTTTCGGCTGACTGTATTGCAGGGATTGAGAAGTAGCATGTTTTTAGAAAAAGGTTAATTACCTTATACTTATTTTCCCTCGCATTGTTTTTTATTTACAAATACTATAGCCATCCGAAATCCCTGGCCTGTGTATAGATCTATCTTTGACTTGTATTAACATACAGTAACCTTGCTTGTCAGATTTTATTGCCTTCATTTTGGTTTGGGAAGCAAAAATAAAAATTATAAAAATCATACTGACACAAATCTGACCTCTGCTTAGACATAAAGGTCAGAACTTTTATACTTATGCCAAGCCCATCTAGTTTTCATATAGCATTATATGACTAATCACATGACATCAATGTTTTCCTCAGCCACCACCACTGATTGATATGATATACGGAATGTTATGTGAAAATGAGAACTCATACATAAGCAATGAATGTTGCCTGTTCCTATATAGCTTGTTTTATTGTTTGTGTTCCAGTTCAGTTTGGTTGCAAATTGAAAAATATGGAAATCTTATTTCATACTTACAAATGTATGTCTCAAACTTGATTTTCCATTGTTTCTCTGAATCATGGATTCATTCATAAAGCTTCACATATTTTTGTGGAAATACTCTGTGTCTGTGTGTGGATGTGTGTGTATGTGCGTGCGAGACGGAATGTGACGTGTTAACTGCTGTATTTTGGGTAGAACACATAAGGGAGCAAATGTGCAGTACCATTGTTTACAGTGACGTTTTCCACCAGTCCTTAATCCTGTATATTGTATTTATAAGCCTCTATGAGCCCCTCCATAGAATGAATGAAGCCAGAAATGCTGCATATACCTCCTATTACAAATATGGCAACATCGAAGAACACCTGATGCCATAAGAGCTTTCTCCACAAAAGCTTAAGATGAAAGAGACTGGGGAGTAGAAAGCACAACCCAGCTCCTGTCAGACTGCCAGTGAGACCCATCAGGAGGGCAAAATGTGGCACATAAATGGCCATAAGCAAAGTGAAGACCACCAAGCCACATCGAAGGCTGAGACCCCAGGCTTTCAGACGTCCGTCACCTCCGTAGCAATCTGGAAAAATTGCGCGTCCACCATCCTGGAAGAGAGACTTCTCCAAAACCTCCACAGCAGCAAAGAACGGCAGGGGGTAGGACAGCAATGCTTTGGCTACCAAGAAAAGGTTGACCACTGCCCGTATGGTGGATGGAAGGTTATCCGTGATGACTTCCTTGGTTTCATCTGCCCAGGTCAAATAAGCTACTAGTGCAAAGAGACCTTTGAGGATGCAAGCTGCAATATGGGTCCAGTTCATCATGCAGTGAAACTCGCTGGGTTTTTGCATGTTCCCCTCCAAAGATGGCAGGAAAATCTGTGATGTGTAGCTGAAAACAATGATTCCAATGGAGATTGGGAATTTCTTGACATCAATGTAGAACTTGACCTTGTCCCAGGCCCAGTCTCGTGCCCTTGACAGGCAGTAGGCTATTACCAGGATATTGATAACGAAGTGGGCCAGAGTGCAGAGCAAGCTGAACTTGGACACAGCCTTAAGGTTCTTGAGAAAGGCGCATGGAAGCAGCGCAGCAGTGGCGATGATGGACCAGGACTTCTGTGACACTGGCAGGTTAGGAAAGCTGTTGTACATAAGGTTGCCACTCACCACCACATATAGAATGCAGGTCATCACTAACTCAATTATTTGGGCTACGTTCACTACATAGCCACCTAACAAGGGAAATCGTGGTGCGCAGCATGCGTTGGCAATGTCCACATACGAGTCTCTCACACGTACAAGCTCTCCATCTTCATTCTCTTCATACAGGCAAGCGATTAAAATTTTTCCAGTGTAACAGCAAACAACTGCAGCAAAAATGATGAGAAACAGTCCAAGGTATCCACCGTGGAGTATAGCATAGGGCAACCCAAGGACGAACATCCCCTGTGAACGCAAGCACAGCAATGTACACACAGAAATAACTCATTTCAGTGAGTCTGACAAAATCAGTGTAACAGTTAGACATTTTACTAGTATCTGTGTATTCAATACTGTCCTCACTACTTCGATACTAATTGCTCAAATAGACTCATTTAAATATTTTTATCTACAAGTAAAATAAAAATCAACTGAAACAAGCACTCACATATGTGATGCTATTTAAATGACAGCATAGTTTTCTTTGTGATACTTATGTATGCATTTTGCTTTGAGCACCGCCCACTTGCCTTGTAGGTTTTTCGTCATATAGGGGACGAGGGATTCGAAGTGACGTAATGGTGACTGCCTATGATGGTAATAAAGTCTGGGAAACGGAATGGCTTCTTTTTCAGGAGGATCCGTGCTTGTCCAGCAAATCTTGATTCATCAGCCGTAATATATGTTATCCGAACAGCTAGGAACACGTTCTGAGACATTATATAAAGCAAATTCCTTTCCGGTAATTGCACGGAAGAAATCATTATTGCACCATTTTGAAAAGAACGTTATTGTCTTATCCAAACGGTTCCTTTCCAGTTTTTAAATGCTAAGTAGCCTTTTTACTAGTCAATTTAACATTTTTAGTTGAAAATACCCAAAATAGCTAAAACACCTTATATTCAAATTTATATTACTTTATAAAAATAATCCACCTAGGGGAACTATTTTCAGAGATCTACTTTTATTGCATTACTTCCACAAGGTATTATACTTCTAGTAGCCACGAATTATAGAAATATATAAGAAGTAAAAAATAAAAGCCCTGCAGCATTCAGTAATGAGAAATAAGAGGAAACGCCTCTTAGTACTGAGATTTAGGGCGGACAAACGGACGAACAGGCTACGGAAATAGCTCAACGACAGAACGGAGAGTTCTGTTTTCCCGAAACATCTATTTGCATTTCGGTGTCAGTGTTTCATACTTTTAGGTGGCTTCACTAAAGATTCGTTGTGCAAGCTTGAGGCTTTGAAAGCGGCACAAATAAAAACATTTGCATTCTTGTTAACAGCCAGTTACTGGCACCAAGGAGAAAAACCGTGAAATTTGAACAGTTAACTGGAGGTCAACCTGTGACAAGAAGCAGAGGGAACGCATCCCACTCGCAGACAGATTTCTAACTGCGCTCCTACCTGAATTGCGTTGGTGACGTTCCAGCCTGCTTCCCAAGCAGTGATTCTGGGCTTGTCGAGCCCCCCCAACTCGGCGCACATCCCACCGTCTTTGGAAGACGAGGGTGGCGGACCGGTGCCGTCTCTCTGGTAACGGCTGTCCCCTTCAATATTGCCCTGTTCGCCCAGATCCCCACCGCCTTCTCCGCCGACCTCGTCGGTCTTGAGAATGTCCATCTGCAGTCCTTGTCTGTGGTCATAATCCAGATCGTCGCAGGCAGCGAAGCCCAGCGCTTCTTCATCTGTGGCGGCCTGGAAGCCCATTCTGGCGAAAAGCCCGCTCACCTTCGCCTGCGACTTATTGGTCACAGTGGTGGCCGCGTTGGACAGCTTGTTGGAAATTTTGCTTCGGATTAACGTTGCCATCCTTGCGGTTTTAAATCAAATGCCTTCAATATATATGTTGTCGTATGTTTAATTACGGCTGCACGTTACGTCTGGAATTTGGTGACTTGTTTGCGGAGGACAAAAAAAGCAGGAGACCCTCAAGCGCTCGAGAGCTTCGTTAAACGGAGTCTTCTGTTATCTCCAATTCCTGTTAAAAGTACGCCTCTTATTCTTGATATTCCACTGTTTCATGTCACCTTCAGATGTTGCTGCGCGGTTCTTGCATCCTGTTCGCACGACCCCGTTGTTTATCTATTACTTACGAACAGCAAAAAAAAACGCGGCAGGTGAAAGTACGACTCTGCGAGGACACCTGAAGTCAGGCTGCAGGGACTTCTTGCGGCGACCAGAATCGTAAAACTGTCTATGGTTTATTCATTTATAATGTGTGTTTTTTTGTCCGTCAGGGTCGCGGCGGCTGCGCTCCCACAGTTTGGTTTCCCTCCGTCGTCACCGATGCCAATGCGGTACCGTGGAGCGTAGGGGTGGCGCGTGGAGGCAGGAGGAGGCACGTGTCACCGTCAGCCCGCCAATGCAAAGACTCGGGCTCGCGAGGCACGTCTCCTGCCCCCAGTGCGCGCGACAGCCACCCCACACCGAAGGAAAGAGGAGAGATTTGCTGCATTTCTGGGGGAGGCGCTTGCTGGTCCCCCCATCCTTTCCCACCCTATAGTAATTCGCATTATGTTTTATTCTAACACCCAATGACATTCTGATGCGTCCATTCTTGCATAACTTTGCTTATATATAAGGTGAAAGAAACAGAGGAAAAGGCATCCGTCCTCTGCGTGGACTGAGGTCCCGAGTTCTTTCGTGAAACTGAAAGTTCTGTCATGTGAACTCTTTATTTTATCATTGCATTTAATTTTTAAGCAGGTGTTGCTTGAAGGCTTGGAGAAGATGTGCATGTCTTGAATGGCCGTGTTAGTTGAAAATGGAGTTGTTACCGAATCGAATTGGCTCGTGGTTTTGTTTGATTGTCAATGGGAAGTATTTGATGTTTTGCTGTATTAATTTCATTAAACATGGAACGTCGGAGCAGGATAAATTAATGTCATCGATCAGTTTGGATAATCTTCTGCTTATAAATGAACGCAAATATTTTCCAGCAGCACTTTTTTTTAAACCCAAAAACGGTGTTTGGGGTTGGATATAAAAATACAGACTTTCTCCGTGTGTCTTGTGTCGGGATAAGGAAAGGGGTTACACTGAAGCTGCATTTAATAATCCTAAGACATTGTGACTATTGATTTATATTTATTTTTCAGAAATCAAAAACAAAAAAGCGGTTAAAGAAGGTAAAAAAGACGAGCAAGAATTGTTGGGGCAGCTGACACATTCGACATATATTGTTAATGCGTTTCATCACTGCATTTCGGTAATTTTTTTATTCTTTGCATTCATGATGCTATTTATCTCCATCCTGAAATCTCCGGATAGCAATGTTTAATTTTATTTCTTTTAGGAGGAGCGTAGTGACAGATTCTGCTTTTTCTGTTTACTACAGGATTATATTTCCTTTGTGTAACCTACCAATTTTAAAAATTTGCTGCAGATATTCTTGATTTTTTATTAAAGTAAAATGATTTTTAAAAGATTATAAACGTTTTATTTTGAATGTTATGAACATATAGATCTTGACTTTATTCAAAATATGCAGTAGGTAGTAAAACGAGGGCTTTCTTGCTCTCATGAAAAAGCTGACTTAGCTCATTTTTAAAATACGTTTTAGCATACTTTTTTTATAATAGTCGTTTAAAATTCCTTGCCATATTATTTAAATATCTGCTAAGTCGGCTTGCCCACGCATTTTCCCGCTGACTTGAAGCTCTTTCCTTCAGGTCAATCGGGTGTGTTACTTCCGTTTTGAGAATAGAGAACCCCCCTGGCGCGGACTCGCACAGTGGTGCTGGAATGCGATCCTGACCGAGAAGGGGCACCTCGGACCCTGTCGCACCCCCCCCAACCCTCTTTTTTCGTGGGCTACGTACTTTTATCACCATTTTTGTAACGAAAATCATAACAAACTTGATCCGTTGTAGTCGAAATTGTTTATTTTTCTATGGAACAAATGCAAAACAATTCTAGCACGTTGATTTTTGCAACATTGTAAGTCGGATTGGAGAAAGGCGTCAGATGAACATGAGTTATTAATGTTTCTTGTTTGTATTTTTGATTTCTACTCAACGCGCATTGTGTCCCGGTCAAAATTATCCTCAAGATTTGGTTGTGATCCTTCGAGCAAACAGGTTTTGACAGCCGCTTTGTTGATCAGATTAGTAGTACAGCCAAATATTTTGCAAAAGCGCCGTCGCCCCCACATTTGGCGACTTTTCCACTTTTAGGGACATTTTCCACTAAAACCCCAACTGAATCACTTACGAATTAATACAGTGTGACACAATAACCAGTTTTAGCACAATATCCAATAATCTCGCGTAATGAGGGTTATATCGATTTACAAACATAGAAGATAATTTTAGACTTTTGCTGTTTTTCACGGTCGTTGGTGTCTGATGCTTACTTACTTTGTTTACTTACTTTGTAAACACTGAGTTCACAGGTGTTTAAATCCTCGGTAACAATGCAGTGATGCACGCTACAAGTATTTTGTACTTGGAATTTAAAACATTAAACTGACATTTGTAATCAAAATGCATTACTCTGATCCAGGTTTGTCACACATACTTTCCAAATTCATTAAAAAAATAGGAAAATAAATAATAAATGTAGGATACAACACCTGAGAGTGTTTAAGAAGGTAATGGAGGGTCCACCGTGTCTCGAGATTCTCCGTGGAGGTTTAGCACCACACAGGGGACAGCGACAGTCTAAAGGCGACAAGTAAGGGACGCCCTGCCAGTCCTTTTTGCGGGGCGTTTGTAACTTGTAGTTTGAGGAAGTATTGTGTTTATTAATATTACAAATCTGCTTATTCTATTTGCTGTCGTAATATGCCCCATCATGACAGCAGTCCTCCGAATACTGTCAGAAGTGTGCATCAAAGTCATGAACAATTATAAACATTTAGAGCAACGTTATTTATGGTGAAATTTGTATTTGCACTTTGACTATTTATATTTGCATGACATTTCCATTGACTTTGTGCGGAAGCGTCGAAATGCTGTCGAAGGAAATGTTGGAAGGATGAAAGCGAAAAGGCACCCGGGTCCGTGGGGAGTCAGCGAGCGCTGTGAGCGGAAGGGTTAACGACGCCGAGTGTTATCAGCAGAATGCAGACCCCCTGTGATCGGTACTTACTAGCGCCTGACTTGATATGCTGTAAAAATACAATCATGAAAAGAACCGCTGTGGCAGAAAAAGCTGGCAGGCTGACAGAGTGCTGCGTTCGAGGTCAACGCGCAAGACACATGGCAGCAGCAATCATAAATAGAAATGTTAATAACGAAAATATTGGCTATATGAAAGAGGTGTTATTTTTATTCCAGTTACTGGTTTTAGATAAAACTTGCAACATTTATATTGAAATGTGTTTTATTTTTAGATCATTCAAAATTTTTGTACAATATTCATTGTTTCTAAATATTGCTTTTATTCTAATAGTTTTTGGCCGACTCTTTTAAAGTGCATTTAAGGGTATTTTTTTCTATTAAACAGTGAAGCCCGTTTCAGCCATTTTGGCATTTAAGCGCTAGTATTGAGGTATTTTGTGCTCGAGCTCTTCTGACTGATTTTAGGTTGATGCTTCGGTGAATCTAAAATGGTATTATCTGTGATATTGTCCACGGGTTCACTTTGTAGGAGGCACAAAAAGACACACGTGCGTGTGGCTGTTAGGGGTGCAAAGTTGCCCGGTTCGGGTTAATAGCTCTCCTACCTCTGAGTGCTTAAATTCATTGTCTTTGGGCTGTAATTTCATCCGAGCCTTCTGTTTACCAGGACACTCAGCCAGAGCACCACAAATGAGACCTTTTGAATGTGTGCGGTATTATCAGCGCTCACCGTCGGCTGTTTAATGGCTCTTTCATTTTAAACCTCGCTTCAGAAATGAATGAATTTAAAGGGACTGACTTCCACAAAACGTCCCTTTACGCGTCTGAAGGCTGTTTTATTTTTTTCTTTTTCCCTGAGTACTTCCTGTTTTTTTTTTCTTAAGGATTACTTTGCATTGTGCCGAAATTATTCACATGCCGAGCAATAAAATTGAAGACATTTCAGCTCATATTTGTGAGGGAATTACTATTTTTAAAACTGAATCTTTGAAACAGCAATTTGTACTTTAATGGAATGATCCGCAAATACTACAAGACGCCCTTCGGAGTGACAGGAAAATTATGTTTACTGATGTATTCGCTCGACTCTCCTCATTCGTCATTCCTCATTCCAGCACACCTCACTGCGTCATTCCTCACTGCAACACTCCTCAATCTGGCATCTCTCACTCTCCATAAATATTCCAACGTTCTTCACGCCGTCATCATCCTCATGTCACCTCTCCTTACGCCACCATTACTCACTCTTTCAATCACTCCCGCATTTTGCACTCCACTATTCCTCACCTGACCATTCTGCACTATCATTTCTCAATCTATCGTTCCATATTCCAGCACTCCTCACTCAGTCATTCCTCACTCCACCATACCTCCTTCTGACTTTGCTTCCTCTAACATTCCTCACACAATCATTGCTTGTGACAACATTCTTCATTTCATCATTCTCATGTCAGCATTCCTCAGTTTTCTCACTCTCACTCAGTCGTTCCTCACTCTACCATCAACCATTTTGACATGTTCACTTTATCATTCCTCAAACCTCCATTCCTCACACCAACATTTCTCATTCCAATATTCCTCACTCAGTCATTCCTCATGCCACCATTCCTCATTCCAGCATCTCTCAAGCCATCACTGGTCATGCCAACATTTTTCACTTCATCATACTTGTGTCATTATTCCTCACTTCACCATTCCTTTCTCTACATTTCTTCACTCCAACACTTCTCATTCCAACATTCCTCACTATGCCATTACTTATACCATCATTCCTTGCATCATTGTTCACTCCAGAATCCCTCAAATCATCAGTCCTCATTATTCACTCCATCGTTCACCATTCTTCATAGCACCATTAGAAGATTCCTCACAATAGAACTCCTCACTACAGTATGTCTCACTCTGGCACTCCTCACTCCATCATCCCTCACCTCATCACTCCTGAGTCCAACGTTAAAACTCTTTCCTGCCACAGGATTACTTTTAGAATACAATGATGTAAGGTATGATCATGTTTTTATTATGTTGTAAACATTAATGCTACACGTTACAGACACATAACACAACACGTACAATTGTTTGTATTTTTAATCTCTCATNTGTAAGGTATGATCATGTTTTTATTATGTTGTAAACATTAATGCTACACGTTACAGACACATAACACAACACGTACTATTGTTTGTATTTTTTATCTCTCANGGTATGATCATGTTTTTATTATGTTGTAAACATTAATGCTACACGTTACAGACACATAACACAACACGTACAATTGTTTGTATTTTTAATCTCTCATGTTTGTTCCAGGTGTGAAGCTGCTTGGATGTCCGCAGCTTGTGAACATGTAAACTCCTGTTCATGGTCTGGGAAAGCTATGCGATTCGCGGGCGTTATTGACGGGGAAGAAGGAGCCCCTGGTTGAGGGTGAAGGTGTGAAAAGCCAATGCAGCTCGCTGGGGTGGAACTGATGATTTTCTTCAGTCATCGCACGGAGTTTATTACCGATGAGCGAGGGCAGCGCGGGGTCGCCGCTCAGTTCCTGGGGGGATTTGCCACACGTCGCTGCCATCGGTCCGTCGATGCGGACTACAGATCCCGCACCGCAGTCAATCAGCCGCTTGTCCCGTTGTCCTCCATGGTGTCCTTTTCACACAATGGACACTATCTCACAAGACAGGCGTGCAGGGGCGCTGCAGCAGAAGTGTGGCGCATTCTGATTACGGTCATAAAAGCATGTTTTTATGTCTGCATTACCAGTCCCAACCAGGTGCATTCGAATCTGTCAGCCAGCAGCCCCCCGCTCTCCATTCCCCTTCCTCCTCCTCTCAGTCTGCTCGCTCCTTTTTCCCATTACACACTTGGCTGATCTCGAGCAGGGCTGGCAGAAAGGCTCCTCTGCTTCCCCAACCACAAAATCATCATTAATTAGCTTCACAATAAATTTGCCACACAGGAGCTAAAACAGCACTCGTCAGACCTCAATGTAGACAACGTATGAATGATCTTTCCCGATTAGTTTTATTTTTTATTGTCACCGAAAACATTTGAAATCTCACGGGGGTGTACCCTGTATCTTCTTAGAAACTTACCTACAGCAGCGCAATGGAGCTCGTACATACGAACATACGTACGTACATATATACTAGTCACACTAGTGGGAATTTAAAGTGACCAGTTCACCTGAAGGACATGTGTCTGTCTAAAGCTCTAATGATGTACAGTGATTCGATTCCTTAAGTGTGGGAAGTGCTTCTCAGCACGGGTGTGCGGGGTCGGCTACCCAGTGACAGCACAGAATAACAACGGAATGACATCCGACTCCATTTGTCCGCTGTGACTATAATAAATCGTCTCTCTTTCTCTTCTGCAGCCTGATGTTCCACTGAATATCAGCATCAATATTTTTATAGCCAAAGCAAAGGAAATCGCAGTTATTGATATATAAATTACTGATTTTATCACCAGAATGGTACAGGTCTACATCTGAAAGGGGGGGGGGCACAGCTGCTGGCCCCCTAAGAAAGAGCTGTTAATATCCAGCTGCTTACGTCTACAGGCTGTTAATGCAAGTAACAANGATATATAAATTACTGATTTTATCACCAGAATGGTACAGGTCTACATCTGAAAGGGGGGGGGGGGCACAGCTGCTGGCCCCCTAAGAAAGAGCTGTTAATATCCAGCTGCTTACGTCTACAGGCTGTTAATGGCTGATAGAACAAACATATCTGGAAACAAACTGCTGATGTGTTTTATAGAAGGCAGTCACATTTTCAGGTTTTCCTGATCCATCGCGCTTCCGTCAGTCTTTTCCGCGCACGAAGCTTTTTCTGCCGTTATTTTTAGAATAGTACCGTCTCGTTTTCTCTCAAATTTCGGTTTCCCTGCTTTCCCTCTTTAACCCATGGCTTGCTCCACTGGCTTCCTCTTTGACAGCTTAGCCAGGCAGAAAATAACACATAACACCCTTCAATTAATAGGCGAAACTGAAAAGACACACGGCGTCTCCAGGGGGCTCCGGGGGAGGGAAATTAGCCGGGCCTTTGCGGCGCCGTCCCTCAGATCCATTAGCATTAGCATCACAATCACAGGTACATTATTGTGCTGATCAGCCGGCGCCGGCTGAATTGCGCTGCTTGTCGATTTCACTGGAATAATTTCCCAGTCTCTTCACAGGGTATTTTGTTGTGCTTACAACTCTGTGCGTATTTTTCTTTGTAGTCAATTGTTTCATCAACATATACAGGAGTCTTTGCAGGCTTTTAGCGTTTTGTTTTAAAATGTCTCCTACAGAAGGACTGTGCCGTGTTTGTGTGCGTTTAAGACAAAGTGCGACTGCGATTGAGAAGCTCACAAATTGAGCTCCTGTGTTTGCCCGCCTCTTGTTCAAACCGCAAATTATTTATCGTCTTTGCTTCAGTGTTGTCCGAACATCAAAGCCCTTTCTGCAGTAGGAACAAAAAAGTAACTATACACCGCGCAGACAATTTAAATGGAACCTCATCCAAACACACCCTCCCCCAGAGAGATATCCAGGTGGCCTTGTGGTAAAGGCTTAAAAGCCTTTTCATTTATCCTAATGCGCCTGTTTAATGGTTTATTACGAGGCCCCAGGAGGGCTGTATGAAGTGTTTTGTATAAGACCGGCTAATAAATGCTGTGTAGCCGCTTTGCCAGCTTGTGTGCGCGGCCAGTTAAGCACACGCTCATTCGCCCGCACACACGCCACGTGCCCCGATTGTAAGACCCGCACACTGTACACCACGGCGTGGGGCGGCCGTTCGTTCCGTGGCGACTGCGAGCCAATGTCCATTTTCCGTCGGATTGCGCGAACGACCGTATCTCGCTCTCCTCCCGGGCGATAAGCGCCGCGCTGCCGATCCTGCGCGCTTCTCCCCAGACGCCGCTCGCTGTTAACCTGAAGTGACTCCGCTCACTTTATCACCTTTCACTTTGCCCGTTTCCCCTCGGCCCCGTGGCGCCCCCCCCGCCGTCACAGATTAACATTGTAATTGCCTTTTTTTGTCCCCCTTGGACGGCAGAGGCTGCCTCTCCTGCCTCAGGCTGCCTCTGTGCGCAGTCGACAAACCAATGTTACCATTGTTAGACCTTATTAGGACCATTACCAGCACTGATATTCAATATGAAATTAAAATAATATGTTGAGCGATCATTTTGGTTTCTAGAGGGCCAGAATTGATAGGGCCAACGGCCATTACGGATTATTGGTAACAACAATAACAATACTACTACTACTGCTACTACTACTACTACTACTAATAATAATAATAATAGTAATAATAATAACAATAACAACAACAACAACAACAACAATAATAATAATAATAATAATTGTAAAATTCACGCTTGCCCAGACTTGCTTTTAACAATAGCTTTTTCAGTACATTGGGAAATATTAGCACATTAGCTGTTATACTCTAGTTTAACTATTTTGAAGACAATGTTACAGTATATTTCATATGTAAACCTATATCTGGTTACCAGTTATGAAAGGCAGCTTAGTGCCTAGCTTGAAATATTGTAACATGAAAAGGAAAAACGCATATGTTAAATTGTGAATAATAGTTGTGTCCTTCAGCTGCAGGTATGCTGAGTTGTATGCTGTGTGTTCTCCCCTCCTGGGATACAACCCTGGTGTCAACAGTTTGAAGTGGTTTGCAGTACCACAAATCAAGGGTAAGATGTGATACTTCATGGACTAAATGTTGGCCTCACTGCTGTAAGGGCAGTTGTGCAAAGAAGTGCCTGAGATCACAGTAAAATACATCAAAACATTCGCTACGGTAAAGTGGTGGGCATGGAGTCCACAACTGAACATCGCTGTCACTGCTAAATGGTGAATGCTGTACATGTACAATTGTTAAGATTATTTTAGTATGGTAAAAAATCAACTATTGCAAAACTGCACTCAGTAAATAAAGTACAGTTATTGACATTTTTGTAAAAAAAAATGCACAGCATATGCTTTGACAGAACTGTTAACAGAGACAGTAATGATTTGTGCCAGTGAAAGTTGGCTGATATCCTTCCTGCACAGTGGAGAAGGCACAAAAAGAAGCCAATACAAACATTACAAGAAATCTGACATAGGCTGAGGAATTTGACAAAAACACCTCTTAATACAGCGTAAAGAGTATTTTCTCACTATGCGTTGCATGAACTTATTGTCTGCACATGCTTTCCATTGTATGTGTCTTTGCGTTTCTCTGTCCACATCGCTGATATGTGATGTGTGTGGGGCCATTTTGTAAATGAAAATCTTATTGTATCCTGGGAATTGTCACTGTTTCCCTGTGCAAACATACATGAATGTGTGTTTGAATGTGCATGTGTTACCAAAAGAGCAGAGATTGCCTGAGGCCAGCTGCTCCCACCCCCTCCCACTACAATAATGATGCCAATTACTTTCATCACACTCCCCAGGCTCTGTGCCATTTCTTCCTGCTGTCCAGATTCCACATCCCATTCATGTGTATGAAACAGTCTTTATAAATGTAAGATTGTAAACAGATTGTACATCTCATATTTCAATTTACCAGTTCAATAAACAGTTGAACCATGCATATTCTAGTCCTTTTTTTTAGAAATGACCAGCTTTTAAAAACAGAATTATCCAATAAGTTATTAAACATTCAAAGCCCTTTCTACTTTACACATAAAACGCATCATAACAGCCTTATGACTACTGTCATGGAAAGATATTGTACTGTCAATGACCATATCTTTAAATTAGCATCTGCCTCTCTTACAATTACCATAACCCTGTTTTTATTTGCATATATTGGCTAATTTAGTTTATTCTGAGTGATTCATTGAAATGCAAAGCTTGTATCATTGACTCCAAAATAAGACCGCTTTCAAAGCTTTTTGTTTGGTATTGTAATGTTCTTTGGTTGCGAAGCCTTAGATTTAATTTATACTAACAGAGCTCAAGGGCACTTTTGCTGTTAGCATGTCATTCGTCGGAGGGGGCTACGAACAAACTAGTTTTCTTTTTAAAATGGTAAACCTCTACCCACCCCCCACTGCCTCTCCTAGATGTCATTAACTGCCATTGTTTGCGGCACAATTGCGCTCCATAAAACTCCGACACTTATCATGAGCCACCAGTCACACATTGCAACCCAACAGCCACTATTATTGATTTCTTTGTCACTCTGAGAGATGCTACACAGAAAAAAACTCAACCTCTGTTGCTAAGGGATATTCCCATTGACTGGATGCCTATTCCCACTGAGAAAAGTTTGTCTTTCCAGGTTGTCTTACTTGATAATGTGTGGTTTGTATAACTATGCTATTGAAAAAGATCTTGTGTTTCATGTAATGATTTTGTATGTGAAATAAATCACTAAGGTTATATAGGTTAGGTAATGATGAGAAAACTCCTTCATTCCAGATTTAAAGCATCTCGTGTCGTCTTTTAAATTACCATGTTTTACGTGCCCTTCACTGTTGCCCTTCACCTGTGCTCAGAAGTATTGCTCGCTGCCCTAAGGCTAGTTCAGGGCAGCTGTAAACACTTCCCAAACAAACCCATCAATACCTGGCCCTCATGCACTCCATCACTCATGCCCCCAGGGGCTCAGTGTGTTCCAGCACTTGCCAGTGATTGCTTTCTGATCTCACACTTGTACCATTCAAATGGCGCTCTGGTTCCTGTAAAGTGAGTGAACGGGGGCACAGATCGAGGTTGGTCCAGCTGCTGCCCAGACAGCTGCACACTGCTCGCAGGTACACAAGAGCACATGGGCATGTTGGCCTTTAAAATGAGGCTCCTGAGAAGCGTCTATGTAAAGGTCAAGTTTGCAGCTTTTCAGAGGGTCTGTTTATTCAGAATGACACCTGGAAATATGAAAGGAACAGTAATACATACTGCAGACTTCAGGTACCTTCTGATGTTTCCTTAAATACTGACTTATCAATTTAAATATTTATCACATTTTTATGTAATATTAGGGTTTGGTCATAGGATTTTACTCCCTTCTCAGAACTGGCTATTTTTTTAATCACCCCTCATATATCCTTAGTTTTACAGCAACTGAAGAACACTATTTTGCATTTATTTCTAGTGCTGATTGGTTTGTACTGCTTGTTTATTATTTATCAATCGTATAACAGCTTGTCAGATATAAACAACACTGCTCAGTGGAGCAATACCCCAATATGGGCACAATAGGCTTGCATGAACACTGGTATTTTCCTGTACTCCCCATGTTACACTCATGATGATGCTGATGATGACAAGAATGATTATTGCCTTACTAAATAACAGATAGTGACACTGTGAGGATTATTCTTAACATCATGTTAAATAATAGATTGAAATAGGGGAATAACAGAAAGCCTGAAGAAATATTTCTAACTGGGCAGACTTTGCAATATAAAACCTCTGTTTCATTTTGAAAGTAGGGATATAAGCAACATGTGAGATAGCAGAATCAATATTTCGCTGTCACAGAAGCAAACAAAACCACTCTTAATTCATCATCACCCAGGACTGTTTATAGGAGACGCAACTTTGAGCCTCAACAAAAATGCACAGAATATACTTGAGTGAGCCTGAAGAATACAGACAAAGGGAAATGTTTTCATGTCTAGTGGCTTGTTTTTAACAAATGAAGTTAATAAAAAGTAAATGGATGAATGGAAATCGTGGAGATTTTAATCTCGACTTGGGGAAGCTCAAAATAACTGCTATTAGTTCTAGTCCTCTCTTCGTGTTTTCTTTGTTTCCATTCATTTTTCTTCTGCCATTATCTTTGAGAACAGACAGGGGTTTGAATCAATTTCTGTCACTGAACTGAACTGCCTGTGTCTCATAATGGAAGGTTACAGGACACTAATCCTGTCTCAGATATGAACAGAATATATGTGTCCAGTAATATGACTGACTTCACTTTTGCAAGCCAAGGGTGGACTGCTTAAATTCACAAAAATACTGGAATGATGAGATTTTTATTTAGTTTTTAGTTAAAAAAAACTTGATCTCAGGCATGGCTGTGGGAGGAAAATATGTAAGTAAAATTAAATTATACTCTAGTTTTAAGGACATATAGTTGTAATAGAAATCTAAATCTTTTTATCTAAATCTTGTACATTAACACCAAGTAGAAACTGAAATTTGAGAATTTAGAAAAATAGAAGAATGAGAAAATGAAACATTGATTTAAACCCATGTTCTTAAAATAGCAATTGTTGAATTGTTTACATAAAGAATCATACTGTAGATTAAACTGATTAAATCTTAAGAATATTTTTCACAGAACTTCTTTCTTATTATATTGGAAATATAAACAAGAAATCGTAAAATTGTCTAAAAAGCTAAGCAAGTAGGAGCAGAAAAAACTGCTTTGGCAGTTAGCTGAGAACACTTAGGGACTTAACTGGGATTCAGATTTAGTTTGCTAGTAAAGAAATTAGTCAAGTGCAATACAGTGCAACCCAGGATCTCCTGACTAATTCTGTATCCAACTATTAGTTTAATGTGTAAACTGACTGCATGTCTGTATCTGTATCTCTTCATCCATTGTGAAATTAACTTTTGTTTATTCTGAGCTGCACATTGCTTTAAATTGCTCAGACAAAAGTATCTTATCCTCTGAATAAATAAATTGATTGCAAATGCAAATGGAAACATCAGCAACCCTGGAAAGCTCCTTGGGTCAGGGGATTGTTTGCTTGTGAGCTGAGCAGCACTGTCTCTCTCCTTGAAGCGCAGACAACATACAGCAGCTTACATTATGTGGAGGTGGGAGGGTAACGGAGAGGCAGTGCTGCTCTGACCTGCTTAAAACTGGATGCTGTAGAAGGTATTGGATCACCTACAGCTTGTTCACAATCTGTTTATTTCTTTTATACCTTCAATACTTTTATGAAAAACGTAAGGTAGCATTTATTCTTTACATTGCTATTTTGACCTCATATCAACTGATACTTTTGGTATGTGTTTCAAAACGGTGCTCCAGCTATCTTTTTATGCAAAAAGTAGGAAACCAAGTGTATTCTTTGAATATGGCTAAAATAAAATCCAAAAAAACTCCTCCATCTAACTGTTTTCAAAATCCATTAGCGACAAATAGGAATGCCACATTTATCTTGGACAACATACAGGACCACCATTAGTACTACATTTCAGATTTGAGTTTGGTTTGCTTATTTTTGAAAGCCGCAGAATGTGTAGTCTGAAATAGCGAACAAAGGAGCTCAGCCACTCACTCATGCCAGCTTGGAGCCTACCCAGAACGTCTGGATGCCAGACCAGGAAGGATACACCCTGGATGGACCACAAGTCCATTGCAGGGCAACCACACACACACACTTTCACACTCTATGGGCAATTCACAGTTGTCAATTAACATGAAATATGTCTTTGAATTGTGGGAGCGAAAAACTCATGCAGACAACATGCAAATCCAAATAAACTGAGCCAGATCACAAAGTATACCCAAAACAGCTCAGGTGCTGTGAAGAGACAATGCTACCTCTTGCGCTACTGTGCCACCCTGCACAAAGGAACGGTCACCAAATTATATTCCGTACACATTGTACTTTTCCATACTGTGAATATCAGTGACTTAGTCTGAGATCAAACTGAGTTGTGAAGATAGGAAAGAGTCAATCTCATCTCTTCTTGGGATTTAGAAGAGTTTTTAGTCTGAAACCACGATTTGTTGTTCATTCTGTATAAAAAACAGACTGATGTGAAATACTGATTGAAGCAACAAGCAACAACACAGCTTTCTTGGCCTGTCAGGCAACTGGAAAGCCTTAGGACATTCTTACATTTACAGGTATTTATTTAGCTGATACTTTTCCTCTATGGCTCTTTACAACATTAAACTACATACAAGTGTTTACCCTTACACAATGCTGGGTAATTTTGACTGGAGCAATTCAGGATTGATACAGTACTGCAGGAGGTGGGGTCTAAACCTGTAACCTGTAAGGTGAAAGGCAGCGGCCCAAATCACTGCACCACCTGCTTTGTTATGTAAAGAGTGGTACGACTGATAGCATAAACATAACAAAATTTTTGCGTTTGCTATTTCATTTTCCCCTAATTTTCTATTGCTTTTTTCTTTCTACTGTTTCTTCCTACAGTTGCTCAGCTGTACTCCTTCTGATCCCTCTCAGCATAATTCTGTTTCAGAATGTGGAACTTCAAAGTCATTAGGACACATTTGTGATAGAACACAAGCATGTGCTGTATAGCCAGTCTGTTTGTCACTCTCTATATGAACATTCCTGCTTATATTCCTCTCATACCTTCAAATAATACAAAATTTGCATTTTAATTTTTAGCTGTCCTCCCTGGCCATCATTTGGCAGTGGGCTTTGGTGCTTTTGCTCCGGTTAGTGCCTCCTTCTTTTTCCCTGTCTAATCATTGCCAATTTTAAAGTCTTTGTCCATGGATATGAATGCACCTGGCAGGAGAATTGCTATCGTTTTCATATTCCACTCTCTCCCCTCCTTCAACAATGTGTTTGGTGACTCCGCTCCCACCCTCGCAAACCCAGGCACCCTTTCATGTTCCCTCATACACAACCCCTGTCATTAACCACTCTGCTTTTCGGGATTTTATCCATTGCAGAGGCCACCCCCGCCTGTCCTCCAGCCCTCTCTCCTTGTTTCCTGCTCTGGTCATACCTATATCCCTGCTTCTTGATTGGAGATGATCACACCAGAAAAGCTCAGTTTTTATCTGTGGCCGCAGCTGCAATTCATCAAAGCAGTGAACGGTCGGCAAGATGAAGTGTGCACCCTTCCCCTCTGCTCCTTTCACTGTGCATGCAAGTATTTCATTCTTATACAGCTGCTATTCCTGGAAAAAGGCACTGCTGAGATGTGGAATACAGACAATCACTTCGAGAGCCACTCTTGTATCAGCAAGTAACCTGACCTGCAGGCAAAAAATAAGTATATGGTATTAATCACGATTTGTACATTTCCAGGAATCATTCCCATTCTGTTGTTGTTTTGTGTATATTCATTTACTTGTTTTGCAAAATCAGGGGTCAGAGTGTTAAAACTGCAGTACTGATATATCTAAACTGTACCACTATTAATATTGAACATAAGTCCAGCTAAGTCTAAGTTTTGCCTTTTCTGCAATCATTCTACTGACAGACTCATTCTCCCACCCTAAATTCACTGAAAATATTTATTTAGTGTCTGCCTTTGACTTTTAAATGATGTTTGGGATTTAGCTCAGGGTTTCATTTTGGATTATTTGTCAGTTTTATTTGGAGGTTTATTCAGCCTTTGGGGACATGACTGCAGACTATGGTTGAGTAGAGCCCAGTGTGTCGATGCTGGCATCTCCCCGTAGCAAGAAAGACGAGTCCCACAGCACAATGTAAGACAGCACTGTGCAAATGGCAGGCTAGTCGGGCAAACAGCTGACTGTTCTGGAGAAATTTAACAGTGTCTTTGCCAGTAATGTAACCCACAGTAACCCTGTGAGTATGTTTACCAAATGTAAAACCCTTCCAATTATGCATTATTTGTGACAGTTGTTGTTTCACTGGGGGAGTCAAGCATGTTATGTTCACTTTTGGCATCTTGCAAGGTGACTGCCAGGCTTCAGTTTCCTATGTATATTTGTGTATGTGTGTTTGGTGCTTCCTCTTTCTTTTCTCTTACTTTGCTCTTGTTTTTTGTGCTTTTCTGCACTGTTCATGCAGTTACTACAGCGGACTTTACCATGGACTTTGTGGTGCTGCATAACTATGTTAGCAGGCTTTTGTTATGACTACAGTGAATGTGGAGCAGCAGTGAAGCACCTTTGTGATTCTGTTGTTGTTGTTTCCCTGAATGCTTTATTCCACTGAAGGCTGCAGTTACGACCACAGTGGGATTTTTTTGTGCGCAGGGTATCGACGGCTAGCCCTGAGGAGGAAGCTTGTGCTTACCTGGCTTCAGTTTGATGTTTTGGATATGCTTGACCAGACATGTCAGGGTGGTAAAGGACCCTTTTAAGACCCTGTGAGTGGGCAGAGACTGCGAGTGACGTAATGGGAGGAAAAGTGTTTGTTTACTGTGCTTATATCACATACCATATCTGGGGAGTGGATCAACAGCCCTGCCATTGAAGTGACTGCTGTCAGTGTGTGTCCATGTCATATGTCCCATGGGATGTCACACTCCATTGTGTTTGCTAATGTAGAGGCAGCACCCCAGTGGACACACTGTGGTCTGCAAAGATTTTGTCAGCAAAGGACAGGTCCAGTCAAACTATTACTGCTGCTTTTATCTATCTATCTATCTATCTATCTATAGATATCATCAAACTCTCCACAGTTTTCTGCTGTGCTTTTTGCTATTATATTATTGCATAACCATGCTTCTCAAATGTACCCTTTTATGTACCTGAGGTGAGCAAATGTGAGTTGGAACTGATTTGGTTGGGTTTTAGTGGTCAGCAAACTTAGCTGCAACTTATCAATTAGATTTCTTAATATTTTTCTGCTAATTTACACTGGAAGTCTTTGTGGCTGTGGACATTATTCAAGAAGAGAAGAGGGGTTCACCATCCTTGTTCTTTTGTAGTCTCTGTTCATTTGTCTGTGTACACAGCTAAAACATTTATGGAAACTCTAGCAATTCCTGTACAAACATGTGATGACTGTAGATGCAGACCATTTGTGCAGTTGTCCCATGACTCATGTGGAAGAAAGCTTATGCTAATAAAGATCATGCATCACAGGTGATTTGAGCCTGTGCTAGTGCAGCCGTTCAAGCTGCCATGCCAAATACAATTCCACCACACTGAAGCTGAGCTATGGCACAATTTACTTTACTGCTTGCTTATATTGGATCGTGCATCTGTTTCAATCTTTGTTTGTTTTGTTTATTTACATCAACATGCAGAACAGGAGCATGACAGAGAGTACACATTTCCAGCACACTTACACAGCTTATATTTTATACATTTCTCAAGCAACATTTGCTGAAACAAATAATGTGAAGCACTGTGGTAAAAGGTTATAATAACAGTGAACCAGAAAAAGTGTGACCGCGTGAATAGTTCTTATAGTTGCAGAGGAACCTGAATGACTTTGAATGATTTTGTTGTAAATTTGATAACTTCACATTGATAGGAAGATTGGGCTCACTTTTTTTCTCAGGATAGGTACAGTGAATAACTATAGACTACCCTCAATTTATCAATGAACACGGAAACTGACATCATATATAATTATATTTATTTTGTTAAAACATATATTTCCATGTTCAAACTTAAAAGGTTACATAGAAGTATTTTCACCACAATTTGATGAAGCCATTTGATGAAATAGAGTCAGAATTTGTTTGATATTTTAAGCTCTAATTTCACCTTAGAAGAAAGCCTAGGATAAGGTTACATATTTGCTTACACAGCTGTATGAGTTTTGTAAAAATAGTATTCTGTAAGAGAAGTGTTACATACATACTGTAAGGGCCCACCTACCTTCATAATTTCATATGCACTGTTTCCTTCAAACCTACCACCAGCACCACACCTACACCTCTCTTTTGTCCAGCTATGTAACATTTTGATGTGCCATGTTCCAGAATTTTTATCCTACCCTGACAGTCTAATTTATCCACCTGAATTTCTCACCCAACCAAGCATGAATCCTCCTTTCAATATTGTTCATTTATTACCTTATTGTTTAATATTGTTACCATAAATTATTTATTCATCTCTTGGACAGCCTATGCCAAAGTCACTTTTGAAAAGAAACAATGATAGAGGAAAAAAGAAATCAGGAAATCACATACACTAAGCTACCCTGCAATGGCGTGGCATCCCAGCCAGGATGTGGATTCCTAGCTTTGTACTTAGTGATTTTGGGATGGACTCCAAGATGCCACGACCCTGACCAAGAGACGTGGTTAAGCATTTTAGATGGATGGACTTAAAACTGATGGCTTTATTATTGGTCATAAAGTACATAGGGAAGAATTCTAATACAGCTGATAACTTTGTTCATCATACACTCACCGGCCACTTTATTAGGAACACCTATACATCTGTTTGTTCACACAGTTCTCTAATCAGCCAGTTATGTGGCAGCAGCACGTTGCATAAATTCATGCAAAAATGGGTCATGCGCTTTAGTGAATGCATTATCTTCAGAATGGGGAAAAAATGTGATCTAAGTGACTTTGACTTTCGCAGTCATTAGTGCCAAATGGGGCAGTTTGAGTATTTCAGAAACTACTGGGATTTTCCTGGGAGCAATAGTCTCCAGGGTCTACACAGAATAGTGCAAAAAACAAAAAACATCTTGTCAACAGCAATTCTGTGGGTTGATGAGCAAGGTTAGAGGAAAATGGCCAAACTGGTTTTAGCTGATAGGAAAGCTACAGTAACTCAAATATCCACTCTTTACAGCAACGTTGGGAATCTCTGAATGTATACCACATTGAAACTTGAGTTGGATGGGCTACAGCAGCAGAAGGCCACATCAAGAACAGGAAAGTGAGACTACAGTGCACACTGGCTCACCAAAACTGAACAGTTGATGAATGAAAAAATGTCAGTCAGGCTAAATAATTTCAACGTCTTCTGTGACAGGCAGATAGTAAGGTCAGAATTTTGCATAAATGGCATGAAGCCATGGACCCAACCCAATCAACAGTTCAGGCTGGTGGTGATGATTTAATAGTGTAGGGAAGGCTTTCTTGGCACATATTGGGCCCCCTAATTCTAATCAAGTATCGTCTAAATGCCACAGCCACAAGTTGGTCACAATTTACCCATCTTCTAATGGCTACTTCCAGCAAGACACAAAACACAAGCCATCTCAAACTGGTTCCATGAATATGACAGTGAGTTCATTGAACTTCAGTGGCCACCTCAGTCATCAGATCTGAAACCAATAGAGCACATTTGGGATGTGATAGAACAGCGGATTGGCAGAATGAATATGTAGCTGACAAATGTGCAGGATTTATGTGATGCAATCATGTCAACATGGAACAGAATCTGTTAGGAATGTTTCCAGCACCTTGCTGAATCGATGGCTTTTTTGAGAGCAAAGGAAGTCCTTCCCGGTATTGGAATTTTGTTCCTAATAAAGTGGCCGATGAGTGTATATGTCACTGCATATATTGTAAGTTAAAGAAAATTCTACATAATGAAATATTTATTATATGTCTAAGTTAGCTTGATGCTACTTTCACTCAATAACAAATGCAAACGAAATAGGTAGATTTCATTAAACATGTTCTATGTTGGAACAATTATTGAGTCCAACCTAAGACACTGTACCAAGGGAATCTGCAGCTTCATCCCTCACTTTTATCCTGTTATTGCTGAGGAGGCGAGATAGCTTATGCATTAATCTTTTTATTTCCAGATTCTAGCAAATTCAGATTTCTTCCTCCCTGGAGTGTCTTGGGCCTAAATATGTATCTATCCAAGCTGCTGTTATTGGGGTCAACTTGAAAAATAAGGAGCCTCAGCACAGCTTATATGCAACAGAACATTTGAAATGGAAATAGTAATGGAAAATATCATCTGATTTGTGTGTGTTAAGTGAACGTGCAATAGTAATGTGTGTGTTTTTAATTTTTAGAGTTAAATAAAGGTTGTTTAGCCCCATTTATTATTAGTTTTGAGAGGCCACACCACAGGCCTCAACAGCACATCTAGTTTGCTGGTGGCTTTGCCTTCCGTTCTTGTCCACAGTTACTGTCTCAGCATCTTCATTTTAAGCTATGCTTCATGGTTCTCGTTCATGATCTTGTGATCTCATCTCAAACTGGATCTGTAAAGCTCAAGCTGTGTAAAGGACCTTTGAAATGCTGTTATGCTGGTCACAAGTGTGAACCTTTACTCTCTTGTTGTCAGATGAAGTTCTTTACCTTGTCCTGCACTCTGGCTTGAGCAAAGCTGACAGTAAGCGAGACTGCAGGTACAACCAGCCAACCTCAACTCAGGTGCCTCAGGCCATGAGGGGTCTAGATTGTGCTCAGAAACCGCTCCCTAGTCGCACTTCAAATGTCAGTTATGTTCTGTTTGAGTGTGGAGCTATGATAGAAAAGACAAGAGGTTAACCAACATAAGCTCTCTGGAAAGCTATATGGGGAGAAGTGGAAGGGAGAAATCCTTTTGAAGAATTCAGTCTCTAATATTCAAGATTACCCACTCTGACATACATGAATCTCTCTCTGTCTGTTTCTTTGCTTCCTGATGCCTTTAAAAGTAATGTTAGAGGTTTTTATTGTTAGATGTCTTTAAAACAAATGAGCTTAAGTATCTTCATTATCATCAGATCAGCTCTTAAGCTCCTGACCTTCTGGCACCTTCTGACCAATCTCTTCTGTATAGATCTTGACACTTTTAATATCTGCTTTACAGAGCCTTTAAATGACTTTTATCTAAAAAGTTTCTATCTGTGTGGTCTTCCCAGTTGTATAAGTTCATAAGTATTGTTTGACTTTGTTTGTTTTTAGCTTCAGTTAAATGCAGTATTGTAGTTCATCTTGTATTGTCATCATATAATTGTTACTCAGTGCTCATGAAAGCAAGTATCTTTATGTAATCCTAACTTTGTAAAGAATGTCAGTAATAATACCAGGACCTTTTGTGGAACTCGAAATGGCAAACTTCTGAATCAAAATCAACTAAATCTTTGATCCCCTTTCTGTTATTCTGACCCCTTTCGCTTTGTTTTTTAGCCCTTATAGAAGCTAAGCTGCTGACCATTCAGAGAGCAAGCACAGTTCCCACTCGAAGAAACAAGTGTATTAAATATAGAACAGACTTTGAGCAAAGAAAAACTTATTTTGATTTCACACTTGACTGAGGTCGGTTCACCAGCTGCTATTTGTGTGCTGGAATGAATAGTCCAATGACACGTATATGTTTGTGTGTGTGTGTGTGTGTGTGTGTGTGTGTGTGTGTGGTCATGTCAGGCTTGTTCTTACTACTCTTTTCTCTTCTTTGTCCTGGGGAAGGTTCATCCAAAACAATCCCTAAGAAGCGCTAACCTCTAGGCTTGAGAAAGATGGCAGTGAGGGTGTGGCAGAGGCTGAACAGGAAGACTTATTTTAATAAATGTATGAAATTAGCATATATAAGAAAATACATTTGTGCATTTGAAAACATTTTCAAGAAAAAAAATCTCACAATAAATTTATGTATGAAATATAAAATGTTTCATTGCAAAGAAACCCCACAGTCAGGAAACATTTTTCCCCTGTGAAAGGGAACATTTTTTTCTCTGGGATAATTTTGGTAGCAGCTAATACATATTATTACTGAAATTGCCTCAAATTGGTTGCCATGGTTATCTATTTAGCTTTGGGCCACGACAAGCACCATGATTTCAGTGAAGAGACAAGCTAAAAAGAGATGGAGAGGGAGAGAGGGAAGGAGTGGTATGGGGGGGGCTGAAGAAAGGAGAGAAAGACTCACCACCAGGCTCTGACCTGGTAATAGTGAAGCACTGACTACAGGCCATATTCCAAGATAGTTGCCATGGCCACAATAATTGAGCACAGAAATGAGGGCACGAGTTGCCTGTCTGCGTGCTGTCAGGAGGCTCGATGAGGGAAACGGCTCGAGGCAACACTGCATTCTGGCAGCGGGAAGCGGTACTGCAGATGACAGGAGGAAACAGGGTACGGATTCCTGAGCTATGAAATGGCGAAAACCCACCGAACGTCTGAGAAAGTAGAGACGATTCAACAGTCGCTTTTTTCGACTCATTGCGTATCGTTTCAAGGTTTATTTTTTCATAATTTTTTTTCCTACTGGCTTCACCAAATGAAAGTTCAACACAAATTTCGTAGCAAATGGCAGTACTGGAGTCACCTCTGCAGTTGGTTTGATTTACATCAGTAGCTGAACCGTGCTTTGTAGTGACCTCCAGTCTTGCTGTCTCTGAAGAGCAGGCAAGAGAACTCCTTGGAGTTTCCTGGCTCCTCGTGGGCGTTCCTTGTGGAGGGGAAGCCCTGTGAAGGCCCTGCAGGAGAACGTGCATCTTCCTTCTACGCATCGTGGCATCATGGTGCCCCCCGCATGACGTGCGTGGGTGAGGTGGTGGCCTTGGCGCAATGTCAGGGCTGGTGAGATCATGTGTGGAGGAGGTGGGGGCGGGATCATCCGATTCTCAGAGCTCCGCCCAGCCATAGGGGATGAGCTGCGGTTGGGGAGAATGAAATCCACATGAGCCAGAGACAGCGCATCCCCTTCTGCTCAGCATACCCATGCAATGTCTGAATTTTGCCAGCGCTGATAGGTTGCAGAAATGATGCTGGGTAGACCTAACCTTGAGAGTCCCCCAACACACTGCTTCAATTGTCTTTTCTGTTTTAGTACATGAACTACCGTCATACAACACACACCTCCCCAAACACACACCTTCCCAAACCCATACAAACGCACACTCCTTAAACATTATTGCTTTCTATGCTGGGGTGATGGGGGGTGGAGGGGGGATTCTTATGCCTGGGACTGGAATAATATGAATTTAGATTTTTTTTCCCCCAAAGGATTTTTTACTGCATGATAAGCCCTCTGGGAGAGCTTGTTTGGAAGTACAATCTTCAAGCATTAAATAAATGGAACTGAATTAAACTGAGATCTTATGTAAGATCCAACACAAGGTTTTCTTTTGGCTCCACACATATCCAAATGTATGATTTTTCAAAGAGCCCTGCTGGGTGAACCCTTGGTTTTTTATCATAGCTTAGCGCACAAAGAGAACATGAGTGACATTTGAAGAGTGGCTGGGGACCGGTCATTTAATGCCCGATGCCAATCGGGGGTGTGCGTCACGAACAGCCTGGAGGAGCAAAGGAATGTGTGTTGTCGTGTGTGCCGTTCTGCGATAGAGCTGTGAGCTGTATGTGGCGATGAGTCACTGACATCCCTTTGTTGTGTCTTCACTGGGGGAACTGGTGCTAGGACTCATTTCATCCAAAAGGCTTTCTTATTTGTCGTGAAAACTGTTTTCTTAGATTTGCTTTAAAAAAAAATAAAGCTATAGTTTTTTTCTCTTCTGCTATATAAGCGTTTAATACTCAGTTGCAACATTTCCTGTTGATGTGCTAAATTTATTCCACCTTTGTGGATTAAACTGTTTTTCCCTACTGAGCTAAGAAAAATTTAATTTCAAATCTCATAAGAGTCGTGTTGCCTTTTGGAGGGTTGTCACATATTTACTACTCATCAGAGGTCAGTGTCTTTGACTACACCTGTGAGAATGAGCATTGTAAATGGACAGGTTGTGCAATTTCTAGAATATTCTGCAAGATGGTATATTGCTGGCACTGAACTTGTTGTTAAAGTCAGTGACTCTACATAAATTATGTGACGAGATCCAGGCGTGCATGCGAGAGACACAGAGGAAAAACACACTTTTCTAAAGCACAGCTGGTATGAAGCAGTATGGAAAAACGGGGCGATACATGTGTATGGGGGGGAGGATGAATCATGGGTAACTAAATGATCCGTGTCACGTTGCTAGGTAACAGCGGGGCTGAATACTACAGATAAAGGGAAGCGTTCCACCCCTGCCTGTGAGCAGAGGGAGGGAGGGCGAGCGAAGAGAATGTCGGCAGGGGGAGGTGCTGCGTGACACAAAAAGGGACAACCTCAGAATCTACAGACACACGTCCAACCTTTAAAACCTCCTGTCTTACACTTCTTGCTGCCCATCTCCCTGCTCTTGTTTTACTGATTTAAACATCAGAATTAACCACATACATTTGCATGTGGGTCTCCTGAGCAGTTTTACTTCAATCTCTTTCTCTGCTGCTATTTCTCAGTGTCTCTCTCACTCACTTTTTCTCTCTCACACACTCACACACATAATATCTATTTCTCCAGTTGTTAGCTCTTGCCACTGGATTTATCTTTCAGTCTGTGTCACTCTTAAACACCCCTTTGGTAGTCATGTATATGAACATGGTGATGGACATCCTTGGTAGACATGTTTGGTTGACATGTAAACATTGCTTCCAGCAGACAGTTATGTTTCATGGCAGTGTGCTTAAGGGAGGCCATTTACTCTTTAGTCTTTAGGTACCAGCAGGGAGGGGAATGTCCGCCTTGTAGGCCAACTGTTGATCCCATCATTGAGCTGTTTTAGAGCTGGTATTGATCCATCACCTCCATGATCTCTGCAGGAGATCAGATATCTATATCAGTCAGACTTCTGAGGTTTGCTTGGTCTTTAATTAAACTCAAGTACAAACAGACCAATTTAAAGGTTCTCTGCATAATCAGTAGTTTGGGCACTTTGCTGTCTTCAGAAGATTTGACCAACTGTATTATATTAAATGCAAAAAAGATAAAAAAATGGAAAGCTATAAATATTCTACTTGAATACAGGGGACTAAATGTCTAAAAGAACATACATTTTTCCAGGTCACACTGAAGTACATGACATTGTATAATACACACATTTTGCTGCTCAGCCTGTGCTAGAGTTGCATTTAGATTCTCTAGATTTTATATTACTTAGATGCCATCAAGCAATAGAGAATGGCATCCATCTATCCTTTCATCCATCCATCCATCCAACCATTATCCTTAACCGTTTTACTCTGATAAGAGCTGTAACAAGAACAGCATCAGTGTTTAATTTTATAAACACAACAGCCTTTCTAGCTGGTCAGGTTTATTTGAAATTAGTTTAAATTTGTTAGCAGGAATGAAATTAATTCCAACAGATATTAAGAATAGTCATATGTTATTTTCCTCAGTGCTGCACAGCTCATTCCCTCAGCAATTATGAGTCGGGTATGTTGCCCTGAAGGGAAATGGCTGTTGACAGGGTGGAAACAGGAAAATCTGTGCTGATGGAAACGTTTATATTGTTCTCATGGCAGTGTGGTACAGCAGTTGTCTAAGACCAGACTCGTGACTTTATAGAAATAAAAATGCATAAATAGTTTTCGGTTTGAAAAAGTACTGCAAATATTTAGGGAAGTTTGGTGGAGTGCAGTATTCATTAGTAATTTCAATTGTCTTCTGTCAATTTTTACCCAGTTAAAAAATAACTGCATTAGATTGTACGACAGACTTTTGCCATCACCAATTCACCTCCTCATTTTCATATTTGTCTATTTTTCTATGCAATATAATAACGCTGCCTGGCATCTGTGTAACTATAGCATGAGGACTGAAATCTTTCCTTTTTTTACATGGTGTGCAATGTGGACATCATTCTTTCTTGTGAAAAAATGAAAAGAACAAGTAGACGCTTTTTTATTTATTGATTTTAAAAAATGAACCATCTTTTTTTACAAAAAGAACACATATTTTACCTTTCAATCTTACACAAAAAGTAGAAAATATTTAAGTTTATACAGTACGGATGTATTTCAGTGGAATTCCTACTGTCTAAACATCCATAAGCCAAGATGACAGCAACTGCTATTCACACCTGCAAGTGTCCATTCTTGTGTACAGGTCCACAATAAGGCCTTTCTGTTCATTTTCATGTTTCCAGTATTGTGCACAATGTTTTACATCTATGGAAATTTTCAAAGTAAATGTTGCCCAGACAACCACAATTACACATTTCCTAAAGAGGTCATAACACCATTAATGTATATTAATGTATATTATGTATTATAAAAAGCTTCAAGACAGGATCCAATACTGAACTACACACGTCCATAAAGAATTGTTGATTTAATGTTGCTGGTGACAGAAGAGGGCCATGTCACCTTCAGAGGGGAAACCCTCAGTACAGTCATGAAGTCAACACGGAGGCCCTCAGACCAAAGAACTGCAGGGAAGCAATTGCGTGTCACTGCTCCGGGGGTCAGATTATTGTCTGGCGGCTAGTTGTTGTGTAAGCTTTTTCGTGCGAGGGGGTCCATGTGGCGTAGTCTGGGGTACAGTGTGAAGCCTCTTGCTCTGGGGCGATGCTTTAAAGGTGACCTACTTCAGATTATTAATGTCAGCAGAAGGCCTTTTCCTCAGCGCTTTGTGTTTGAGCAGTGAACTGTGTCTGGGATCCTGCGACAGCCCTGCAGTCGGCCATGTTTCCCTTCTTCCCTCCCTCTTTTCTGGCCAGCTGAGGAATACGCGATACCATGCTATAACCATCGTCTTTATCGTGCAACAGATGCAATTCGTCACGTGTAATGTAATTCATTTATTATCTCTCCATTCTGGTTCCTTACATCTGGTGACAGCAAATTAATTATATTCTCTGATGGATGCTCTGTATTATTATAGTACAGTCTCACTGTCATTTATCCCACAATATGTCTACAATACATCATACTGCAATAATATAAGACATCCCGCTGAAGAATTACTGTTTAAAATTCAGTTTGTCCAAGTGCATGAGTTTGTGTATTACAAAACACTATTCAAATTTCAAATTGAGCATTTTTAATATACTGTTACTCCAGTGTGTTTATTAGTTGCCTCTTTAAAGGAGCTCTAGTTAATACTAAAAGGGATGTACATCCATATCTGAAAGCAATAAATCAAGAAAAAATGAACAATTTAAATTTTCCACAAAGTAAGAGCAATATGATTTTCATATACATAAGCATTTGGTCTCAGACACACACAATTTATGAATTCCTATTTAGGTAACCTCAGCACAAACATTCATGACTACAGTATAACAGTCCACTTATAAATAATGCATTGCACTAGGCAAAACTTCACCAGAACCAAAACAAAACAGAAGTCCAGCTTCACTGTTTGAGTTGCTGTCCAAATAAATCCCTTGGGAGGTACATCTTTTGCTGAAAAATCCCTTGTGAGTAAGAACATTCCTGGAACTGACACGACAGTCTGTGTGGAGAGATTCTTTAACACTCGATCCTGTCTGCCTAAGCAGGGCTGCAGCACAGACTTGTGTGTGTGCAGGGGGTCTTCTCTGAGTAAACACTAAAAACACACCTTGGGTCCATTTGGGAGAGAGAGAAAAAAATAAACAAGATTTTACATCGCTTGACTGTACTCTCCCCCTTCACTCATGGCAAAATGTGTTTGCACCATGGTGGGGAGCAGGGGTGCTACTGCCACAGCCAGAGGTGCCCAGTTCCACAGATGGGTTCTACTGCTCCAGCACCACCGCCTGGAAGCAAAGCCGATGGGACAAATGGCTCAAACTCTGCTCCCCATTGGGTGCCGGCTGCAGTCACGTCATCAGACTGGCAGAGGTCCCCGTGATGAAGCGCATGACCATATCATACACAGGCGGGGGTGGGGGATGCAACTCTGACAGGAGTGCCTCTCTCTGTACGAGCACTCAGAGCCCCCTGCTGGCAGCTGGCTTCAGCCGGATCACCCATTCCCCGCTGGGGTTACTATTGTACAGGTCCAGGAGGTGTGTGTCAGGATCCAAACAGTGCTCACCTGTATAGAACAGCAGCCAGGTGGAGTGGTGAAGAAAACGTTACAGATGCTAACAGGAGCTCCATTCTTCTACATGCTGCTCTTCCTACCAATTTCTAGGTATTTAAATACCATAAATGGTGACAGTACAGAATATTCATTATACTGGTTAGTTTTTGAATACTAAAAGAACATCTTATTACACTTACCGATGTTTCCACCTACTTCATAGATAGCACAGTCTGGGTAAGAAAGAGATCCATTTCTACAGGAAAGATAATGCAACATTGGTTATTGACACTGCATTTCTTTAAAAAAATGTTAAGGTTACTGAGGTGTCAACATATTATTTTGCTTAAATATGGCATCCATTTTTTTGCATTACAGTAATACCTGAATTAACACTGTCGATGAGTTATTGAGAAATGGAGCTTAATGAAATGGTGCTATAAGAGGACATCAATGCAGTATATTGGATAAAAGGAGCTTGAATACTGTGCATGCCCAAAATAACACAAAACTATATTAGCTACAAGTTTAATAAAAGCAAATAAACACAGAAAACTGTATTATATGGATAATAAATGTAAAATACCCCCCCAAAAATGCATTTTTTATTTTTTATAAAATATATAAAATTATTTTTGATAAATTACTATTTTCAAATTTTGATAAATTAGTAAAATAGGTGGCACACCTAACAGAGGTGTTACTATATATGTAGATAGTAATTTTGTGGTAACTGGTTAAATAGTTTACTGATGATGTGATGCTTTGTAAAATGCTTTTGAAACGCACCTTCTGAGCTGCCCTTTACTGTTATCAGAACGGCACAGATCCTGATGGAACTGGGCCAGCAGGTCAGATGCACGGGAGCTGACGTTCAGACGGACCTCCATGGAGCCACTCAGGACGTCGCCCACCTGTATCTTTACAGTGCGGCAGGGCTGGAAGAAACATGTTGTGGAGTTCAGGTAAGCAAAACAAGACTTGCTCTAAAGATGTGCACCTGGCACACAGGGCCTAATTCTTGACGAACATGGGTTTATGACCAACCACAACCCTGCGAAAGCCTCAAACCAATAGTTCCACCGTGAAGGCCAAATTCAGATCTTCTGCAGTTTGCAGAAGGACTTCAGACATAACTTCTTTTTATTGAGAAGGTTCAGACTGAGGACACAGGTATTACCCTGGGGCTGACAGTCAAGACAGGACTCCTCAGTCTGTACAATTGTGATTCCCAGATGTTCTCACCTCAGACGAGTTCTTGTCCTGCTTGTCGCGGCTGTCGGTGTGTATCTTTCTCAGGAGATTCTTGATGCGCTTGTCATAGAACTGGTACCGGCGGCTGCTGTTCTCATTCAGCTTTCGGACCTGACTCATCAGGAAGTTGGGGATCTGTGGGAGAAGGTGCTATTACACTCACATTTGTAAAAGGGAGATTTTTTAAACTATGCTCCTTACTCAGCTTTATTGTGATTTTCAGTTTTATTTCTTGTAGAGTTAATTTCTACTGAGCATCTTTTGCTTATTTAAAGGGTCAAGACTTTATATTATATGATGTATTATGTTTAGAATTCATGTTGTCTAATTTATTTCAGTACAGTAATACCTGGATTAACACTCGAGGTGTGTCCTTGAGAAATGAAGCTTAATGAAACAGTGCTGTAAGAGGCATGGGGATCATGCAGACTAGATCAGTTATACCTTAGATTATAATAAATAAACACATAAAACAATCTGTGGAAAACAAATATATTTTTTTGCATTCTTAAGGTAAATCATGAGGAACTGCTTAAAGATCTAAAATAAAGGATGGCTATTGTGAACCTGCAAGAAGTAGTGCAAATCGAGGTATAACAGTATATGAAGTATATAGAAATAACCATACTTAGTTATGACAATAACATATATAGTTCATGCAATCATCATACAATATTAGAAGCAGTCAAAAGGTTAAGCTGGTGCCTCATAGCTCCTGGGCTGTTTACCTGGGGTGGGGTTCAAATCCAGCTGAGGGTGTGTGGAGTTTGCATGTTTTCCCTGTGTTTGCACCCCTTAGACATTCCTTGGCTTGGAAACCATGCAAATCGGAATCGACTCGATGGGACTTACACACGCCTACACACAAGGGATAGAGACCACATACATACCCTCCAGAGGAGGTCCTGATAACGGATCAGAAGCCGCATGATGTCGGCCGCTCTCTCTGCCTGCCCCTTCTCCACGCCCTCGGTCAGGCGGCTGGGAATGGCCTTGTGCAGGAACAGGTTAGGAGCCATGATGGTGGAAACCGCCCACAGGTTCATGCGGTTGCGTCTCTCTCGGGACACTATCTTGCTGAGGAAGTCTAGCAGTGCCTGGAGAAGGAGATGGAGCTGCAGCTTGGTAATCCTCTTAGAGGATAAACTCACTCGTGACACCCCAACAGCCCTCTCTGTAATTTTAGCTCCTTTTTCTCAAGAAAATGACAGGTTATTCAGAAAGAATATTTCCATTACCTGAGCCAGATAATGTTTCTGTAGATTTTTTTCTTTTTCAAACTAACAAAACAACTTTTGAATTCCTAATTTATTTCATGTAAAGCTGCTATCAGGTCTGTTAATGGGCCGATCACCTTAGGGAAGGACAAAAAGCCCAGTGATCAGGTTGATCTGTGTCTTCTGATGTTAAATGTAACCCTAAATGCTCTTTCTGAAGGACTTTGTCACCTTTACTACTGGAGTCCCGTTGCATAAGCATGGCCAGATAGAACATATGCAAAAAAACTTTTCAGAAAGTGGTAAAAATGTGCAGTGGTGTCATTCTCAGTTTGTGTGGCTTTTTCCAACAATGACTGTAAGCGCGGGAGAGAAAAACACAGCAATACTATGCAGTACAAAGTAAAAGATTAGGTGCAAAGATTGCAGAGCCTTCAGCCTCTTTACAAACCTTTAGCGTGTTCCTGTTGGGCTCTGGCAGCAATAAGACGAGCAGGTTCAGCATATGGAGCTTCTGTTTCAGCTCTGAAACATCTGGAGCAGGAAAAAAGGAAGCAATTGAAAACGCACCTTTGACTTCAGTCCTTCTGGTAAGGAACTGTCGTGTGATCATTGAGCTGGACTGAGAAACACAGGCATTAGAGGAACTCTTCTGATGGATCTGTCTGTAACAGCCTATTCTGTGTTGACTGTATTTTAAACAAAACTCCACCCAGTGCACCATGCTGGACTGAGGTGGTTTGTCCTGCAGTCAGAGACTGTGCCATTGAACCATACCCCTATTAATTAAAATAAGAAAAATCTAATTTATCTTCTGCTAAATAGGATGAGCTTAAAAGTTTAATAATATTTATGTATCACATGCATTCATTCTTTTCATATTGAAGTACCTGCTTTTGAACTTATTTGAGACAGAATTGGTTTCTTACTTAGAACGTTGGTCAGTCAAACATGATTTAGTGCAGGACAGGGTTTCCTTGTCAATTCTATGCACAAATAATCCTGTAAAGTGCAGGCAAAAGTGTGTTGCACTGACCCACTGTTTTTCAACAGTCCTATATGTGGAGTCAAACCCAAAATATCTAGCACCCAAGACGGGTCTTTTTTTTGGTGCAGACCCCCCCAAAACCCTGTGCCCTGTGTGGAAAACAATGGCAACAAAAAGACACACCAGCTCACCCACCCCTAAAAAACTGTCAAACACGTTAAGCAATGAGGGGGTCAGCAATCCCCCATAACACACCATAACTGTTTACAGATACACAGCAGCACTGCATTGTGAGAGTCATGGCTCTCCCATAATGCACTCCTGCTGCATGTGTGTCAATAGTTAGGTACCTAACCATTACTGGGAAATATAAAGGAATTGTGGAAGCCCTGTGATCAATGTCTTGAGGGTGTGTTAGTGTGTTTTATGAATGCAGCTGAAATAAAACTCCATGTTCTGGTACCAGCAGTCTTCCCATTTGTGACCCTGATGACAGAGGGGGGTTGTTGGAATAGTAACACATTTTTAAAATAAATTTCCCCCAAGCAAACATTTCTTTAAACCCGTGGTACCCCCTTTCTGCCTGGCACCCATGGTGGACCCCCTTGTACCCATACATAGTCTACTATTGCACATATCTACACCTGAATCTCTGCCTGTTTATGAAATGCACTGTTGTTTACTCCAAGTTATACATTGCATTTTGTTAACTGAATAAATGTTGTGTAAATGTCAAGAACATCACTGCTTTGTCGGATGGGGTACAAGGCAGGAATGTTTTTTGGATGGGAACAGAGCAGTGGACTCTCTCCCATTGAGGAGGTCCATCTGGTGAGCTGGGATGCCTTTTGCATGTGCCTGAATGTTCTGTGCCCCCTGGCAAAGGTATTTATTACACACTGTAAATACGAAACCGAGCAGGCTGCTGAAAAACTTAAGACAGTGCTTTCTGTCAGCAAATCTGGCGAAGTTTTGGTGCCTGATTTGAATTGAAATGGTAACTCTCGTTATGGAAAAATAAAAACTAAATACTTCTCAAAAAGACTAACATGAAAAGTTTGTTACTGAAAAGTTAATAAGTCAGGGACCAACTATACTAAAGTATAAGAAATGTAATTGGTGAGAGTGAATTATTAATTTTCCATATCTTTCAAATAATATAAGATATAATATAATATATATAATATAAGATTCTCAAAAATAAAGGGAAACAGACGACACCCATGTTCAACATGTAACTAGTCTGCACTGCAAATGTCATGTGTGCATGTAGCGGACCGGTGAACCCACCGCGCACTGCACTGAACGTATTGAGGTGCTCTGCTGTCAGGAGTGGGGAGGGCAGCTCACGGATAAACTTCTTCAAGAGAGCAGCTGCGTCATTGGGGCTGACCTCATCCCAGATGAAGCCCCCCGAGTAGAAAGTGGTCTCAAGCTTCTGCTGTAGTAGCTATAGCATAGAAAACAGCATTGAGGACAGGAGAGGTCAGATGAGGCCCTTTGGTGACACCACTGCTGTGTCTATTGGCATTTATGTAGGGACGCTGCAGTTCGGCAGTCCTGTACTGCACATACACCATGTGCAACAGAGTTCTGCCACCTAGTGTTGACCGGGGATGCATGCAGCGTTTGAAAACGTGAATGGCAAGGAGCTTGTGGCTATATGGCGATCCGGCAGCAGCGGCCAGTTTCTTCAAGTTCTTCAAGTTCGGTATGTTTTTCATGGTTGTGCGCTTAATTGCGATACCTTTATATTGGATGTGACAGCGTAGCTTAGCTTATACTTAAAATCATTTAAACTGCTGCAGAGGGGACACATTGCCAGTATTTGCACATGGATGGTCACGTTGGTCACCTAATGGACGTTATGTGTTTGAACTCAAATTCTCCTGTTGTTACTGACCTTAATTCTTGTCTGGGATCCTGAAACTCGCAGGATCCCTTCAGAATCCACACCCTTTCTTTCCAAGAAAGACAGCAGCTATGACAGAGAAGAGCCAATTCAGAAATCAGTCTATGTGAAGGTCCCACTGGTTCTTTCATAGTTTATGTAATTTTTATACACTAAATGCCATGGCAGTGACACCCACTGTACAACAGTGGATAATTAAAAACTAAAAGAACAAAATACCAGGTCCTCTGACTGATGAATTTACTCAAAAAATTTGCAAGCTTCTCCTCTCATCATGGAAACATTCTTACCGCGTGCAGGAAGAGGGGTATTGTGATGCCTGCCTTGATCTTCTGGTCATTCTCCAGCAGCACAGCCAATGGAACACCAAAGAGAGCGCTCTCTGTGACACGAGACACAAGCAGGAGGATGTGAGGTTAGCATTCATCCAGCACACACACTCTGTGTCTCTGTGTCCTGTAATGTTAGAGGTGTTAAGCAGCTCCACCTAGAGCAAGGGGATTGCACCTGGGATCTTTCTCTTGCAGGTCTTGTACCTCTTGACCTCTAGCTCAAGCAGGTCACACAGGGCGGTCATGTCAATCAGCGCCAGCTGACGCACCTTCTTCATGTCCTGCTGGGAAAGGTCTTGGATACGAGTCACACCAAGGCGACCCTGTGGGCAGATCACCTTCTGTATGGACAGAGAAAGCAAGAGAACAGAGTCACCGATGTAGTGCTAATGCTATACTGTCTTTACCACAGTGTTACTGCTTTATACCTTACATGGCCCCCCAAATCTATCTACTTCTCAGAACAGGTGAGTAACATATTGTACAGATGTTGCTGCTTCCTGGCTTTTTTTCATAAAACATAATTGTGCATACATAAAATCCAGTACTATAGATAAGAAGGGTGGCACATTATTATAAGTAGTGCTGCTGCCACTTGGGCTGTTCGTGTGAGATGTAATCCAGCAGAGTTTGTGTGGAATTTGTAAGTTCTTCCCATATCTGTGTTTGTGTCCTCCAGGTGCTCCAGATTCCAGACACAGTCCAAAGACATGTATTTCAGGTTAACTGGTCACTATAATTAAATGTGTGTTTGTGGCCACCCTGGAATGGACTGGCTTCACATCCAGGGTGTATTAGCACCCAGTGATCATGGTAGAGAATCCAGACTGCCATGACCCTGATCAGAACAAGCAGTTAAGGATAGTGAATAAACACATACACAATTCCTGAACATACCCTCATGTAAAACTGTGTTTGTGGTGTTGAATTTTCATCCTATTTTCAGTGGGACACAAACCATGCTATCTGCATGCTGGTAGTTTTGTTATAAGTTCTATTAAATGGAGATTGACCCCAGTAGTTAACCTAGAGCTGCTGTGCAGGGTCTTATCTTTTTTGTTACCAGTGTGAGGATAGAGGTGCAGGGGACTGAAAATGGCTTACTGGCAGAGTGCCATCGTCTCTCCTGCGGCAGCTGCCATTCTGGGGAAGCCTGGTCTGCTTGAGATGGATGGCAGCCTGCTCACAGTAGGCCACATCCGTAATGAAGACCTCCTCTCTTGGGGTCCCTGTTTGTTGAGGGTCCACACTGATGGCTGACCAGGAAAACAAAATCTTTCTTACACTCCTGATAATAAGGAGCATGCAAAGAACAGAGACATTGCAGTTGCAGGTCCAAGGCCCTGTGAAGAACTCATATTCTGGTTCAGCAGAATTAAATACTTAAAACAATTACAAGTATAAAAACATGAATAATACAATATGGTGAAGTTCTCAAGGAGATCTGGAAGCACATTGCCTACAGCATATTGGCTGAAGTAGAAATGCAGTAAAGATGGAGTTTCATTTTGGGTCAAGATAAACCATGTCCGTCAGTGACTGGCTACAGAAGCAGGGTGTCAGACCAGTGGACTGAGTGTGAAGATATCAGTAGAGTTTTTACCTGCCAGCGGGGCTTTATCAACACTTTCCATGGTGTGCTGCTGGGCTTGTTCCTCACCGTAATGAGACTCGGACAGAGCTGTCTGGAGGACAAACACAAACACAAACACTGAGCAACACGGACAGCTGCTTGGAGAATGATCTATTTCCCTAGCTCACGACTGATATTTTTCTGTCGTATCGACAGCAAAGTAGGAAAAACAAAATGTTTTTCCACGGTCGAATGTCTGATACCATCATATGAACATAATCTTGCAATTTCCATCTGAAAGCTGCAGAGGCACCTGTGATAATACCTGACCTTTGAGTGAATGTGTGCTCATGTCTACTGCCAGTGGCAGTAAGATGACACTGGCGAGATGATATCAGCAACATGTTGTATTGTGTTAGACAGCTCTCTGCCCCTTGGCTGGGTTACTGTGCCAACGGGCCTTTTGTTTGTCTATCGTATTGACAGGGTCAGTTGCTTTAAACTGCAATGAATCCCAGTTTGAATAATTTGCCTTGTACAATAAACAAATTGCTGCTTAGCTGACACGTTTGTCCATTTATACAGCTAGACGTTTTTACCTAATCAGTTGAAGGAACCTTCTCAGGTATGTACCAGCAACATTCAGACAATAGGCCATGTTCTCAATAGCTCGATATCATTTCTTCAAAATATCAATAAAAAAAATCTGAACTGAAATTCCTCTGAGGGTCATCTGCAGTGTCACCCTGAGGAACTAAGTGTTTATGAAGCTAACTAAGTGTTTATGAAGCTACCGGAGTGACAGAGCACCAGTGTTGCCCTGGGTCTCACCTGAGCGACTGGGGAGGTGAAGATGTCACGGACGTCGCGTGGGGCAGGCTTATTCCTCTTGCGCAGTGAGCAGGTGTATGATTCGAGGCGCCGCTGCACAGCCGCTGCTTGCGTGCGCGTCAGTGTGGAGAGCAGCACCACCTTGTCCACGTCCTCATCACCTTCCCCGATCAGGGTGGAGAGGCCTGCATCCTGCAGCCACTGCTCCTCCTGCTCCCCCTCTGCAACACAAGATGCTTCCTCAGCCATTGTTGTCTTTACATGTAAAGAGTGAGGACCACTGGTCCATGGTCATGGTGTCTGCATTTCTACTGAATCAGGAGCAAAGTAGGCCACCTGCGCTGCAGTGCTGCAACAGAAATGTCTAAAATGAATAACTATGAGCTCACAGTGGAGAAATACAGCACTGTGCATTGGTGACCTTGAGCACCGTTTCCAGACACAAACCAAAAATATTCTACTAAACAGGATTTATCTACAAAACAGTTATTAACTGATTTATTTAAAAATTAATATGGCCATTTCATCAACACTGATTCACCACTTTATCATCGTAAATTGCATCGGTGGTGATTGTATTCCTGATATTACTTGATGCCTTTATTCCCCTTATTTAACTTTTTAGACTTAATTGTTCTTTATATATAATGTCTCCAGCAAACATATGTTAAATGTGTTGACTTGCCCTTTGTTTTATTTGTCACCTGTGAAAGTGCTTTGAGTCAGTGTTCTGGATACGGTGCTATATAAAAATAAATTGCATTGTATTGTATATTAAATCAGCCCATTGTTCCAACCAAAAGAATGGCATAACTGTGCACAGTGACTGGGGGGGAGTTCATCTTAGCATTTTCACTGGTGCTCTGCTCACCTTCAGAATGCTTGGAGTCCCGCCTTGAGCTGTCCAGATCACTGTCGGTGCTCCCCTGCTGGATGTTCTCCACTTCACTCCAGAAAGAGTCCAGGCACAGCTTGTCTGGGTGCTCCTCCGAGGAGGGTGTGTGATCAGCGGCTGCCTTGTCCCGGGAGCTGGCCCAGGGCTCCACGTTCATCTCGGTTTGGCTGGAAACCCTTTATGAGAACAGGATGCAGGATGAGAGATGAGAGATGCTGAGGTGAGCACTGTGAAGAAAGAGGCAGTGGGAAGGGCAGCCAGTAAAAAAGCAAATGGTCTTCATTTCCCCCCTTTTTTAAAGGAACACCAGAAAAACTCCAAACAGCACCTAACATAGCCAGCAGGTGCCACTGTTGTCATCTGAGCAGCAAAGCTGCATGGTCTCCCTCACCCACCTCCCCATCAATCGTTAATCATTATTCTACTTCATCTCCTTCCAGCACAGTACATGCATGGCAGTCCTGCAGTCCTGTTAATATTGTGATGCATGTAGTCCTCCCTCCACGCCAGTTCAAAAGTCATCATTCATTTCTTAAGCACATTCTTGCTTGCTGTTTGCAAAATTGTTCTATGCAAAATCTGTAGGTTAACCACAGCGATTTGTTTTCATCTCACTGACAAGACTTAAGAGACACAGGCTCCAGGTCCCACAGTAGGATTTATGAGAAGGTAGTGATTCATTCATGACAGTCATGCTCATAAATTAAAGATGTGTATTCAAGTATCAAATCAGTCTGTCCCTCTCCTGTCAGCAATGTTCACTCATTCATTCATTACCATTAAATGCTTATCCAATGCATGTTCATAGTCTTCTACAGCCTATGTCTGAAGCGTAGGGTATGAGGAAGGGTACACCATTGCTGGGAGGCCAGTCCATCTCAGGGAAATAATACTCATACACTTACAGAACTTTTGAAACACTCATTAATATGAAACACGTCTTTGGACTTTTGGAAGAAACACGCACAAACACAAGGAGAACATGCAAACACCAACCAGAATGAACCAGGTCTAAACCCACAGCCCAGGAATTGTGAGGCACCAGTACAACCTGTACCATTATGCCTCCCAAGAATAAAATGTGCATTCAGAGTATTTAAAAAAAATATGTCCTGTGAACACATTAACCAAACTGATTTTTTTCAACAGTAACATGTTTGTGTTTTACAATATTCCTAAAACTACTGTATTTTACCATTTAGACACAGTTGTCATCTTGAGACAGTCATTACTGAGTGTCATGCAGTTCTTGTACATCTGTTTTTGTCTTTGGAGAACCAGGACTTTTTTTGTGTACCAGCCTTTTTCTATAATCTCCCGGTGCTGTTTTCTGTCCCCAGACAACAAGATTCTCTGTCTGAGCTGCTCAGCAAAACACTGCCATAGTACATGGTCATTATTTATAATAACCTTCATAGCTACATTTCATTATCCGGGATGCACTGTACTACAAACAAAAACAATTTCTGCTTCTATCCTTTATCCGCTACAGAAGTTCAAATTTTAAAACATAACATTATGCTAATACTGACCAATAAAGGAAGTAGCTGCATTTATTCTTTCTGCTGAAATTAACACATTTTCAGATAAAGACAGCTGACTCACAAAATGACATTTGCTTTAAATTACAGATTTGCAGTTTCAGAATTAATGGTCTTAAGGTCATAAAGAGGAAAAGGTAATGACTTTTGTTAAATCCTGTGTGATGTCTTATAAGGGCAGCCAAAGACAGGTAGTGTTCTTATAACGCTGTATAAACACTTGATTTTCTCAGCAGAAAAGTTCCTGCATGCTATAAATAATGTTTTGTGCGTTAGTAAAAGAATATCAAGAAATGTAACAGCAAAGACATTAATTGCATTTGCAGTGTTACTTTAATCATTTACATATTAATATTTCTTGGTGTCAGTGTTTAATGCTACTGTACAACTACAACCAGAAACCACCAATACATGTCAGTGACCCCAGAGAAACTCATCCTCGTTCCACGTAACCCAGTTTGCTTTCGGATACATACAATGTATAAAATCATATGCACTATGCTATCTGTACACACTTCCTCCCTTTTTTATAAGACATCTGGTATTCTGAAAGCTATTTGTAAGATCTAAAAATAGGCTCATTCTGCCATAATCTGTAGATCAGAGACAACGTTCTTAAGATCAAGCAAAAAGCTCCTTGCTGACAAAACAAACAATTTTGTAGTATCAGCAGAAACCAAGCTGAGATCTTCTTGCTAATGTTATTGTTTTATTTCTTAGGCAATCCTTCTACACAGAGCAGTTTACAGTGTTTTGCATTCATCAAAAACCTGTGTAACAGTTGTCCCAGTGGAAGCAGAACTAGCTGCCAAATGACGTCCACAGTTATGTCCACTCCTGTGCTGGGAGGATGTACCTGAAGGCAGTGCAGGTGACCGATTTCGACTGCAAGCTGAACAGAGTGTAGCTGTACTCTTTCCTTTTCCTGCTGTAGAAGCCATGGCCAAAAGAAGGTGCCAGAGTGTATGCAAACCTGTCTCTACCCATCGTGTCCAAGCAGTGTCGCATCTCTGCCACAGAATCCCAGTAGCCTGTTGAGTTCTAGAGCATGATTCCATGGGCTGTGACTACTCTGGCACTCTCACCTGGTAGTTGTGAGAGGCACTGGATGCACACCTTTGCTGTGCTCATCAGGTCCCACCTCCTTGAGCAGACACACCCAATTTCTTAATTGACAGCCTAGCAAGAAGTATCATCTTCTAACAGAAAGTTTGAAACAGTTTCATAGTTTCCAGGACAGGTTCTGGACCAGTGTGACCCTATTTAGGATAAGCAGTTAACGAAAATGGATGGATGCACATGTGCTACATGAATGTGGGGCTACCCCACAGTGGACTGAAGTCCTTTTTGGGTGTATTTTCCTAGCCTTGTGCTCAGTGATTCCTTGATTGGGTCTGGACTGCTGTGTCCCTGAGCAGGAGTAGCATTAAGGATAATGGATGGATGAATTTATGCTACATCATGGGTTCTGATAATCCATTATAACCTCTAAAATGGGTAAAAGTAAAACAATTGAAAGTGTGAGAGTGTGAAGAATGAATGATGTTTTATGCAGTCAAAAGAGGTAAGTCATGGAATCTAAAGTCCTCATACTTGACAATGTTGCTGGTGAGCCAAACAAGCAGTTCCACAGGAGCAACAGGCTTTACAGCATTTTCTTTTAAAACTGGTGCCAGAGCCAGACTTATTCACACTCCCCTGCTTTGCTTTCTCTTTATTTTAACATGCAGAGTACTGTAACAAAATCTGTTTGTGACACTACGCCTTGAAAAATAAGAACAAACCTGTTCAATCCCAGCTCATAACTGAATGACTTCACAATATTTGCCCATATGACCACGTGTGTAGATGAGATTCCATTTTTTGAACATGTTTAAGAAACAAGCATGTAATGTATAATCTGTGTCATTCTTATCCCCCACGACAATCTTGTGCCCCATCTCCTGTAGTTTTAAATTTTTAAAAATGTATAAAATCTGAGGCAAATATGTTTGTAGCAAAATCAATGACACAAGTACACATTTTCTGTGTTTCTTTTCTTGAACAAGTCAGACGGTGTGAGACCAGTTACACTGCAGATTTTCTAATCTGATTCTGGCATAAGGCTGTATGTGTTACATCATTTCACCCACAGAATTGCAGTTAAATGCTCTGTGTAAGACATCAAAAATAGCCTTTCATTGCTTTATATTTTACTGCAGGAGCAGTCAGCTAGAATAGAAGGCCAAGATACAATGAATGACATATAAAAAGGGGTATGAAAGATATTGAAAAGATATGTAGGAGGGTTAAGCCATCTACATACAAATGAACAATAGGGGTGATGTGCAACTTTGATGGTTGAAAAGCTTCCCTGTCTTATACTACCTAGAAAAAATCTAGAAAGATATCCTCCAAAAAGCCAAAGGAGAGCACATATAGAAACTGTGTGGCATCCAGAGAGGATCAAACTATGGGCAAATTTTATTAAAGATTTGTTTTGCTCTCAACCTGCCAGTGGCTTTTGCTAAATGTGTAAAGGTAAATCCTATTTTTCTAGGCTTTTGGCCGGTTATTTGAAAATACCATGTGCAGGCTGATCTATAAGTCATATGTTTCATGCTTAGTATTAACAGAATTACTTTCAAAGCTATACATAGCAGCCTAGTTCCCTCTGCCAGGTATGTGCTAGAGCTAAAGCCTATTGATTTTTTTCACAATAAACACTGCAGCTAAGTGGCCATTCAAACATCCTGCAGCTGCCTGGACAACAAAGAGCATTCTTCTCCACCCATTTCTAGCCCAAGGTTAATCAGATGTACAAACCAAGCTAAATCACAGCAAAACTCACCAGGCATTACAGCCCCCAAATGATTTCAGGCATTTCAGATATCAGCGATGTACAATATTTAACCACATACTTCTTTCTGTCAGCAGCAACCAGCACCTGAGATTACAGGGACTGACTTCACCATCCCTGAGATAGCAGCCAGACCACTGTTTTAATCCTCCACAGGGAATTCCACCAAAAGCCTCTTAAATTCTGAGAAGTTCAACAGTTAAGCATCTCCTACTTCTTCAAGCCTTTTAGAAAGAAAGTGTTAAAACTGAAAGTTAAGCTTTCACAGATTCACAGCATACATTACAAATATAGGTATACTGAGCACTGCACTTGTCAGAGGTGCCTCACAGTAATCTACTGTACATATATACATTTAACCCAGGATATATGATCTATTCGAAATGTAAATCCCACAGCCAACATGCAGAGTACAGATTTAATAAATAAAGCCACCTGTAATCACTAGCTGAATATGCCACAAGAACTCATGAGCTGCATTGAGGGAGAAGGACAAAATCTAACTTGAGGCTCATCCAAGCATACACACCATCTGGAAGCCTTGCCCAAAACTCACCTGGCCTTCGAGCGTCCGATGGCTTTACCAGCGAACAGCAGCCGGCTCTGTGAAGGGCTTTTCCCCCACGGCATCCTGGTTTCTTCCCGCGGCTTGCTGCGAATTGCAGGAAGCAGCAGCTGCCTGCCCCCAGCAAGCTGTTTCCCAGTAATCCGCTCGGCACGTAAACACATTACAGCAAGGACAGTGCGGCCAGCACGTCAGAGCGTCGCATCCTGGCGCAGGAAAGGAGAGGGCCGGGGGCAGCACGCGGGGGCCGACATCACTTCCACCAGCAGGCGGGGGGACCAGGTTCCTCTGCCAGCCTCTCTCCCTCTCATGGCCTCAGGTTCTGGAGCTCCCTGCAGGCCTCTACTGTAGGCTGTTACACCACCCACACCTTTTCCACCCAGCACCGAGAGCGGCAGGTCGCCAGCAACAGAGCACGATCAGTACGCCTGCACCATCACCACCACCTACAGAGCACAGTCACCATACCTACTGGTACCATCGGCATCTGTGACTTGACATAACTGCTTTGCCTGCCATGCTTATGCCCACTGTTGAAAATCTTACTCCGCCAACACTCTTTCCCCTATTCACCAAGCAGAATCTCAATCTTTCCACTCATTCCATCTGCTGTGACTAGTAACTGCTTCCCACCACTTCCACGACTGTGTATGACACCCAAAAACACCAATCTTTCAACACACCAAAGGTCTCTGTTCCTATGTAATCCTTAAGATTGGGTTGAAACTCCTGCAAATCTGCGCCATACTACATTACGTTTACGCTGTATATGGAGCTGATTCACTGGAATAAGTCTGTAAATAGAAGAGAATCATGAGTGGTTTGCGTGGATCTTTGACATTGAGTACAGTAATCCCTCAGCTGCTGTTTCATGACAGCACTCTTTTATTTTATCCATTTTCTGTAATAATTTAGTAAATTATTTTTTTTAAATATCCCGAAATAAGTTGTTTGGAAAATTATATTTTTTATCCAGTTTTCTGTGTTTATTCATCATATTTAGATTTTTAACTAGTCTATCTCGTATTATGCTGTGCATTTGTAGTTTTCAAGCTCCATTTATGCAATATACTGTACAAATGAACTCTTATGGTGCTGCTTCATTAAGCTCCACTTCTCAAGAACACATCTAGGTTGTTAATCCAGATATTACTGTATCTGTAAAATCCTAGAATGTGATTAAATAAATGTTTTGCTAAGTAACTAAGCAATGAAACTGGGGAGAGACAGGACTAACAATGCCTCACATGTTGAGAATGCCTGTAAAATACCACCATGCCCTTGAGCAGGGAGCTTAACCTGGTTTAGACTGTAACCTGAATAGCATTATGTGTGGAGAATACAGTTTATGCTATGAAGCTGCTATTGAACAATGCAACACAGTAAGCAGCATAATACCACACAACTACAGCCACACACTACTGATAAGCACTTGTCTTAGGCTGTGTCTTTGCAATTTGGAGCCTCGTCCATTAGCTTTGGGTGCTAACCCAGGTCATCACAGACTGAGCAACTGTGTACTGGTATGTGTTAAATCCATTGCAAAAATCTTCAATAAAAAAAGTGTTTGTTACATGAAACCTGTATCTGGAAATCTTAATCTTTTATGCTTAACTGCTAAATTAAGTATCTGAACTGGGGTGCAGTTCCACCGATACCTTGAAGCTGCTCCCAGGTGTAGATAAGTGGACTTAGCCAAGCCAATCATGAGAGATCAAGAGGCATAAGTGATCTTTTAGTTCAGAGGTGGGATTACACTCACCGCACAAATGGCAGCCAGGCCCAGTGCCATGGAACATCTCCACACGGTTTATTGGTCCAGGCATACTGTGATCATCTGAGATTAGGCAGAGCACAGCACGTTCTCCTTCTGGGGAGATGACAATCCCAAGCCCAATCCCAAACGTGAGGCCGCAGCACTGTGTGACCTGGCACTGTCAGTCAGCACGTGAAAGCTTGTCAGGCGGAGAAGACAACTCAACCGGCCCCTCTCTGCAGCCTCTGCACACCTCCTGACTGGCCAGCTTCCCTGTTTGCTTAAGAAACAAAGGAAACACGCTCTGTTGCTGTTCCTTCTCTAGAGCCTTTAAATACATCAGTGTCACCCTGGACTGGCTGTGTCACCTGGCAGCCGGCGAACTTGCGACTGACGCATCACGTATCAGGACACAGAGATCCAGATCCAAACATTACTGAGTACATCTACACCAACACTTACAACTGTTATTGGCATACAAGGTTTAACTGAGAGAAATTTGAAGAATTTTCACAATCTGTGTATAAACACACACAAACACTTTGTTGGTGAGGAATGCTTTTTATTTAATCTAAAGTGCTTTTGCCACAGTTCTATATGTACAACCTACAAGCACGATTAATCAAAATTAAAATTATTTTCCAATCACTGTGGGCTGCTATCAAACAGCTGACATTGAATTAAATCCTGCAACATGACTGAGCTTCTCACAGCTTTCCTCAGATTTATTCCAATAATCTAGTAGGTCCTGTTCCACTAACCAATTGAAGACCACATGCTGACCAATGCAAGCAACACACACCTCCATGGAACAAACAGCCTCCGCACTGCAGGAGGAACGAAAGCAGGAGAGAAACACTACGAGGCCCTGAACTATGATCGCACATTGAAAGAATCTGCGACTTTACAGTGTTTTTTCATTTGCAGCCAGTGCCATGAAGCAGCAGGTTCTTATCAGGTCAACAGGACTCTGTACAGATATATACAATGCACAACACACTTTGTGACACATGTTGGCAGCACGTTTTAATGCTCTTCACCCCCAACTCAGGTGCATACCTGCTCCCCCGCTTTTCTGACCTACAGCTCACCCAGATAATCCAACACAGTTGGGCACACGGCCCAAGCAGCCTGTTGTCCAGCAAAAGCCCTTCACGTTAACAGCACAGCTGCCATATGGACCTTGTGGATTAAAAGGTGCCACTGTCACTGTTTAGCTACCACAGTTCGACTTTCCACTGCGGGACACAGGTAACAGATTGCAGTGAGTCGAGTAAATCTCTTCCCTAGAGAGCCCTTGTATATGTAAGCGTTGTTCCAAACCTCTCCTTCATTGACTAATTACACCTATATTTTTGACAATCCCCCCCTCCAGTTCTTACTGACGCTTTCTGTATCATACAGCATCCATAAAATACATTAGCACGAGTGCTGACAGAGCAGCAGCTTTGCATACATACAAATACCAGGACAACCAGAGCTGTGCTCACTAAAATTTTGGGACTACTGTGTTTTTGATAATTCACTGTGGTGTGCATTGTTCTGTCACATTTGCATACAGTACATGGATATATAATTCTGAAATCAATCGAGTAACAATAATTTACAATATATTATATACACTGTAATATGTCTTAAGGACTAGCTGATGAATAGTGTTTCTTTGTCCAACAGGCAATGGAAGGAAACATTAAAAAATAAAACATGAAATGAATAGCAGTTATCTGAAACCAGAGAGCAAAAAAATAGAATATTGTATATTTTTCACATTTTTGTTAGGAAAAACTGACACTGATAAAAAGAAATAGAGTTATTGTGATGACTGAATTTATTTACACCATTTGTTACTACACATGAATGTTGAGGTAAAGTTGGAATATATTTGCAGGGACAGCTGCAGAAGGACAATGGACAGCACCAGTTCCCCAGTGCAGACTGTTGCCCCACAGTGACCTGGCAAGATCATCCTGGGAGAAGGTAACTTACTGAATACCTCTCATTTTGGAAGCACATCCCTGGGCAATACAGTTTAAAGATTTTCAGAAAATTCTGAAATGATAAAATAATACAATACTACAATGCTCTTATTTTAACAATTACTTTACCACTGATAAAATCCTTTTATTATATTTTGTATATATTGTTTTAGTGACTTATTACCTGAACTAGTAACGGACTTGCGCATAAAAATAATAATGAAAAAACAGTTTTCGATAAAATATTATATTTTCACAGTGCTAAGAGAGTAATGAAATATATTTACATTGGTGTGTGCAGGTTGCCTATAGTGACCTGCATTGTCTCCTGTGTAAAGAAGCTCCCAATGGTCACTTTATTGCGTACAAATCGGTCCACAGCCATGACTGTGCTGGGTTTACCGTGTTTACCGTGTTGGTACCTAGCAGAGGCCGTCATGAGGAGCACAATGCCCGTAGAGGAGCAGCATCTCCGCGCCTCCTTCACAAAGGAAAGGTGGCCATAGCAACAGGTCTGCAGCCCTTAGCAACCAGCAACGCTTTGCAACACCGCGCCGAGCTACAAGAATGTTCACTCACCAATTCACCACACATTCGCACATGTTCTCAGCTTTCCCGTTGTAGGGTTATAAACCTAATACCACTGTTTCCAGCAAGCGGCAAACACATGCAATCGACAGCCAGTGTTGTGACACAAAAGAGAAGCGCGTTCTACGCACCCGGCGAGTCCGCGGCAGGCAGATGCTGCAATGAGCGGCACGAGCCCCAGAAGCGCGGCTGTTTCGGCGGGAGCGACTTACTGCAGAAACGCGCCTTCGCCCTGAGACGCGCGCGCGGGAGCTCGTGGTATCGGCGGCGCGCGCCACCCGTGCCGAGCCTTTAGTAACAAAGCGCTCAGCCGCCAGATGGGCACGCGCTGCCATCACGTTGTCCTGACTCCCCTCTGACGTCACTAGCGGCCAACGGGACAATGCGCTCGCTCCCGATAGGGTAGCAGAAGGAACATCACTAATAATAATAATAATAATAATAATCAGTTGCCTAGTCTGTGAATCTCTCTAAATGCTCACTACAAAATAAGACGTTTTATTTTATGTGCATATAGTTTAATTCGTGCGAATTTTGATGTTTCACCAACAGCTCGAACGACCTGACAAATCAACCCCTGGCATTTTTATTCGGTGAACATTTAAGTGCTGCAGGCTTCAACTGTGCAGATGTTCCTCAACCCATGTATTTCTAATAGGACCCACGCGGGGAAAACAGTGTGAGAAAGTGCGGGAGGAAGAAGCACTGCGGCACCAAAAGCGTAAAAGAGCAGGAAACTGTACTGTAGTGTCCAGCACTGTCCTCTGGGCTTTTGGGTTTTTCCACGTTATACTCTTTGCAATTAATACTAACTTTATAGAACAAAGCCGGAAATCTGAGAAATTTTAATCCCTTTCAAAATAAAACATACTCATCGGTTATTCTTTTGCCGTGTTGAGCAACATTTACTGCAGAAATGTCGAAGGATCCCAAATGTAAACAAATTACAAACAGCTGGTAGCTTCTTTATTAGTTTTGCTGAATGTCGTTCTGCAACAATCCATAGTCCTGTAGTTAGCATCAATATAATGACTATCAAAATCATTTTTCTTTAATTAATTTAATAAATTGCCTTGTTTTGCAGCATATATCATGTTTGGTCTATAACATTTGAAAAATTGCTATACTCAAAAATAAATTGAGCTATAGAAAATAAAGTACTTATTATACAGTATAAACTATATACTATTTGCTATACTATATGCTAGTCTCAATAAATAAATATAAGAAATAGCATATATTTTGTTCATGTGTAATTTATTATATTAATAATACGTGTTAAATACTGAGCTACTCATCCTCTCACCAGACCTTTCTACAGCAGCTTTGCAAACCTAGTTCTATTCAGCATGGAAAAATGTGCTGCAGTGGGAAGATTTTTGACAAGGGAGATAAAGCTGTAGCTGTCTTCCTGTTTTTGTTTTCTTTTTCTTCTCTACAAGACAATTCACTAAATCCTGAGTTGTGCATTCGCACCGAGGGTAGTAAAACAAGGCCCTTGTTTCCTGCCATTGTTCCATGAGAAACTGTGATGGGGGCAATGCCGCGCCCACAGTTTCAGCATGCTCATTCACACTACTTTTTTAATAGTTTCTATGGATACAGTGCACATTCCAGTCCTTTCTGCAGTGGATGGGAGACCCTGTTGCACTGAACTGAATGTGTGAGCCAAAAAAATTGAGCAAGACACTTAAAACCAACAGTCATCTACTGTACATGCATGTGTATCTCATGCTCAGTAATAGCACTGTTTTTGTCATTTTTTTGCATGCCAAAGCCAATAAGTGATAATTTTATTCCCCACAGCTTTAGTTCAGTGATATTATGAAATCTATGATCAGAAATGTGTTATTAAACTAATTTTATTCTTATCAATTCTTAAGAACATATCCCAAATATATACATACAAATGGAAGTGGAAGCAATGCAATACAAATTTCTCAAGGCTAAAACTTTATTTTCAGGTCAAGTTATTTAAATCGTACAATAACCATGGCTTTTCATTCAAATGCAAAAATCCATGTGACCACATAAATATTTTCATTCCTGACACATATATGTTCCTGGGTCCTCATGTGTTTTTACCTTTTTATCAGGTTAAAGGTAATGAGGACCTATTAGGTTCCAATCAGTTGTGGCGTCCTTTCAAAAATGTGCTCATGTCACATGCTTAAGCTCCTGTGAAGACAGGCAAAGTTTGTTTGCACTGGGAAGCTGCTCAGGCTTCAGTTGGCTTGCATCCTGACATGTGTTTATTAAGCTGGATTCATTACCTTGTGCTTAAAGTGTGGTGTGAATCAGTGCAGTGTGGCTAAAGAAACACTTGCAGAAGAGCGAGTGAGAGCGATAAACACATCACAGGCTTAGTGCGCTGCAGTATGTACTTCAACGAACATGCTGCTTTAACTGTGGACATTGTAGTCAGTAAAATCAAGACATCTTAGGCGATTTCCAAGCCATGCTTCTTATGAACAAACTGTATGCTGTTTTTATCTGGCTGCCCATTCATCCGTATTGCCACTCATTTTGGTCTTAACCGTGACTTGTAATGCCGTGGTGTAGATAAGACTGGATTAGAATTTAATTTTCAGTAAGTGTAGAGGAGAAGAATTTGACAGTAAGTACTTTTCCACTGCATGTCACCTTGGACAGAAATGTCAGTTGAATAAAGAATAACAATGCAGCAGTGGATGAATAAGCAACGAATGTCCCTCAGAGAGCTATCATTAAAGGGGTGAATGGGTTTATCAGTGTAATTATGCTGAGAAAGTTCAGGAGTCTGTTTTACATTTACAGCAGTCCAACACACAGGTTTCTGGGCCCCCACATCCAGAAATGTCCATCTAAAACCTAGCTTTAATTTTACTTTTTTTAACAGTAGAATTACTGCACACAAACAGGGACTGATTGTACTAATGTGGATGAAAACATCAAAACTTGGGTTCGATTTATTCGTAAAAGTGCCATTAAATGACAGCAAATCTGAAATACCATGTCTGTCTTGTCACATGAGGCCACACTAGTGGGAAAATATCTGTTACAAACAATTATTTTAGCTTTTTTATTTGACGTGTGGTAATTCGTAGATTATCTGGTTCCTTTCCTCCCAGTGACTACATCTCCCTCCATTTCATACTTACAAATGTTACAGAGGAGCTATATCTCCAGCGAATTGCAATACTTCTGAAATGCTTTAAAAATGTGGGCCCCACAGTTACTAGAAGTCGTGGTTTTGGATTAGAGATCCTCCTCATTGGCCTCCTTGGCTGCTTTTTGAATGTGACACTGGCAGTGAGAGATGTCCACTTTTTTTAGTGCACGTCGACAACATGGGACTTACGCCATCAAGTGGTGAGACAGGCATGTTGCCATAAGAAGGGATTTACAAGGTTTGAGTTATTCGAATAGTAGTAACCTTTTCTTAGTTTACACTAAAAAGAAATACTATGTCAGGTAATCAGCTTTATTATAACTTACCAGATTGTAGGATAGTGTATCCGTCAGGGTAAGTACCTTGATCAAGGGTGCGACAGCAGCAGGGGAATTCAACCCATAGCAATCAGGTTGCAAGCTAATAAACCCTAAACACTGCCCTATTTTGTGGTAGATTTAAAATTGCTACACCTTTGTAAAGGGTCTAAAAACCTTGTGCAGTTTCTGTAGGTGCATTTATATATTCATGTGTGGTTTCTGAAGTCTGGGTTTATTTTGGCCAGTTGCTACACCCATCTGTCAGAAACACTGCATTGGACTACATTTACAGATCATTCCTATATGTAATTATGGAGATACCTTGGTTGTTTACTTAGCCATTCTTAGGAGANAGTTGCTACACCCATCTGTCAGAAACACTGCATTGGACTACATTTACAGATCATTCCTATATGTAATTATGGAGATACCTTGGTTGCTTACTTAGCCATTCTTAGGAGAGTGTATCACCCTTCTGGTTTAGGAAATGACAAATACAGTAGTGTATGTGTCTGTGTGTGTGTGTGCGCATTTGTGTGTGTCAGTGTGTNAATTATGGAGATACCTTGGTTGTTTACTTAGCCATTCTTAGGAGAGTGTATCACCCTTCTGGTTTAGGAAATGACAAATACAGTAGTGTATGTGTCTGTGTGTGTGTGCGCATTTGTGTGTGTCAGTGTGTGTGTGTGTGTGTGTGTGTGTGTGGGTGTGAATTGGAATTGTTGTTTAAATGCCACAGGAATGTGGTAAAGGTGAATTTGTGCTCAACAGGGGGAGTTTCAATTCACCATGGTCAAGGTTGCTAGAAGACTTGTGTGGGGCACCAATGCTCCATGGGCCTCTGTCCCTTTGCTCACCCTGTTTCTTAAATGCCACACTAAGGAGCCGTTGGAGTGAATGGGGTCCCTCTGCTGCTCACCATGTCTGTAGAAAAGGTTCTGCAGACCCCAAGGCAGCAGAAATCTCCTAAATGAGTCAGCAGGCATGTCGCCATCTAAAGCACCTACTGCAGTGCAGCCGCAGGCACCGGCTAAATGAAATGTCAGTATCAGTTAAAACAACTTCTTCCTCCTGCAGCTTTTTATATAACTAACAGCAGATGGATATGTTGCATAAATGTCTTGACTGCCTTAATTCTGAGTGTGAACAAGTAACTGAGCTTCACACTGTGGTTATGCTGAGAAATTTCTAGTCATATAGTACTACATAAAACAAACCGTGCAGGAAAGTGAAATGCATTAAAATCATAGAAATTTCACAAAGTGGTGCCCTTGTTTACTATGTGCTGCAGTAGTTAAAATGGTAGTGTTACGAATTGTACGTGTTAGTTACTGCATATAATTTAATTTCAAATACCGACGGTGCAAGAATTAAGACCTCAAATCCACCACTAGGGTCGTGCTCTTGCCTCAAACAAACACCTTCAGCGAAGACTGCCTTTAATGACGTCATAGTTTAACATCGATGTCTCGAATGGCTCAATTAAATTCTTTAATTAAAAAATGCTGTTAAAAATGTTTCCAAGTTACCGAGTGCTATGAACTGAAATTACCCTGTAGTTGAAAGGTGCCACTGAGCTCTGTAGGGAACTTTGGTCATCGTAGTGAAAAGCACTCGCACTTTCAGCAAAATCGCATCTCGACATACAGTTTATGAATTTCCCGTCATGGCGATTGTGGCTGTAGGTCAAGTGCTAGAAGGAGCCCGCACAGACGCAGTTAGATGCCAGCTCGTAGTACATTTCGTGAGTGAGCATGTCTGCAGTGGGTGGGGTTGATGGGGTGTTCGGTTTACGTCTGTTTTTCGATCCCCCCCCCCAAGCACCCCAACAACCCCAACACCCCCCCCGGCACCCCCCTCCAAGGCGGCCACGGTGACGCACGAGGGCGACCGTGCGGAAACCGCATTGCCAGTGCCCTCCCCTCCCTTCCGCATACCGCCCCAGTTTGGTTCTTTTTCTACTCTCCTCGACATAACATTATAGTTTAAATTGACACCATTGACAGCTTTCATCGTTATGCATTGAATTTTACAGCGGTTTATCTAGAGTATTTTTGCTGTGTCAGTTCAGGGTAAGTAGTTTGATCAAGAATAGTACAACAGGAGTGGAGTTCAAACCAAGAACCTTCTTTTTTAGGAGTCGAAACCACTGCGCCACCTTCTGGCTTTACGTTAAGGCAAAACCAAAAAAAAACTGCAAGGTTCTTCTGGCAAGATCAAGATAAAGGTGTATCTTTGTGACAAACTCTGTCAGAAATCCTCCAAGGTGAGGAAGCAGTATGGAATCACCTCATTACGTAATAACTTATACAATAGCTGATAAACACTGCCCTATTTTGTGGTAAATAGATTAAAAATTGAAACATGTTAAAAATGTTTAAATTATAATTAAACTCTTTACCAATAAATTCTTTTTGTAATGTTAGTTTTTGTAATTCATGTGATACAATAAAGAAGTTTGAAGACTGACCACCGTGTGGTGCTGCTGTGCTGATCACAGATAACTTGAAAGCACAACAGTGCCATACCAAGGAGAGTTTTAAGACTTATTGACTGACAGAATAGATAAATATTAAAATACAACATAAAGTAACAGTAAGTTATTCAGTACTTGACATATCCTGAAAGTTAGGACAGATTTATAGTTAAATGTGAAAATAGTTATGTTCCAATGTTTTATTTGTACTTTATTCTTATCAGGGTGATGAGTACTATTCAATAGTATTTGTTTTGTATCGGAAACAATGTTAAATATGTAAATTTCAGTATACGTATTGAAATTTTATGTTAATGCATACATGACCTGCTGCAAAGACAACGAGCTTCTGAACCAGTTAAAATAGAACAACTACAAATGTGTCTGTAAATGGATGTAACAGTTAGGTTTACTCAAGTAGGTTTTATTATTCCATCACTTTTATATGACTTGTTTTTCTTTTTTATAGCACTAGAGTATTTTATTGGAATAATTTGCATTAAATGTCTGGCTAAAGGATGCTACAACTGAAATTTAGACCTTTGGGTTATGACTCAGTGTCCTTCACCACAGCAGGGCGGGGTTCCCTTTTCATGGTCTTGTTCATATTTGTCTTCAGATGTTCGCCTGTGGCCTGCAGCCTGTGGAAAAACGTTGGGTTGACCTTGGCATCAGGCTGACAGCTGCTCTTAGTCAACTGGAAGTCTGTTGATAAGCCAGACCTCATTGCCAGTGGGTTCTCGCTTCCTTCTGCATCTCAGCCTGCTAATGTTCCAGCTCAGTGCTAATGGGCTGATGGAGCCAAAAGGGATGCATGACCTACATTTCCTTCTTGAGCCCCTGCCTTGCATCCCAAGAAGTGTGCTTCCTGGGAATGGATCCTAACCCTTTCCCTGCTTGGAATGCTGCACTTGTGGGTCAAGCAGATGTTCAGTGAAAGCTACATGTGGGGTATGCAGCTCCTGGAGCAACCAGCACTTGTTTGTGTTTCACAGATGTCCAGTTGTCATTTTCTTACTTCAGTTCGGTAGGGCATCACTAAATGCAAAAATTAATTATTATATTAGTTTCAGAGCACATTTTAAAGGCAGGCCAATGTGATCATGCTGTGAACATTTAACTTTTCTATCACTGAAGTCAAAAAGCAAAGTATATTTGGGGGTCAGTATTGTATGGGAGATGCAACAGTCCTCCAAACGGCCTTGACAAGACATATTAAAGAAATCAATACATAGATCAAATCTAGTCAACACAACTCATAAGAAACATGTTTCACCAGGCATTAATAGACTGTTTGTGAAGGAAACTTTACTGATCAAATTTTTCTGTTCATGCATCACATGCTGTCATTTCTATGATCTCAGCTGCAATATATATGTAATGTGATTGATTAGAAAGAAATGGCTGCGTTATGACTAAATGCTGGTTTCGATGCTTTGAATCAGTTTGAGCATAACCTTGGACAGAGTAAAAGACAGTATAAACCGATGTAAAACAGACACTATAAAATGTGAGAAACTGAAATACTGTAGTATTCAACACATTCTGCCTACAGGTGCTCTGTCATTTAGATCAATCACATTTCTATTGATACGTTCAGAATTAAAGATGCAGAAATGTGCTTTGAGCTGTCTGAGAAGCAGTAAAAAAGTCTGAAAATGTAGGAAATACTTCTGCCTGTTTATGCTTTTAATGCATTATTAACCAACCTTTTCAGAAAAGCCATGATTACTATCATTAGCAGACACTGCTGATTTGCAGGTAGGTCTTTTGTTAACATCTGAATCCAAAGATGTGTTGCCAATACTGCGGGACTATTTCTAGAAACATCCAGCTGAAGGCTGTGCTTTTCTCTGGTCCCTCAAACATGAAAGCACTGACAGTTTTCCATACTGCTGTTCTTTGAGTGTAAGCCATGGCCAGTTGTTACTGTAGGGCTTGTTATGCTCATGATTTTTTTGAGCAGAAATAATGCATTACAATCCAGCAGATTAATAACACAGACACCAGACTGGGCAGCACAGTTGTAGCAGTGACTCCAGTCAAGTGCCAAGCAGAGCTGGTTGATCTGTAAGGTTTTTTCGCAGTACCACTGAGCATACACCTTCACATAAAAATGCTATATACTATATTAATTTCACTTTAAATAAATGACAACACGTTCTATTCAAATGAAAATGAAAAAAATGAAAAAAGGCATTTCACAATAAATTACATAGTTAAGTTACATACCCTTTTATATATACATTTTAACACTTCATTGATATATAATGATCATTATTTAATCCTGCAGTCCTACGAAATATTGTCAAATTTTAAGGGTAGTGCAGTAGATAGCACACTCCTGGGCTGTAAAATTGGAAGTAGGTTTGAACTCTTTTCAGTCTGAGTGGGATTTGTAGGTTCTGCTTAGGTATGTTTAGATTCCCTCCCACAGTCTAAAGATGTGTTTTCGGGTGGGGTGGTGACTCTAAATGTCCAGTTGTGTGTATATGTGAGTGAAAGAGTGTGCAATCTACTTTATAAATAGGTGAGTACAGTAAGATTTTTTTGTATTTAACACATTCAACCAAATAATACGTGATAGCCACTATATATGGCTGTAGAGAAAACATCCTCTAAATGCGTAAATATAAACAGTCGGTCGCCCTGCAGTTTGCCAGAACTGTAGTTACATTCTGTAACACCAGGGGGCGCCGATTGTCGATGTGCTTCCTGCCTTAAATATTCACAGCTCCGTTTCGAGGAAGTTGGCAAAGGAGCCCTTCTGCAGTATTACAGTACCTTCCATCGACTTTCATTTGCTTATGTGGCTTTTCATACATTATGTGTAAAATCTATCTATATTTATATTTTGAATGAACATTGAACATTAGCATTCAAGGAAGTTTGTAATTTTGCTTGGTTCAGTGCTGAGACATAAGAGACAGTGTAGCAGCCTAGTGTTCCCTACAAAATGGAATTCATAAAAGTTTTGAACATCTGCACCTTCTGGAAATAGCTGACCATTGCTTCCAAGAAAGGAAAGTCCTAAATATCTGTAATATATTATCTGTTTCTTGACCTTTGCTTTTATTCAAAATTACTTGCCCTTTTGATTATTTATACAGACAGGTCTCTGGACCAATTTTTTTCATATATATTTTTTAATGACTCTGCAGATGGGCCCTCCCAATGGAAACCCTCTTAGGAGTTGAACAGATCCATGCAGATGAATGTCACGGCTGTCCCTTGGTTAAGAAAAGCAGTGTGCCACACACTTGTTTCTTCATCTTGAACACTGTCATCTTGGTATTCAAAACATTTGCTGTCCTTTCCTCAATGACTATTTTAGAAAATTTTAACACATGTCCCAGGCTATTTATTCTTTTTCTGCCTGCTTGTGAGTTCTTCACAGTGAAGGTGGCTCTTTTATAGTCAACAGTAAAGAGGAGTTACAAGTAGGTTATTATAGTAAATCCTAAACTTTTTATATTTTACTAGGTCTGTCACAATACTCCCGCATCAGCAGACATAAGTGCCACCATATATTCATAATAATTTCTATATATTTAAACGACTTCTTTGTGTAAGTAGATCTTACAGTAGTTGTGCGTCAGAGCGGCATCTCCCAGGACTAGTGTGATGTATCTCCACATAAGTGACACTACACAAATGTACAAAAACCCCTGCAGATCCCCAGTCTTAAAAAATGATTCATGTTAAGATGAAATGCTGTCCTGTTTTGTTTGGTTTGTTCTGTGTGGGAGTTCCTCTCCTGCCCAGCACACCAGTTTCTGAACGTGACGGTTTAATCAGGTGGACTAAATGATGTGAGAAGAAACAGTGAGAGTCCTGCTGGCCTGAAACCCAGAGAAGAGCTGACCCACATTGACACGTACCTGCAGCAGATTCAATGTTGTCTCTGAAGGAAAAGCCTGTGTTTAACAATCATGATTGCCATCTGATGGTTGAAAACTGTGTCATCCTATTGGAATTTCGAGTGGGGTCACAGCAAAGGACTGGTTACTTGTTCCCAGCTCCCAGAGACCAGGTTACATAAACAATTGCTTGTTCATATAACGTTTCCTTAATAAAATGATGATTACTGATGATTAATAATGATTACAGTTACTGGTGAAATCCCCTGTGTTTTTATATTGCTGAATTGCCATGAATTCATTTTTATAATAACTATTGGAGTATTAACACAATAAATATAATAATTGTGAAGTGACAGTAAAACATTAAATGCTGCTGTTTTATTTTGTATGTATTTTACAGTTACTCCATTGTGAGGCACATAAAACATATAAAGGTCATTTTGAAGGTTGCTACTTAACAGGAGAAAGATTCCTTTTGGATTTGGGAATAAACATGGGCACCAGTTGTAGCATCTGATGGTGCAAGGTGGATGGTGGTGGACTCCAGGAGGTCCAAGAGTCTCTTGTGTTCACTGACTAAGGGAAGGTGGAAAAAGTGGCAATGTACACATACCTGGCCATCCACATGAGCAACAGGCTGGAGTGGATGTGCAACATCGAGGCTCTACAACAAGTGCCAGTGTTGTCCTTCCTTCGCACACAAACTGTGGACCAGATCAGGGCTTGCTGCCAGAACCCCCTTGAAACCCTTCAATGTGTTAATCTCAAGACAATAAGTGCAGTAAGGCTGTGAACAATTTACATTACGATTTAATAATTTCCATTATAATATACAACTTCATACAGCTAGACAGATGTTCTTGACAAGATGTTGAACCTTTTAGATTGTCAAACAGATCTTTCTACTTCTTAGTCAAAGTTGCATCTCATAGCAACTAAAAAGACAGAACCAATTTTGCAAATCATAGACTTCCTTAGGGTCAAATAAAATAAGAGTGATGTTACTCTCAGGCTTATAAAACAACATTAACTGTACTAGGAGTGACACCACTGGTATTATAAGAGGGCTGGTTTATAGTAAGGCTTGCTGGATAACAGGGTGTGACAAGCAGCTTTTGCGGTCAGTGGTTGGGAAGACTCCTTTTCATCTTTTAAGAACATCTGGTTGCTGAGGAGCTCACTGACTAATCCAGTGTAATGTGTCGGCTCACTTACACGGTGCTGGGCCAGAATCATGCAGCTACATAAAAGAAGATAACTTGTGTGTTTTTTAAAAACAGTGTGATGTTAACTTACCTATTAACTCTCTTAATTCGTTTTCTCACATTGTCCATCAACATGTCATATTGTGTGTCTGGCCTTCATATAGAAGCTGTTGTCTGGAAATCAGAGGTGGTTCATTCTTTCCTTTCCTTTCTTCATGCCCATCCAGTCATCACAAGAATAAAAATGAAGTGGATCAAATTCATCTGCTGTCAGTCAAATAGGGAAGGAGATTTACCACTGACTTTAGCTCCCCATCATATCTTTGTTGTTAAATTTATACTGTGTGTATAATTCTCTTAGCCACTATTCCCTCTCAATTTCCCACCTGTAATATTCAAGGTTATATGGTTATTGTTGGCAAAGCAGACATTTTTATACAAATTCTAATATTAACTGACTCATTTTCATTCTGTAAAAGAGTCAGTTTTACTGATAACATAGTTAATAAAAGAATCAGAATGACAGTTCATTTCTGATTTAGAAGAAATTTTGCCACCAAGTACCCAGCAATTCTATCTAGCCAAAAGCAACATCAAAACTGAAATTCAATAACTATTATCAAGGTTTATTTATTATCAAGTTTATTGTCATTCTGCACATACAGATGTATAAGATGTAAGAGAGTATGAAATGTAGCTTTTCCTGGACCATGGCACACAGTACTAACAGACAAACTGAGCTAGAATGCAAAATGCAAAAAGTAATTAAAATATGAATAGAAATAGATAAATAGTTAGATCAAAGTTGAATACAAAAATAAAGAGATAAGAAAATACATAAATAGATAAATATATAGATGGGAAAACAAACAAAAACAAGCAAAGAAACAAATAAAAGAAATAAATAAAAGAGAATTAGTGCAAAGTGAGTCGTGATGGTGGTAGTGTGAGGTGGTCAGTGGTGGTGGTGGTGGTGATCAGACCCTATGTTTTTCAGAATTCAGCAGTCTCACATCCTGTGGTTGAAAGCTGTTGCTAAGCCTGGTGATGGCAACTTGCAAGCTGCAATAGACCCTTCCAGATGGCAGTAATGAAAACAGATGATGGAGGAGGTGAGAGGGGTCCTCAGTGATGATATGCGCTTTCCTGACACACCACTTGATGGGCTGGATGGTGGGCAGTGAAGGCCTAGTGACGGACTGGGCTGTCTTCACTACCAACTACAGAGCTCCCTGGTCAGAGGCCATGTAGTTCCCCTACCAGACTGTGATACAGGAGGTCAGGATGCTGTCTACAGCACATCTGCTGAAGATGAGGGATGAAAGACCAGTTTCCTTAGGATAGTAAGAAAGATAGATACTGTTTATTCCTTCTTTACCAGATGGAATATGTTGTGGTTCCAGGAGACATCCTTGGTTATGTGCACTCTGAGGATCTTGAAGCTGTTCACCAGCTGAACCAGTGCTGAAGTGGTCAGCACTGCTAAAAATGATTTTATATACTTTATTATAAGATAATATTTTCTAGCATCCATCTGTTTAGTCCAGATGTTTTGATACTGGAATTAATCAGGTATTGTACAGCACCAGTCATTTGGTTATGTCCTATTTATTGGATTTTGTTTTGCTTAAGAAAATGCTCTGTAGTAATTCTTGGCTAAGGATGCAAAACTAAATACATTTTGAGAAGATCTGCGATGAAAAGAAATTCTGCATGCTTTGGGAATTTTTTTTTTCTTGTATTAATTTTGCCAGAACACTTACTGCTCCTGGTGTTTTGTATTTCTGTGAGATGAACCCATTGAAGGAGAAAGATTTCAGTCATCTCTTTCCAGCCTTCTCTGGCACACGGCTGTCTCTGAACCATTACTGCCGATTTAAAAATGAGAGTGTTAAAAAAATGCTTGGATCGCTGAGCATGTAAAGGGAATATTTATGATGTGCATGAAATATGTACAGGGCTCTAGACGGGTAAAACCCTGTGTTCTTTGAGTAATACCTTGGGAATGGCACTAAGAAGAGATGCAGTCAGCGGGGTGGGGAGGTGGGGTGGCGTGTAGACCGCTCTGTTGTGCTGTGCGCCTGACCTAGTTTTTCGTTAAGTCAGGATTGGTGAGGTATCATGGCAACAAATTTGCATTTATACAAAATACCTTGGATTAATGAATTAAAGGAAAATCTCAAAATTCATAGGCTTAGCAGTCAGGTGCCAAAAAGAATCACATGCCTGACAGAAATGCAGCATTTGTTCTAAAAAGCTATGTCTTCTTACATGGCTTGTTACGTCCCAAAAATACAAAATAAATAAAATCTCCGCATTTAACCGGATTCCCAGCAGATGTCGGGACATCAGACTTGAGGACACGACTGAGCTGATCCCTGGTTCCCATGAGCACAGTAGATACTGGCACTGGGATGAAGACACCACTCTCACTGGCCACTGGAACAGCCCTCAGCCATCGGTACTGGTTCCAATCTGTAACTGCCCTCATCCCAAAGTTGGAGCAGGATGGCTCTGTTAAACCTTATGCAATTCCACTGGATTTAGCAATGTGAGCTTTGCTGGGAATGTTATCAATATTGCCAGCATTTCTCAATATTCGTGTTATTCTGCATTTAGTCACAACTTTTTCTATCATACATTTTTGTGCATTCCTTCATAAATGTTGATAAGCTTTTTGCAAAACTGTAACATTTAAAATGTGATTCTGCAAGCTGAAAGATATGTGAAAGTAAGTACACCGAATAGGTATAACTTTACTTTCTTCTTTTGTTTATCAAACCCGTTGATACAGCAGGACCATTTACTGTTGTAATTCTGGTAAAGCATATTCTTAAAGGGTAAAACAGCTGGGCTCTTTCTGCAGCTGTCAGGTAGTAAGTCTGTATGTCTTAGGGTCTCCCGGCTGTGTACATTGGAGAAATGGTTACAACAAACCCATAAGGATCGGGTGTTTTTAATGCTGTACAGAACTAATGTTCCTGTCATATCCTGTCACCTCTGTGATCAGGGCAGCAGGGGGCATAGTGGTTACAACTCTTGCTTTGGATTTGGAGGTGGGAAATATGAATAGTTCCACTAAAAATGATATAAATGGGTAAATCATTTTAGTTAAATAAATGTGAAGTAGTAATAATAGAAAATGGTCTCAAACTATGAAAGATACTCGTTTCATGTCTTATATTTGTGTACATGAAATTGTCGTTTGATAAATAAGACAAACAGATTTATTTACACTGGCCCAGAGGAGTGGTATTGAATATACAATACAGCCGTTACACCTGTACAGTTGTGGGTGCCTTAAGAAATGAACAAATGAGTCGATTTTCCAAAAAGTCCAATTTGACAGCAAGCAGCTTCCCCGCTGTAAGCATCTGTAGTGCTTTTATTCTTAACGGTTCACAGGGGGGCAGACAACGTAACGGGCGAATAAACGGCGTAAATGCATTTTTATGCTCGTTAAGGATCGATAGGGGAGTTTTACAAAAAAAAAAAGAATTAAAAAGCGGAGCAGACGCAGCAAACAACGCCGCGCCTGTTGTGTCTGCAGCTGCGCTCTAGGCTCCGCCCACGACTTCCTGGCCGCCCCGCCCGGGGGAGGAGCGCCTGGGCGCCCATTGGCGAGCGCCGCACACCGCAGTTGAGGCTCCGCTCTTGAGGCGCTCGCCACGCAGGACTCCTCCACTGGATCGCTGCTTCTCGGGCTGTGGCGGTTCCGGCGACTCCGGCGGCCCGAGGACATGAGCGGCCCGGAGACTCACTCAAAGGCTGGTGAGTGAGGAGCAGGGCCCCCCTGTGAGTCGCTCACTTTTTGGATAGAGCGGCTCGGCACGTTCGCCAGAAAGCGGGTTACTATGATACTGCTGGTCTGGTCACTGTCCTCCTGATTGTCGCGGCCGCTTATTTTCGTCCGTTTGTGGTATTTTATCTCGTTATTCTTATTTTCAATAATCTGCCTTAAACACGGGAGGAATGCGGGGTGTTGGGAAGTAAAATGCGGCTCTTCGGTGCGGTTTCATGCGGATCTCGAGTCGCACCGTTAACTGGCCAAGGAAGTGACTTCTGACGGCAGGAAAGACGCGGTGTGTGTGGGGAGAAAGAGGGAAAACTGCATTTCTTCAACCAGGTCCACGGCTGATCATATCGATCATTCATTTCCATGTGACGGAGTTAATGATCAATCAGTGTGAATAATGAATGAATGAATGCATGGACGATCTGAGCCCCTGTCCATTCATTCTCACCGATCTGCCAGTTTGTGCAGTTTAAATAGATACCCTTCAGCGGACAGATACCTGGACAAACGGATAAAAACTTTATTGATCAGGCTGCTGGGCCTTTAGAAGGGTGGGCACCGTGAAGGGGCAGGGGACACCAGGACGGTCGCACCGAGTTCAGCCGCTGAGCGTCTCTTGGGCTTCACTGCTGCATCTGGACTCTTTTTACCTCATTTCAACTGAAGAGGTCGTTTGACCTGAATGAGGTGGAGGTTCACAGTGTCCTGCGTGAAAACAGAAAATGCCTGGTTATTAATTTTAAATAGCAGTCCTCAGTGGAAACGCACTGTTTCCACCTGCACTGTTAGTAAAGGCTGCCGGGAATAAACCTTTCACAGTAACGTGTAAGGTAGGTGTGTCAGCAGTGTGTAAAAGATAAATTAAACCCAAATTGCAGAAATCTGTGGTGTTGTTAAAGAAGCAAATGACCAGAGGCGAAGGCGTGGTGACGTCCATGCCTGGCGTACACTTTGAAATATGGTTCTGTCTCTCCAGTTGGGATGGGTGGCTGTACTCTGTTTTACACACCAGTAAAAGGGGGGGACTGAGGGTGTATGTAGTGGTGTCTGTGCAGCATGCACGTCTCAGTATTTTATGAAGTATGCAGATGGATTGGAGAGAGTGTTGCTTCTGTCCTTGTGGTTCACTGGTTTGAGACAGGCACTTGCTGGATACACACGCACGCATGTGCACGCACACTCTGACATGAAAGCAGAGGGACACTCATAAAGACCACAGACCTTGAGCAGGAAATCTAGCTTGTGTGTAACAGGAAATACAACATGCCCCTCAGAGTTCTATACTGACTTTTGTAGTTCTATTTACTTACTGAACGATATTAAAAAAATCCCCCCTATTAGTTCCTCTTTAGAGCAGCCAGGGCTCATGATGAGTTGACTAATCAGATTTGTATTGTGTGCTTTAAATATTATTTTCTTCTTGACTGCTGTTAAACAGTTCAGACATAATTCTGCCATAGTGATTTAAAATATTGATACCAATAAAGCTGTGGAAAAGATGGAAGATTTAATTTTTAATGGGCAGGAGCTCTGTGTTTGACTGATGGACGTTAAAATGTGGTGTAGTAAGTCTTGAGTGTTTATACGGCTCTAAGATGGGCTGTAACCCTGTGCTATGCTGTGTGTAATATTCTGTACTGAACGGCTTGCATTGCTGCAGCGGACTTTACTACGGAGTGTCGTGCGAGACGCTACCCCTGACTGCATTTTCTGCCCTAAGCTACTCCCAGATTTGGTTAGTTAATTCTCAGTTCAGAACGGGTGTAAGAGACCAGTATCTCTTGTTCAAAAGGCTTAGCGATGTGGCCAGTGTGCAGCAGTCTTTTAGGAGGCTGGGGTGTCCACTTGAACGGTAAGTGTTCAGTTCACATCACAGCCTCCCTGCCACTAAATGGAATCAGGACCCTGGGACATTTCTGTGGTCTGGCTGTTGTCCAGACAACCGTTGGTGTGAGTTCTGACACGGCACACACCTGGGGAGTCTGAACACTTTTTGTGGTTTTTAGTGGTGCTTCCCTTTCTGCTGAGGAGAAGCACATGTGAGTGTGTGTTCACATGTCGCTGCTGCCTGTGTCTAAATGTTTGGGCTTTTGTGTGTGTGGTGTTGAGGCAGTTCTCTTCCTAGTGTGTGTGTGTGTGTGTGTGTGTGTGTGTGTGTGTGTGATTCTGTGTTGCAAAACCATTTCTTCTCACTTTCATGCTTGCCTGTGTTCCGCTGCACATAGGAAGTGATCTCACGTCGGCTCTGCTGTCAGGAAGACCATTGTCAGGCTTTTTCCCTGCATTGTGGTTGCACATAACGCCTTGATTTTTAAGGGTGGTCCAGTTCAAACATCATGCATTACCCTGCGGGCCTTGACAACCCTTGAGAAAGAGCCCAAGGTGCTTGGGGTTCTGCTTCTCATGAACTGTTGATGCAGCAGTTTCCTGGGTAGGAAAATGTGTTATGCATATAAATGGCTTTCAGTCATCTCCTTCACCATTCTTAAGCTTTTATTATTATTTATTCAGCTGATGCTTTTCTCCAAAGCAACTTGCAGTGTTAAACTGCTTACACTGATTTACACATTTATGCAGCAGGGTAATTTTTGCTGGAACAGTTCTGAGTAAGTACCTTGATCAAGGGTACTGCACCAAGTGGAGGCATTGCAACCCAGGTCCTTTGGGTTCAAAGTGGCAGTTTTAACCACAGCGCTACCTGCTACTTCTCCACTAGTGTACTTCAGTATAAATTCTAATCTGTGTTTTGCTTTCCTCTCCTCAGGTGCCAGCTTGCCTATCAAAATATTTAACTATATCAGTTTTTTTTAATGACCTGTCATTGAGGTACGTTGCAGCTTTAAGTCTCCAAGGCTGTCTCTCTCATCAAAACCTCAACATCTGTTCCTCTTCACAGACATGGTGTGGTCAGAGGTAACCTCAGAATGTCTGTTTGTTTGTTCTGATGAAGTGGCATGGAAACATTACAGCGTACATACAGCAATGGGGCCTGAACTATCTATGACACACACTGCTCAGCCTGCTAACGGAGCACCGAGCCTTTTGGTGCCTGATGGTACCAGCAGTCTGCTGGTCAGTGTGTGTGTGTGTGTGTGTGTGTGTGTTCCTGCAGTAAGTTTTGCACTGTGCTTTGTGGTACTAGCATGCCATGTTTGTTCAGTGTGTATGAGCCTTCAGCAGGCACATCCTGCCTGTTCGAAAGATAAAAATAAGGCTTTTTTTTTATACATGTATGAGGTTAATCGGCTTGTTTTCTATTTGCTTTTGGGGAGTGATTCTTATTTTAATATTTTTCTAGCATCCCACCCCCACAGACTTGACGTCATTATCTTTTGAAAAATACTCAGGAGGGGGCAATAGCTGCACTGAAAGCTATGTTTAAAGTTACACCACCTTAGTTTAATTTTGCTGTGTGTGTGTGTGTGTGTGTGTGTGTGTGTGGTCTGCCTTGCAGCTTACAACGTTGTGTAGCTGCAGCACCTGTGTCCTTGCAGCTTGTTGTCACCCAAAGTGCAGAACTATGTACCACTAACTGTTAAAGAGTTGGGCAGGAAGTTTGTGTGTGTGTGTGTGTGTGTGTGTGTGTGTGTGTGTGTGTGTGTGCGCGCGCGCCTGCTAAACGCAGTGCTGTACCCACGTTTGTGTCTCTATATCATGGTTTGCATGCTGTCCCTGTGTTTATGTGGCTTCTCTCTGATATGGTTCCCTTCCACAGTCCAAAGGTGTGTGTTTGAGGAGGATTGGTGACTCCTAAACTTGTGTGTGTGTGTGTAAGAGACAGAGAGTGAGAATAAATGTTACTTTGTTTTGCTGCATGACTGATTGTAAGGAGTTGGATGAAGGCATAAGCTGCAAACTTGCTCCTTTGGAGAAAAGCATCTGCTAAATGATTAATTGTAAATTTCTCTAGACCTGTGTCTTTCTGGCTTATGAATCTCCAGTTCCAATCACGACAGTTTTTCTTTGGGGAACAAAGCATGTTTAATGCCCCTGGGAATTATCAGCAACGTGAAGGTCCTGAATATCATGTGTTTATTTGAGCTTCATGGCAGCAGTTGTTGTGCCTCTTCTGATTTATAGTGGAGTGTTTTCACAGTGTCCCCTTGCATCTGTTTTCCACCAGAAGCACAAACAGTGTGGGCGGTTTGTGACGAGCTCATTGACTGAAGAACTGGGCACCAGTTCGAAGCTGTGTGGTCACCACAATCCCAGCGTTTTGTGGAAAAACTGATTCTAAACACATTTCAATAGGAAATTCAACAGATTGGCTCCTCTCTGGAACATGTGGGGGGGATTCTGAGCAGAGCAGTGGATCTTAGTGGCATGGAGTTATACACTGAATGTGTGTGTGTGTGTGTGAGTGAGAGAGACTTCATGATGAGGTGGATACAGGTGATGAAGTAGCTGGTGCTGCTCTTGGACCTCCTGGTATGTCTTCCACATGTTGCAAGAATGGCCACTGGAGAGGGAAGGTACCACGGTGAGGTCAGGCCTTGCTCTCACAGCCCACTGGGATGCTCTGCAGTCAGCCCTGAGATGCACCCACAGGCTATGCTTCTGCTCACCACTCCAAAAGTTGTGCCATTCTTAAAAATAAAGGGTGATGACATTCCAGGGTAAACACACATTTGCTATGCCTCAGGCAGACTGCTGCACTCCTCCACCTCTGGCTGCCTGATGCTCCTGCACACAAGGGGCCCAAAATTAAAAGCTCAAAGGTTCTTAGTTCTGGCTCTAATTTGGTGCAATGAGCTCCCTTTGTCCCTCAGAACTGCTGAGTCCATCTCAGCATTGAAGAAGGGTCTCAAAAGCCCTGTTTTGGGGCCCACTTTTCTTTTTTTGACCCATCTTCTCCATAAACTTTCAGTTAATTATAAGTAGTTATGGTGGTAATGGACCAAGTGACAGCATTTTGAGAATTACATGTCTGTATCTCTGCCTTTTAGTGAAATGCACTTTGTTTTGGAGAAAAAACGTCTGCAAAATGAATAAATAGACATGGCTGTGTTTGCACAGGGGCCAGTTGGGGTGGATGGAGCCCTACCCTGTGTGTGCTCACAGCCTGAGACCAGGGCAACTGGATCACATGCTGAGTGATGGTGTGAGACCCCTTGGCCATTTGGATGTGACCCTCTGTCTTCGTTTCTCTGTGTGTGCCTGCCTTTTTGACCCAGTATGTCTGTCAGTACACTACAGGGTGATATATACTCTCTCTCTGGAAGGGCTGCAGTCATCAGTCCTTATATTGTGATGGAGTTGCCTGTTCTATATGACCATTGATGGAAGTGTGCTGTCCACTGTGCATCTGCTTGATCTTACTGTGGTACAGAGACTGCGCTGATGCAGCAGTCACGTGTTTGGTTTTTTCCTTCTCTGATAGTGGCGCCTTTGTATAGCTGCCCTGGTTAGCAACAACGGCTGGGGAAACGGTGGCCCAGAATCGGCTGTGTACTCTCAGTCGCGCCTCTATTGCAGGCAGGAGGTTCTGCCTTCTGTGGCACCAGGACAAATGATTACAGACAGCATAAACCAGCTTCCTTCAGAATGGGGGTGGGGCACATAGGGGTGCTTATCTCCCATGTTCAATTGGATGCCTGTTTGGAGATTCCGCAGCTCAGTGGGAGAGGGGACAGGGCAGGGCGGTGGGTCAATCAGAGTCACCCAGGGCTGCTATGGTGAAAATGACTCCCCCACCAGCCGCTTTGCTGTATAGCTGGGTTGACATTTCTGTTGGTTGAAGGATTGCAGGGAAATGTTTTTAAACATTTGTTTAGCTAATACTTTTCTCCATAGCAAATTACAATGTTAGGCTAAAGTTGTGTAGAAATTAACTTTATGCAGCAGAAAAGAAATATGGTTGGTGCATTTTCAGCTGTAACACAAATCGTGTGTGTGTGTGTGTGTGTGTGTGTGTGTGTGTATACAGCCATGCATTAAAAACACACAATGCAGATACAGACATAATAAACACAAATAAAACATGGGAACAGTAGTGATAACTTGTATTCAGTTTTTCATAATATTTAGTGTGATGTCATTAGGATTGGGTTTAGTGTATAAATTAGTGTCAGTGTAATGCCAAACAGTCGAAAATAGTCTTGCAGTCTTTACACTGGTTTGTTCTGTCAGTCATAGAAAATGGCTTTGGACATATAGGTGCTGTATTCATAACAGTGATATGTGATTATATTTTTACGCTAATGCTATAGAGTGCTGGTTGCTTTTAACATTTGCCATCCTGGTGATCTAAAACAGGTCCATTATAGACCACCAAGTCTGTGGAACTCTAAAGGAAGCCCTTGTCAGTGGAAAGGAACAATATTAAAGGCACCATTTTTGACAATTTTGGCTAAAGGTTTTGAAGTTGAAATGATCCAAAAGCCTAAAAATCTCTGGTTAGGCTCAGAGTTTTCTTGCCGTCCTCCCATATGGTGCACCATATGGCAAGAGAATCTTCAGGAGTTAACCAAGGCAGTGCAGACATGTCAAGTTCCTCTGTCTGCATAGGATGGGAATGGTGGCTCAAATAATCTTGAAAAGCTCAGTGGTCAGATGTTGCAGAACTGCATTTCAGACAGACCTATTATGGATTCCATGGACAGTATGTAATTTCATGTTGCCATAATGAAATTCGGTTAAACCACAAGTTAGTCTTTCTACTGTAGAAGGCCCTATAAACAACACATTAATTTGATTGGATTGGACGATGATCCCACTTCAATCTGATGACCTCAACCAAGTGCTGTCAGAGTGTGATAATGTGCTGCAATATAATAGGCACTTGTCATGCCTGATCGGTTATCCTTTAAATCTTTCCATGTGTGTTCATCACTCTTAAACTATATTGAAATGTCTGTCAGAGAAACAGTACATGTTACTGTGCAAAAGTGAGCCGTACATGAAGAATTTGAGGTCAAAAGGGTCTCTGTTGCTCCTAGTGTGGCTTAATTTGCACAGTCGGAAAGGGACGAGTTTAAGCAGCCTTTGGAGTCTCGACTTTAATGCCCCCCAACACTGCCACCTCCATCACTGTTCTTGGCAGTAATCGATGAGGGCACGGGGTTCCCTGAGCCATAATCGGCTTGGCCCAGGGTCAATAATAGGTGCTTAGATGAATTAGTGGATGAATTGGTGAGATGTGGCGGTACAAGCTGGGGGAGGGGGCTGGACACAGATTCATACAGCTTCTGCCATTGTTTTGACCCCCCCGGGTGCTACTCTGCATAGGTCCTCCTCTCCAGGCATTCAGCCTCCTGCTGCTCCTCTCCTCTGCCTTAAACCCCTGGCATGTAGTCTATCTCTGTGGTTCTTTCATTTAAATTGGAAGACCAGTCAGTGAGAACAGAAACCATGAACTGAGGAGCAAATTCATCAGCACCAAGCTATTTTCAAAACGAGTGCCTCCACATTACAACCAGCGTTGGCTTTGCAAACCTGTGTTCTCCAAGTCTGTGACAGTTTCTACTTGGAGGCTGAATGACTGTCAGGCTCATGACTGACAGTGTTTCCTATTTTTGCTTCTGAATGGGTACTTCCTGTTTTGTGGATACTCAGAATGCATATAATAGACATGTGTGCAATCCCTGGCCTCTACACATTTGCCCAGTCCCTCCTCTGAGCCTTTCAAGTTTTTGTCATACTTAGCGGAGCGAAATGGAGTCGCTGTGCCTGCAGTTAACTGTACAGTTTGTCCTGGATTGTGGCTAAATCCAGTTTACGTGTATTGTAAAGCATGGCAGAAAGGATGGATTTGTAGAATCCAGTAGCAACTGGAAAGGTAAGTCAACCCGTTAATGTTGATTTCTTTGAGAGCCAATCTGTTTTCATGGCTCTTTACACATTAGTGTAGCATATTTCTCTAAAAAAAAAAAATCCTATGCTTAGCTGTTAAATAGATGGAGGAATTATTACTGATGTTTGTTGGATCATGTGGCTAGCTTCTTAGTGGGAACTTTGTCCTGTAAGGGACATGGTTAATGTTTTCTTACAAACTTGATCAGTTTAAGAATTTGGCAGGTTTTTCAGTGGAAATGTGGTCAGGCGAAAGACTTTTTTCTATTCATTTGGAATTTGGTTAGGTTAAGAATTTGGCTAGATTCTCATTGGGAATTTGTTCATATAAAGGACTTGGCTAGCTTCTCATCTGGATTGTGGTCAGGGGAAGGACCTGACTAGCTTCTCATTGGTAATTTGGTTGGAGAAGGACTTGACTAGCATATTAATGACAATTCTGTCAGGGAAAGGACTTGGTTAGATTTTCATCTGGAATTTGGTTGGGTACAGGATTTTTCCAGTTTTCTCATTAGACATTGAGCCTGGTAGGTAGCCTGATGCTTCTTGTCAGCATTTTCTCTGCTTTGCCTACCTTAATTGTTTCATGCTAATAGTTTTCCATAATACTGTTATCTTTAACCTTCCCAGATTTTCTCTACAGTCCAAAATAACTTTATAAATTGTCTTGCAGATCTGGAAATTACTTTAAATGTTGTGAATAATTGTTGTGTAAAATACTTTGTTTTTAAAAGCTAGTCATGTCATGATCTTTGAAATTATCAGTAACAGAAACAGTCCATGTTTTACCTCTTCTTATCGGACATAATGTCTCACATCTTACATGGCAAAGTAAATAGAAGCTGAGCTTCTGTGATCTAATGTAGTGATAAGATCTCTTCCAGCAGCATTTTTTTTTTTTTTTGGCTATTGTTTTCCACAGGAATGGTACTCCTCAGGACTCCATAATAATCTAGACAGAATTGCAGACATGTATATGTTTCTATATAAATGTTTTTCTTAAACATGATTTATGCTCTCAGTTTATTAACAAGTGCTCACCTCCCACCCCTTTCCCCATATTTAGTGCACGCGCACACACACATACACAGAAACACACACAGAAGCGCAGTATATACATTTCTGTGTCAGCATAGCCTGGACTGTGATGGATTACGCATCAAGCAGAACATCAGAGCAAAGGTTCCGTGTGTATTTAACTGATGTACATAGGCTGAGGAAAGAGGAGCAACAGGACGTGCGTGCGTGCACACACACAAAAAATGCAGTTGCTGTTTGTGCACATTAGGTAATGCAGTTGCTACTTGTTCTCCATGCTCTGCCATGACACCGTCTACCTTCTCTGTGAGAAATAAATGGCTGCGTCTTCAAGCTCAGTACTGGCAAAATGAGATTGTCCTCTCAGGCTGAGTGTATGGAGATGCGTCAATCGTAAAATTAAAAAACGGCCCAGTCTGATCACAACCTTTCAAGCTGAGATTGATGGAAATGAACGTGATTATTTTACAAATTGCTGACCTCTTACTGAACCGTTTTCTAAGGGGCCCTTCTTTACCTAATATAGTATTTGTCTGATTTAGGTTCATTGCGTTTTGTTTTGGTGTTATTTTGAGACATCATTGTTATTGATTTTATTGTTCATGTGGTTTGTGTGTCTTGTGCTGTATTTGTGTCATTTCATAGCAAGTCTCTGTGCTCTTTATTTTGCACCTAATGAAACAGGATTTGCTGGACGAAAAGAAAGACTGTTAAGGAGAGCAGAAAACCTCCCCTGGGAACCTGTCCAAAGGCTGATGTTAGAAAGTCCTTGATCTACATTGTGGCTCTAATTAATGTGTGTTTTTTTTTTTCCCCCCTTCTTTTTTTAATAATCTGTGTGTGTGCACACAGGCACAGCTGAGTCTTTAACCCTCAAACCTGAATTACTCTGCATTTAAGTACAAGTACAAACTGAAACTCACTTGCTTTGAATCTTTAGTGCTTGTTGACAATCAAAACAGATGATTGAAATTGGAATTAAATTTGCACTTGTTTTTCCAAACACCATTGCATGCAATATGCTGTTTTCAAGATTTTGTCACAATAGCAGCAAGTGCACATACATTTCAGATGAAATGAATAATTCTGAGACATCTGCACATACCTTACTTGACAACAAAAAAAGAACATGTGAATTTGGTTCCAGTTAATAGATTGCAGTAGTGACAACCTAAATGACAAGTAGATAAAATTATCCTTCTAAATATTTATTAACATCAACATTTTTTACAGTGCTGTTTCTTTTCTGAAGGATTTTTGGTCTGTATAGTGTAGAATTCGAGAGGTAGAAGAGATGTTTGTCTCCATGGTGCTGTAGATGCTGGGCAGAGCTAAGTAGAGCCATTGATCTGCAGAAGAGCCTGCGGCACTGGCCACCCAGTCATGGGTTTGTCCATCATTCATATTTTTGTTATCCTCTGCTTCTCTAGAGATTCCTGCTGGGTGCCGTGGTTGTTCATCCACAGTTGCCCTGTCCCCTGCTGCCAAGCTCCTGTGATTTCATGCCATGCTTGCTTTTGTATAGCTACCTGTTGGGTGTGCAGGAGTGGAGATTCCACTTGGCTGCTTTTGAAGAATGCCTGCAATGTCATGCCGACGCCTGTGTCGCCAAGCCCTCAAATGCCCCAAGTAGCTGCTCTCCCTCCTCCTCTCTAGTTTTCAATTGGCCTTCACAAGGAAGCCCTGTGAGACAGCAAGTCAAATGGCAGCTGCCTTTCTTGCCACATTCTTGAAAGCTACTTAGCGGTTTTGGTGAAGGTTGCGGTCAGACATGCTGCTGTCTTTTGAATTTTTTTTTTTTTAATCCCCACTCATTTTTTGATAAAGACAAAAGACTTATTGAGAATAGAAGACATATCAATAGACTGGACAGCCATATCAGATGCAATGGAACATGAGCAGATTTTGTCTGAGCTGCTTTTCCTCAATGTTATAGGCTACTGGATGTCACATATCACCTTCAGTTCTAATTTAACCTTCAATTAGACAACTCTGTTGAACATATGAGATCCATATCTCTGTAAAGATAAGTGTTATTGGGTTCCTTGCTAACTTCGCATCATTTTTGTGTAGGTTGTGGGGATGGAAGGGGATTTTGAAGTGAGGTATTTAAAGTGGAACCTTCCATGTGAAAGTGACTTTTCTAATTTTAAAACATCAGACAGTCTTTTGTATGTGGGCATGTTGGCCAGGATGGGGTAATGCTAATCTACTGTACACCTCTGTTCTTAAGTTTGTTCCCACTTGGGTAATTTTCCAAATTAGAATGGAGGCTTCAACTCTTACCTCAAGATGCTCTTACATGGCATGAGAAGTTTTCCCAAATGCCCAAAATTTAAATGACATTGAAATAAACACATTGGCTAAGTTTTTGTTGAACCTTCGCACAGTCAGAACTAAAACAAGACTGTGCGGATGTTGTGAGGGTAAAATTGCTGCCGAGATGTCTTGACTGAGCAGCAAACATGCACTGTGGTGACAGGAAGTGGTTAGTTAAGTAGTGTGTGTGTGTGTGCGCAACTTACTGTGTCTGCTTCCGACAAAATACAAAGCAGGTGAAAAAAAATGGTTTTGCTGAGCAAATGGAAAATTCAGATGAAACCCTGTACATCACGGCAGTTTTCCTCTTCTGTGCCGCTATCGCTCTTCACCCGCAACAACGTAAAAGGGGGTTTCGGTTAAAAGGGGCTTTTGGTCTGTTTTAGATGCTGGCAAGGTAGAAATTTTCTATGAACAGTTTTTGGGAATAGTGAGTGGATGTAAACAAAATTTGAATTAAAAAAAAAACACCTTAATTGTGTCTTATTATCAAGGACTGGTTTTATTTAGCTAGCTACAGGATTTCCTTTAACTTGTGAGGAACTTGCAGGGTCAAAATTTCTGCCCTCCTCCGTGTTGGGAATTTTAATATATGGAACACTTGTCTTATAACCCAGTGTCTATTGAAGAAAGAATAATTCATGTTAACAGATGATCATATCAGCCTCCCTAATTAAAAAAAAAAGATCAGAGGTACTGTATAAAGCCTGGGGAAAATTGTCCTGATGAGGGTATAAGTGTCAGCTTGTGACATTTGTGTAGGTGTAGAGGGTATGTCTATCAATGGAGTTGCATTTAACATGGCACGTCACAAAAATGTCTTTCAAGAATGAAAACTATTGAACTACAGACAGTGATTTCAGTTCATTTTGGATAATTATAGGATGTGCCCTAGTGAAATTTAGCAATAGCTGCTGGGGTCAGTCAGTCCATTGTGGCAGGATTTACTAATTCCAGTTCCTCTCCCTTACCATCAGGTGTGCTAGGTTGAAGTTGTGCCATAAGAAGCAATGGAAGGTGGCCAGTCAAGGAGGAGCAGACCTCGATAGGACACCATCCTGCCCACTGGCCCACCGATCAGTCCATCTGGAGCCATGGCCAACCACCTGGAGCTGCTGAGCGAGCTGCAGCAGCTGGAGAAGGTACCCAGCCTGGAGCGCCTGCGGGCGGCCCAGAAGCGGCGTGCACAGCAACTCAAGCGATGGGCCGTCTACGAGAAGGAGATGCAGAACAAGAAACGCAAAGCAGATAAGCGCCGTGGGGCCTCAGCACTCTCCTCTGTGGGGGAAGCCCGCAAGCGTGTCTCCTTCGCCGCCAGCGTGGCTCTGTTGGAGGCTTCTGCGCGCAATGATGCCGAGGAAGGTGAGCTGTCTGCTGAGGTCTCAAACTAAGCACTGCTTTTAGAGGAAATGTGTTGGAATGCCTTAATGCTACCCAGGAACCTCCTGGTTGCTCCCTGTCTACAACAGGGGTGAACAATTGTAGTCCCACAGGGTGATCAGCTCTGCTGGCTTTCATTGCCCCTCGGCTCCTAACTGCTTTATGGAAGTCATTATTTAGAGAGTAAATCTATTCACCTGGTCTGTCGGGTGTAATTCGGATGTTAATTTCAATTTAACTCTTATCCCTGTCTGTCTGGGGCCCCAGAAGACTGGAAAAGACTACAGCTGGTCTATATTAGTGTGTCAGATTGCTACTCTGGCCTGGCCATTGTGGGATCCACACCAGTTCTGCTGTGCCATTCTTGTGAGGTGTTGTGAAAAATGAACTCAAGAAGTACAGTAAGTAATGATGCCATTCCAGTCATGGGGTGTGGTTTGATGGGGTGGTTTAAGATTCACAGAATGCCAACTGTAACATGGATTTCACACCAAAGGATTATTATTTTTTTCACATTGATAGTCAGAAAAGAGCAAGGTAATATCCCGCAGATACTATATCAGCGTCTCGGAGTTATGTGTGAAGCTGGCATTGTTTCCATCTCTACGAAAGAGTTGGAATACCTGGATTATTCTGAGGTTGTTCACCTTTTGGCACTATGCTTTATTATAGTTTTTATGTGTGTAGTTCCTTTGTTTTGTGAATGCATCTCCTCTTAGAGCTAAACCAGCTGCGGTGATGGAGGGGTGTGGGTATGAGCTTAGAACCAACTCTTAACTTCCACATTCTTTGGAGCATTATTTAATAAAACAAAAATTTTTCTCATGTCTTAACCATCAAAAATTGAGCTGAATAATTATGCTAATATTTTTGAAAATGATCTTAAGAAAAGGTACACATTACACTTCTGATGAATGTTGGCTAGGTTGCTGGTTAATAGCAGGTTAGTTAATTAGTAAATTGGTAATCTACTTTTACTCACGACTGTGATTGTGTTTGTATTGGCTATGTGTACGGGGATATGATCCTACAAATGAAAAGGATTTTAGCTCTCTGGCAAAGATGCAGGCATGTCCTATTATTGGGCTAAAAATGTGTGGGTTAATGCAGTGTTGACTCATAATGAGGTGAAGGACATAAGTGGAGCAGGAGGACATTTTTGAACTGCTCAGCCATGGATGGATGGGAAAAAAACCATTTCTGAATATTAGCGTTTGCTTTTTGTTTGAGGTAAAAAGCAGTCTCTTATCAGAAATGTCATTCTTTCCCAAGAAAGAGACTTTAATGATTTAGTGTCTCTTTATTAGACCTCCCTTTTCAGAGACAGATACAATCCCAGAAAATGAATTAATCTTTCATTAGCTCTTTGTCTGGTCATATTCAGGTGTGTTTAGATTAATGTCATATAGATTAATGTGGGGTGTTTATACTAAATGTCATATGCTTTACAGCTCTGTGTAAGTGCTCTTGGGTTTTTGCCTTTTTGTCTATACTAAATCCCAGTGGGCACCTTTTATTTAGTCAGTCTGACTGACTGACTGACTGTCAGTGAGTGTGCATTGCAGTTTGATTTTATCCAGTTTTAGGTTAAACAGGAATTTCCCTTCTTTAGGTCTGATTGAAATGCACCACAGCCTGTGGAGAATTGTTCTTTAAATCTAACTGCCTGGTCCAAGAAGTGAGCAGGCATGGGGAAAACTGAAGGGTTTTGCTATATTACATTGAGTTATTAATTTAACTTTTGCTTTTCTTTAAAGTGACTTAGTCCTTGATATACTATTATAAACTTCCTACAGTCATTAATTCACGGAGTAATGTAACGTAACGCGTGCGCACACACACTCTCACGTACTAAGGAAAATGTAGTCATGTGAAACGTGTTTGGACTGTGCGAGGAAATCTGACTGCTTAGAGGAAACTCTCATGAACATGGGGGGTGGTGAAGGCATGTAAAGATCTACAGACAGAGCTGCAATTGAACCCACATCCAAACTAACAGCCCAGGTGCTGTAAGGCACCAGTGCTACTGAATGCGCCACCCTACTGGTACAGGAACCCAGTTCTCTTCTCATATTTACAAAATCACTTAAACCAAAAAACGACATTTGCTATTACCTAAAAGGGTCTTGGTTCACTTTGAGAGTAAAGGGGAAAAAGCTTTACAAGCAAATACACCATCATAACTGAGATGTCAAAAAATTATTTCTGGAATCTAGTTCTCACAAAGGACTGTACAAAACATGAAGCAGCAATTAAACGTTCCCCCAAAAAAGCTTCCTGCTTTCAGTTCCAGAATCTCCTTATTAAATTGAATCTCAAAAAAGCTGTTCCTGGTGCTTATTTCATTTTAATGAACTAGGTCCCATGTATGAGACTTCATTCAGAAACCCAGGCTGCTGCTCGCCACAGCTCATTAATAGCATTTTTTCCGTCCACTGTTGCTGTCAAATTGTATTAATTGTTGTTGACATTCACTCACCTTGAGGAGCGTTATTGTCTTTGTGTTTGTTTCTCTGTGGTCCCAGTTGTACTGTCTGATCACAGCACACATACACTGCAATAGTCACCTCCACTTGATTTGGAGAGAGAGAGAACTAGACTTCCATGTTACTGGGTGCAGGCTTACCATGGTGCATACCTGTTTGTTGTTTGAATGCAGTGTGTGGTCTCTGACCTTTATTATTTGGTGCTGTAAACACATAGTCATGTTGAGGTTAATGTCTTATTACAGTATGTGGTTATGTGTGTTTTGGCTTTCAGCCAGATGCTTGTTTTGTCCTTAGATCAGTGGCGGAAGCTAGCATGCACACAGCCCACGGGGTCAGTGCTGGGATAGGCCTGCGTCACAGTGGCAGCTGGCCGGCTCTTGGGACGTGGTTAATCTTTGCGCAGTCCTCCTGGTCTCATATGTTACTGGGGTCAGGCAGCAGTTGGCGTGGCACAAGACAAGTTGCAGATGGAGTCATTGTATCTGTGATATGTTTCAGAAAAATAAAATGGAATGGGAACATTGCATTTTGGGTCTGACAGTCATTTAAGTGGATGTGGCCAGGTGCCTCTCACACTGGAGCACCACTGAGAAGTGGTGGGTCTGTGGAATGGCCTCCTGATGTCAGGCTTCATGGACCTAGATGCTGAGGCTTCTTGGGGGGTCGGCAGTGTCCCAAGGGTGTGAGCGCCTCTCCTTCGGTGCCTTGGGTGTGACTGCACCGACTGGGAGCAAAATTGGCTTCCTCAGAAGCCATCTTCAGCTCCTTCATGCAGCTCTGGGCCCTGTAATAGAGACCAAAATTGCTTTTCTCTTCCTGCTTCCAGCTGCGGTGGTTGTCAGAGATGGACTTGGTAGTGCTCAATTTAGAACGACATTGCAGATGTGTGCAATCAGAAAATCGAGGCTTTTTTTGATGGCTGCCATTCAAATAATTTGACTGGGCTGGGACTTGACAGTGGTTGCAGCTTCACGGTTTGCTGGGGAGTTGAATTCATGATTTAAATTTAAGAAGTACTGCTTATGTATATTCCAGTCTCCCTTCAGAAGGGTCTTCCAGTTATAACGTTGCCATTCTAGAACGATCTGTATGTGCAATAGGATGCAAAGGGAATGCGGTGTTGCCCGTGCCAGGTTCCTTGCTCCTGGTTCATGAGCACCTGCCAGCTGTGGGGGAAATAACATGGACCCACATGACACCAGTAACTGTACAAACTGGTGGTATCATTGCTTTGCCCTGTATCTGCTTCCCTACTGTTTGCATGTCTTTGTCGTGAAGAGCAGTGAGGAAAAGGAAATGACAGAAAAAAATTAGCATGAATATTCATAATTTTCAGTTGTGCTGTATTTGTAAGGGGTTTGTGTGCAACATTTCTCCTTTTTATTCATTTACATAATTCAGATGTAGCAGGTGGTAGTAACACTTTTTGTATGTTATGTTGAGCATTGAGCCAGCTGAGTAAACACTGATTTATGATGACCTGCCGTGCAGAAACATAGGGGGGGGATAAAATGCCTTTTTTTTTTTTTTTTTTTTTTTTTTTTAAACTACAAATTGAGTGAACACAACTGTAAATGTTTTCCAGTCATGCATTCAACTCCAGTTGTGTAACCTGCAGCTTGCTTGACCTTCTGGAGTTTGTGATAGGATTTCAGTACAGCAAAAACATCTTCAGGCTCTGAAACCTGAACTCTATATCGACTTACTGGGAAAAACTTCCTTCACTAATGTTGTACTCTGGATTCAATCAGTATGTTCTGAAGAAAACGATAGTTAAGTGAGTGAAATCATGTGATTTAGGGTTTAGTCCCTTTAATCGAAAATATCTTAAGCAGAATCTGTACTTTCATGGTCATTTTAAAAATTTTGTTACGCTGCCTTACTGTTTTTCTGTTTGTTTGCAAGAACAATGTATGTATTTTATTTTTTTAAAATTTTTCTATTTATTTATTTATTTTATTTATTTTTTGCATCTGACAGCTCTGCTCAGAATCATTGGTGACTGGTCCTGATGGTGTCAGGAATGCTATTTTATGGATGCTATTTATTTCTTTTCACCCTGGACAGGTTTGCTGCAGTGTGGATGTGGTGACTGTGTAGGAATACCTTGATCATATTGAAGATGGTTCTCCTTTACTAAAGAATCTTGCCAAGTGTATGCAAAAAATGATGGTGGTCACCTGTTTCCTCAGCAATCCCTACTTCCTTCAGTTACACATTCTATGTGTGTATGGACAGCTGAACCACTATGCTGCAATATCAGTGGCACACTTGGTTTGGCCTTGCAGAATTGAGTCCTGCTGTGCTGCAGTCCCACCTGGCAACTGCCTGCTGTCCTTGTGTGTGTTTGCAATGAGCTGCCTTTGCGTGACACTCCCTCTGGTGCAGAAAGGCCACTGGGGAATGATGGAAGTCAGGGCTGAGTCACAGGGCTGTTGACCATGTGGAGATGACCTTCCACTGACTTATCCGGCCTCTGCCTGTGTGACTGGCTCTAAATGAACCCTGCAGGGTGCTGTTCCACATTAGCATTCCTTCTGGGGTTTTGAACAATGCAAAGAATCTGAGGGTCGGAGCTCAGTGTCTCCGCTTTGGGCTGCCATTTGCTGAGAAGTGGCCATGCTGCCTCAGCTAAAAGGTCCACAGGAAGAGATCAGGGGTGGCCACCTGCGGGCTCACTGCCTCCCTACAGGGAGGCTGTACTCGGTGTTTATGGCCATCGTCGGTTTGCTGATGCCAAATTGGATGTAAGATACCGCACTGAGTTTTGTATACATGACATCCAGAAATGGTAAACTAATGTACATGTCAAATTTTAGCCATATTCTTTCACATTGATCCACTATTTGTATTATGGTTCAAATTGTGACAGTTTTTACCCCCACAGTTTTTCTCTAATGAGCTTTGACCCTCCATACCAGGTGCAGTGTCTCTTCAGCTTCCATTCATTTTCATTTTTGAGTACAAGGGGATCATTTTAAAATCTATAAGCTGTACTTATATTTGTTAATGTTCTGCTAAATTTATATACCAAACATTGAAGGATCTGTATATCAAACTGGAATTTCTAAGGCATTTTCACAGAGGTGATACTTGTACACAATGTGTTTGACTAGCTTCGCAGCTTACACTATGAATGAAGATTCAGATGCTGTTGGATTTGGTTTTAATAAAACCGATTGCTGAGGTATTGACTGTCCCTTTTCATTTCTCCTCCTTCCAGTACTAAGAACAGCTTTGTGTGGCCTTGGAGATGTTTCACCATAGTTTGCAGGATGGTGGTTTTTTTTTTTTTTTTATTTTTTTTAAAAGAACATCTCCTGCTAGCACTCTGTAAAGAGCTGAGCAGCTGAAGCTGTGTAACCTCAGTGGTTATTTTTGCCTTACCAGGGTCCAAGGGTTGCACTCACAATGTGTGTATGTTACTATTCAAAAGGTTTTGCTAACTTTGTGAAGACATCAGCTTTCTCATTTTCAGATAGGGGTTAGGGTTTAGTATAATGGAGCATAAAAGAATGAGAGTTAATCTGAAATCCCAGTGTTGGAGAAAACAAGTGTGCATGCATGTGTGGCGGGGGATGGCAGTAGAAGCCTGCCTGAGGTAAAACATTGTGTCTAGGGACAGCAGTGTCTATTGAGCCTCCACTGTCTTCCTGTTGCCAGAGCTCAGTAGACCCCCCCTGGGACTCGGGGCAGTTGCTGCAGACCCTCCTGGAGCACTGTGGGGATTATCTATAGGGATTAAACTGCCTGTGCTGTGCTCCACTGTGCCATCATTAGGCCACATGGCCTCACTCAACACCAGGTGCTTCACTGCTGTGTCTCTGGTCACTTAGGAAGCCATCCCATTGAACACTCTCTCCTTTCACACGTCAGTGTCACGTCCTGGTGACACTACACTAGTTACAGTTTGTTGGTATGTGATTGCTTGTAGGCAGAGGTCCTCTGCAGCAGACTGGGAGCCAAAGTTTCATTAGCTGTCCTCAGGGGTGACAACCGTGCAATACTAGACCCTCAGCAACTGACCCAGCCCTGTGTCCATTTTTATTAAATTGGAGGCTGTAATGCAGGCTTGTGTTTTTCTTTCTCTCTCTCGCACTACTGCCAATGGCCCATGGAGACCTATAAGGGAGTGTCAGTAATCCTCTTTGTGCTGCTGTGTATTGCTGTAATTCACAACCATTCAGTTATTTATACCCGGAGCATGAAGTGGGCTTGTATATAGTATTGACACTTATGTTTTGCACTTTTGAGTACAGGGCATTTCTCATAAGCTCCCGGTGCTCTTTTCTGCCCCCGGACGACCAGGTTCTGTGGTTGAGCTGCTCTCACAGGAAAACACTACTGTAGTACATGGACATTATTATTCATAACAGCCCTCATACATTTTATTACCCAGGGTGCACTAAGTTACACTTTTTTCAGCAGTTCAGAATTTGTGTCCTCTTTACTAATGAAATTGTGATCAGCAACATTTCCTAGTATCTTTTATTCACTGCAGAAATTGAGTATTTAATACTTAAGTTTGCTAATACTGTTAACACACCAAACAGGCAAATAAGGGGAGTACTGGCACTTGAAGCATTTTAAACGTTGCTCAAGCGTTCAAGCATTACCTAGCATATCTCTGAGAGAAAATAAAGATTATTTTCTGAAGATGAAATGCTGTGTACGTTTTGGTTAGTAGGTCTGAACTGCTAATTAGCATAATGTCTCAGGGTACCTTGTTCTAACATTCCTTCCAGACTGCTAGCTTTTTCACTGATTGTACCATAAAGCATCAACATCATTTGTATCGAAACTGGTTTGTGTCAAACGTTCTCTTTTTACAGTTTCTTGAATTTAATGTAACTTTTTCAAGTATTAAAATCTCAGCTGAGCAGCAGAAGTTAGCAGAACCCCAGTGTGATAAGGTTTTTTTGCTAACTCTTAAATAAAAGCTTCAAGATTCCCACCTTGTTAGTTGAGTGAACCCCACTGTAACACTGAGAAATGATGTGCTTGTTAATAATAATAATAAAAAAAAAAAACCTACACCTCTAATGGAAAAAGTATTAATCACAAAATGACCTGGATGATTGGTTTTTTTTCCAGTGTTGCTCTATGATAAATTTACAGTTAATTGTAAATCACTGTAAAATGTTCTTGGTGGGTCTTGTTGGTGGATAAGTGAAAATTTGGGGACCCACTGGTTTCAGCCTGTTGTGTATCTCATTTTGGCTTGTGAGCATGAGAACCTCAGTGACTCGTGGCAGAACTGTTCCTGCATGCCTGGCACAGGCACAGATATTCCTGTTGTACTCTAGTGACTGTGCAGTCAGTACTGTAATGTGTTTATTCCTATGCAAATCCAGTGTAGCACTATGGATCCATATATGCCAGTATGAGGTGTCAGAGTAAAGCAGAGCTGCTTTATTTCATACCCGACATCACCATGGACTTCTTGCTCTTCGCAAATGAAAATGAAGTCCTTTTTTTTTTGCGCCTGGGAAACTAGGTCAAGGATTTGACCTAGCGATATTCTCCTATAATATAATATTCCTCAGCGATATTCTGTTTCAGAAGTGGAAACGTCTGATTCCACCCCAGTTAAAGGTCCAGTTGGCCCAGCCTTATGGGTGCGACGCTGGCAGACGGAAGGGCGGAGAAAGGAGCACTTGCAGTCAACAACGGAAATTGAATGGGGAAGAAAAATTCCTACACAATGTTTTAAGGAGTGTGTTTTAGTTTTAATGATAACTTTCATGCCAAAAATGCAAACCTAATAAGTTTGATGCAATTTCTCCTTCAGCACCTTATAGCTTTTTTTGGGGGGGGGGGGGGTTTGTGAGATGAAGCCTGCAATACTGTCTCTGTAGCGTTGTGCAGTAGCTGCTGCTGGGCCACAGAGCTAATTAGAAAAGTTATCTTTTCCCGTTCGTGTCCTACTAAAACCCATGTCTACAGTACTGCACTGCCCATATTGTAGCCTATTTTAAGAGTCTCGTGTGTGTGTGTGTGGGTGGGTGGACACAGCACATGTTTCTGGGTACTTGTGTTTCATTGTTTAACAATGACAAGTCATAATGTTCATTTGTTTCTCACCACCTCTTGAGTAGTTTTGGATTGTTTTGATTTTTCTAAAGTTGTCGGATTTTCTGTGAAAATGGGTGACAAAGGAGGCTGGGTTAGAACTGGACTGCGAGGTCTGTACCCGTCAGTGTCTGCCATTATCCATTCATGTGGAAAGTGGGACCAACCCCAAGGCACCTTCCATCCTTATGTACGTGGGGCTTTTCCTCCTCCAGTCTGAGATAAGGCTCTGGGAGGGTGTGCCTCTGCCTTCCTCCCTCTGCTTGTTGATGTTTCCTTTTATCTTGAGAGGAATGCCATGTGAAAACCATGTGCCCCTCCAACTCCCCCACCCATCATAGTTGCTTAGAATAGTAAATCTAGGAAGCCATTTTACAAATTGTCTGTTTATGTCAAGGAAAAAACACAGTTTAGATCAGATTATAACTGTAATGACCCTCAATCATTGATATGGTTATTCTAGTTATAATGATAGCGGTAATAATCGTTGTCGTGTTTGGGATATTTGCAGCCCCTGGGGAACTGGCCTGTCTCTGTTGTAGATGACAATCACTCCTGTGACGTGCATCATGTTCCTTGACTCTTCTTCAACTTCTTGCTCCCCAGCTCTTTCTTATGCTTGCCTTTTTCTCTTGTACAGTACGTGGGCCTATTTTTAGTAAGGGGAGACTTCTTGTATGAAGAGAGAGGGGAAAAAGCGAAGGCAGCTAAGTGGGAGTGTTTGCTTCGTTGAGCATCGTAGGTGGGGGAGCAATGAGGGTGGCAGAGGAGTAAACAGCCTTTCTGCGTAAAACCAAATGCAGGCCTTAGGATAACCTATAATTATACTAAAATCAAGTCACTTGAGCGAGTCATTCAGATGCTTCTTAGAAGTGCAGTGCGCTGTATTGGAGTCATTTCCGGCAAAACGCCGTGTGTAGCGTAAAACAGTCCTTGACGTGTGGGTGGGAGGGGGGAAGGGGAGGTACTGCCTCATTAGCATGTTGGTGTATGTATTGGTCAGTATCGGCAAACAATTTAATATTAAATTTTAGATTTATACTGTGAATTAAAAATACTAGGCAATATTTCTGATGTTCACAATATATATTTCTTTAATAAAGTAAGACATTTTGCACTAAGTACGAAAGCAGTGTGCTAGTCAACTTGCAGTGCAACTTGGTGCATTCTGGGTAATGAAATGTAGCTATGAGGGCTGTTATGAATAATGAACATGTACTACAGCAGTGTGTTGCTGAGAGCAGCTCATCAGAGAATCTAGTCACCAGCAGGACAGAAAAAGACCTTATGAGAAGAGTCAATATGCAAGAAAAGGTCCTGGTGCTCCAAATAACAGAACATAGAATTACTTCGAACCACTGTGAGTATTGACTCACATCAGGAAGTGGTATAAAAACAAGGTGCCCATAAAATTGGCAGTGTGAAGTCAGCTTTGTTCTTGCATGGTCTTTTTGGGGTCAGATGAACTTTCTCACAGTTGATTTAACTCAGTTCACTTGTGTATATGTCCTCATGTGACCCCACAGGGTCCATTGTGTGGCGTTTTTGCTCCGAATTCTGGGTGGGTTCCCCCGGCCTGATTAGAATGGTTAGAGTAAAACCAGAGGCCTCATTTAGACATCAAAAACCTCCTTAAATCAACATCGGAGGCCAACCAGCAGAATACATTGCTGACCTCTGGATGACATCCAGTGTCCTATTGTCTTTGTTTGTTCCCTATTTGCACGTCTCCCGTCCCACAGACGAATGTGTTCTCTCTCACGTCCATGTGACCTGCTGCCTCTTAGATCACGGCTCACTTTCCTTTTCTTTAATAAATCTAGCCCAGTGTGAGGAGCACAAGAAGTGTGACTAAAAACACCCAAAACGTTCAAGATGTGTGTCTGGGATTTTCTTAAAATAGCAGTAATTCCTTCATGGGCGGATCAGGAAACACTGTCAGGCTGTCAGCAGGTGATAAAATGCGAGGTACTGGCTACACTGACAGCAAATGACAGAAAGCCACATGCCATTAAGTCGGTGTCTGCAGGTGGCCACCTTTCTGTTTGGCTATGTAAAAACAGGAAAAAAAATGTTTGGGTTTCATTTTTGAAGAGGTGATTGTAATCTGAAGCAGTTGCTGAAAGGAGACAGTGAGGCTTGTGGTCAGACATGCTGAATTTCTTAAAGAATAGAGGTTTCATCAGTTATACTGCAAGAATGGTGAAGTGAACTAACATGAAACAAAGCAGTGTTTAAAATGTGTTTAATTATTAATCATGTTTAAATATTCATTGTGTGTTTACTCTCAAAATATGTTTACTGTATTAAATGTCACCCTTATTGTACTCTACACTTGCTCTTCAGATTACAACTGGGACAGGGAAACCCCTCCCTAAGTTACAATCAATGAACACTTAAATCTAGAGACTTTTTTATTATTTTGTGAACTACAATCTGTAAGGGGAAAAAAAAAATCTTGGACATGGCTATAATGAAGACTGCAAGACTTGGATTTTTTTAATTAACTTGAAGTCCATCAAAATAAGACCAAATTTAAGAGGCCTGAAAATTAGCAATATTTTGGTTTCACAAACTGGTTTAGCCCCTGTTGTTCACTGATTCTTCCCATAAATATAAGCAGCGTTTTTCATCTTGTTATTGATCACCAACATGGACAAACGCAAAACACAAGATACAAACACTGTGGAAATGAGTCGATTAAATCTGTTCCTGCACTGCTATCCTGTTTAGGTGCATTTTTCTGACACTTATTGTAAACACAACAGAAATTTTAGAAAATGGGCAAGGAAAGAAAGGAGTTAAAAGTAACTAGAAAATATTAATTTGAAAATTTTCTCTTTGAAAATTAACATAACCCTTGTCATGAGGAACTCGCATCAAGGTGTACAAAAAAATGTAGGAGTATTCCTGGATCTTAAAGTTGGACCAGCGCATGGTTGTGTATGAAAGTGATCCCACTGAAGTACAAAAAAAGTGGCTTTTTTGTAGTGGTTTGCAGTCGGTATCACAAAAGTAGGATTTCAGTGCTGAATGTGGTTTAAAAGTGACTAATGGCAGGTTCACACAGTGGGACAGTTGGCAGACACCAGGCTGCACTGCAGCTTCAGTTGTAAATGTTGCATGTAAATTGAACAATTGAAATTGAGTGTGGTTCAGATAATGGAGGCATGTTTAGTGATCTTTTTAAAACTTTTACACATTTTCTGTATGTGCAACACGATTTGGCACTGAACAGTCAGAGGTAGAGTAGAGCCAAACCACTGAACATTTTTATTTATTTATATTCCCCCAGTGAATCCAGCCAAGAAGGCTGGGACATTGACAAGATGTTAATCTTTTGTGGCAATCAGTATTTGTTTCAGTTGTGACAGGAATCTTAAAATGGTCAATTAAAGCATTTCTTGAAGGCAATCTGGAGAAATGGAAGGTCACTAAAAGCATGTTTACCTTATTGATTCATTTCGTATAGACTTTTTTTTTCCTGTAAAAAAAGAAAAATGTGCAGAATACTGCAGCGGTGAGTCAAGTCTTTCCAGTATTTTTCGCTGTCAATTAATGACAAGTGACATAATATCAGTTTTGGTTTTGAATATGGAAATGTTGCTTGTTTTGTTAGTGTGTATTTTATATAGCACTTGTACAAAATGGACATATGCTGTGGTGTTTTACAGTTATTGTAGTGCGAAATGGGTTTGTATGCGTGTTTGCAGATGCTGTCTACTGAAATTATGCCCTGAAGACATGTTGGTATTCATCACGGACGTTGACGTAGGAAACATGATGACACACTAGCTAATTACAAATTAAAACATGAAATAAATCATAAGTAACCCAGTAAGCGGTTTTCTCTGATGTTGGCCCATAAGGGTTCTTTGTTTTTTTTTTTTTGTTTTGTTTTTTTTTTTTTTTTAAACACAGGAGCGTGTTTGCAGCTTTGGGAAGGCGAGTTGGAGCCGTTTTGTTGTCCTAGCTTTAATGTGTCCATATGTGGACCTCATAAAAAGAGTCTCATAGAAGAGGGGTCCTGTCCTGTGACCATCCTCAGGGCTGCTGTAAGATGATAAGCGCTGTCATCAGTCACTGAGATGTGCCTGGAGTGTGACATTAATGATTAAGGGTGCTGATGGTGGCAGAAAAAATCCAGTGTGAAATGCGCTGACGGGGAAGAGTGTTTGAGAAGATGCGTAGATTGTGAAACAAAGTACTGCTAAGTGGGGGGGTGGGGAGGATTGTTGTTCGAGGGGCAGATGCTTGTTGGGGAAGGGGGGGGGGTAGTGACCCCCCCCAGATCTGTTTCTTGCCTGTGCTGAATCCAACAGATTATTAATGTGAAAGAATGGTTCATCAGATGGTCTATGTGCACCCTCCCTTTCCATGAAAAAGGAAAAAGCATCCCCAGCAGCATGGCCAAAAACACAGATAACCTTTTAATTAACAAAATACACAGGAAGAGCAGCTTTTCACATTTTCTCTGTAGTATGTCCGTGCGTTCTGCCAATGCTCCAAGTAGTGCAAGGGACAGGCTTAAGGTTTATGTTGGGGGGAGGGAAGCGATAATCTGAAAACCTCAGGTCTGATGCCCCCTGAGGTCAGTGTGGGAACCTATCAGCATTCATTTGATTACAATTAAATCATTTCCCTGGGGATAAATTAAATTAATGGCATTTCATGAATAAGTTTTGAATTTTTATGTAATCCTCTGGAGATGGGTGGTTTCATTCTGGTGCAGAATCTCACAGCAGTGAGCCAGTCATAATCAGAGAAAAGTGTCTTTCAGAAAAGGACAAAGGGGTGGCAGAGGGTGATGCTGGAAGGCTTAGGAACAGACATTGAACAAATAAAACAGAAGTGCGTCAAACAAGGCCACCGGGTAACCACAGGACTGAAGACCTCGGCAGAGCTGTAAAGTAACAGTAGGATTAGCACAAAGCTCCGGAAGGATCTAAAAGCGGTGTTTGGTGTATGCTCTCCTGCTTTAAGCTTTCTCCTTCAGCAGCACTGAACCTGTCAATATTTCTCACAATCTGTTTTCTCGTCTCTTCCAGTGCGATACCTGCTGAAGAACAACGTCAGCCCAGACCTCTGCAATGAGGATGGCCTCACTGCCCTCCACCAGGTAAGAGCTCCTCAACCATCCAGTGGTCCCCCCCACTCATCAACCTCCCACATGGTGGCACTCTGCTCATTTCCAAGAGCTGATTGCTTGGTCTACAGGTGGGCAGAATGTTGAACCCTGTTAAAACATCAGCATCTGAGATTCACCAAAAGGTGCAACCCATTGCCATAAGCAGAGCGGAGGCTTGTCACTTCAGTGCTTTAACTGTTTGAATGAAATGCACACCCACAAATCCCTGGAGATGGTAAGTGGGTTTTGAACTGGTGATCGGTGACTTTCTGTCAGGAGAAAGAGGCCTGGCATTTCTAGAGCTTTGGATTTGCAAGGCTCATCATGCTGTCACCTTTAATAAGCTGCACTCATAATAATTTGGGACGTGAATGATTGGTTCAGCCCCCATACCCGCAGTTTTGAATGGCGGTTATCCTCCAGTAGGCCTGTCGGAGAAACCTTCGCCTTGCCGTGATGTAGAGGAGTTAATGTTTCATGAAGGCGCTTTGATTGCCTTCGCAGGGACATGCAGTGAATGAGTAATGCAGCCCTTGCCTTCGTCTTGTGATCTTTGTGGCATTTCCCGCGGTGCATGCCGAGTTGAGAGTCCACATCTTCGGCAAAATGGCACCGCTTCCCCTCCCACAGGCCACTGTCGTGACCAGCCTTGCTGTGCCTCACCGGGATTTGTCACGTCTATCAGAAGAGCAGTTCACAGATGTTGTATAAAACTTAAACCTGGAGTTTTAAAATCTAATCCTTCATTTTCTCCAGTTTTTTAAAGAGGCTTTTAAATTTGGGCAAATTTATTAATCACATATACTTAGCTAATGCCTTGGTCCAAGGGAACCTGCAGTGTTAAATTTGTATACTAAGCTACGTATAATTATTTATCAGTTAATACAATCGTGTGATTTTTACTGCAGCAATTCAGGGTAAGTCAATCCACCGAGGAGACTGCAGCAGAAGATGGGATTTGAACCCAGGTGCTTCAACTGAAAGATGGTGTCTATAACTGCCACACTGCCTCTGGAATTTCTGTTACTATTTTGTGATTGATTGAATGAATTTTTGGAACATGGTCGACCATGTTCTTGATTATAATTTTACGTTCATGTCAATATCTTTGTTTTATTGACTACTGTAACTGCTGCAGCATTGGTCAGGGTTTAGTTGAAAATAAAATCGGAATCTTGGTGCGTCTATGCTGGTTAAATTAAAAACTTGTCTCATTATCCCACATTATTAAGTGAAATAAGACTCATACAAGCCGATGGTGTGGGTTGGCCTCCCTTGTGGGCTTGAGGTCCTGCATACAGCCAGTGCACACTGAGATGCTGACAGTAGCAGTGACCCCTCTGCCACAGTACTCAGGTCCACATTCAACAATACCATTGTCACATTCACAACAACAATTAACTCCTGAGAAGAACCTTTTTTTTTTAATGCCTTGCCACTCCCCAAGGGGAGCTCTCTTTTCTGCCCTTATGGTGAAATATTTTAGTTAATGAGTTGTAATGAAATGAGAACCTTTGAAACCGCTTTTTCCTTTCTAGCAGTGTGGAACGATTGCATGTTTTCATACCCTGCCACTTGGGCGCGCTCATCAATTCAGATTATCCAGCCCTCCCCTTCCATCGACCTACGACGAGGAGCATGGGACACTGCTGGTGTTGTTCCCTCTCATGTGAAGGCGTAACACACTCCTTTCTCAATGCTGCATGTTTGAATACATGCTGAGGGTAGTTATGAAAGAGGAGCATTATTTACTTTTTGCTTTCATTGTTGTTTCGTGACTGTAATCCCCTCCTCCTTCACCCCCAGAGAAGGCAGGCAGATTAGCGACAGGCACGTGGGCTGTGCTGTGTGGGTTTATGGGTGCTCTTTCTTAACGCTCTGCATTAAGAACTGTTGTAGCCACCAAGAATCATTTTGACATTTTAAACAATTACAGNCTGTGTGGGTTTATGGGTGCTCTTTCTTAACGCTCTGCATTAAGAACTGTTGTAGCCACCAAGAATCATTTTGACATATTTTAAACAATTACAGATCTGTCAGACTTTAGTGAGGTCCCCATGTTTTTCTTTGAATGTAGGATGGTGTTTATTTTACAGATTACTTGGCTCTTGCACTGGCTAATCCAGTTGGAGCGCAATACTTGGAAATTATATATTGAACAGTCTTCCTGACTCTCAAACCAAACCTTTACTCCCAGAGGTGCTCTGTTTTCACAAAATTTTTGGGGGCATTATTAAATATTTTTGCTTTTTCTATTTTACACAGATTTTTTTTTTTGTTTATAAGTTAAATCTATAGTCTTCCTTCACGTTACTTGTGTTATAAGTATTTGCACTTATGAACACAATTTGTGCTCCAAATGTGCACAATGCACTTTCAACCCACATTATTCAGAACACATTATGAGAACAGAACTTAAAATTCAAAATATTAGCCTTGATGTTCATCACTGCAAGGTAGGCAGCCCTCCCACAGAGAGAGTGACAACTTGTGACATCTCAGGTGATTTGCAACTGTGTACTTCCTTGCCAGCATCACTGGGTTATATTTATTTTTATCTTTTCATAAAATAGTAAACCCACCATTTTTCATACTAATATTTATTCTTTATCCAGAATTGCAGCGCAAAGCTAGGCAATGTACAACTTATAAGAGACTCCAGAGTCCACCAGAGGACAATGATTCACATTCACCAACACGTATACACAAAGGGCAATTTACGGTCACCTATGCCCTGAAACTCGTTTCTTTGGACTTTAAGTGGAAACCTAAACACCAAGGAAAAACTGGCACAGACACAAGGAGAACATGCAGTGAGCTGGATTCAAATCTATGTCTGAACTCGGCTGAAGTGCTGCGAGGCACCACCAGCACTTGTTGTGCCACCATGCCACCCTAAAGCTCTGTAATGCGGATATTGTACAAAATTACAATAAAAGAACAAAAAAAAACCATTTAAAAGTTGTAATAATCAACAAACGGCATAATAAATTTAAAAAATGTTAATGGCTGTGGCTATTAACACTGGATTTGGAGGTAGTTTAGAGTAGTTCTGATATTCTGGACCTGGTTTTAATATAGATTTTCTTACTTCTGGATGCATTGCTATACAGGAATTTTGATGAGGAATCTGTCAAAGCTCATGGTGCAAAATGATTAATTTCTCTTGATATTGCAATGTAGTTTACCATTTGTTTCTTTATAGAGCAATAATGCTTTTTATTATGAAAGCTACATTCAGGTTTCTTTTCCTTCACCAAAGGACCTCTGCCTTGTTCATAGATGCATTACTGTCCTGCTGATTTTACCTGTAAGTTGACATGATGGGTTTCATGCTTGGTAAGAAGTGTGTTGTGATCTGGGTGAACCAGATTTACATCAGCTGTCTGCAGCTGCAGAGGTTTACAGGTCAGACCTTCCCTCTCACCTCTGGGGAGTTTCATACCTAGCCTTAGGAAAATAGAAAAACATTCAGGTCTCTCTGCTAGAATTGCATTATTCGCCCATGGAGTTATGGTACTGAATACATGACTGGGAAAGAGTGCAGTCCTGCTGTCTTCTGTGCCTGGCAGTGCTGCATCGATAACTACGAGGACATGGTGAAGATCTTGCTGGACCGTGGGGCCTACGTCAACGCCCAGGACAATGAGCTGTGGACTCCCCTGCATGCTGCAGCCACATGCGGCCATGCCAACCTGGTCAAAATCCTCATCCATCAGTGAGTCCCAGGGGGTGCTGTTCCTTCTGCCAGCTTCCCCACAGCCTGGTCTGTGTGCAAGAAACAGTTCTACTCTTGCATCTCATAATCCACCATGTTCATTAAAAGTGATCACTGCTGTAAGGTACCCACCCGTGAGCACATTCATTGAGCAGGTTCCTCAACATGCCTGTTCTGGCTTCTGGATTTCTTTGCCTATCCCCCCCCCCCCCCCCCCCCCCCCCCCCCCTTTTTTTCCTCCCCCCCCCCCCCCCCAACAGGCTCAGGTNTCCCCCCCCCCCCCCCTCCTCAACTCCACGTCTTTTGTCCATGCAGTGGTGCGGACCTGCTGGCTGTCAACTCTGATGGGAACATGCCCTATGACCTCTGTGAAGATGACCCCACACTGGACATTATTGAGACTGCCATGGCTAACCGTGGTGAGCAGGGGGCTGAAGCTGTGTGGGTGGATGAGGGGGTCATGCAGATCTTGCACAGGCTGACAGTTAACACCTAGCAGAGTGCAGCTCTGGCTCAGGAGAACTTGAGATAAATAATGACATGCTTCAGTTGTTCCAAGATGCACGATTCTGTGTAGCCTGAACAGACTTGTAGTCCCCATGCTGTCAGGAAATGGTAAATGACACCAAAGTGACAGTCCTTTAATGAGGAGGCAGGAAACTTGCGAGGAGGAGTAAATAATTAAGAAGCTTGATGTGTTCCTAATTTATGTTTTCAAAAACACAGGTGTTATTGACACTTTTTTTTGTTTTCATAAACTGCTTGTTCAACATAGGCTCATGGTGGATCAGATCCTATCCGAGATGCACAGGGCATGAGTCAGTGGAGAGTATCACGAGTCTCTGCTTGAGAATGTCAGTCCACTGCAGGGCGCACATACTTATTCTCTCATATACACACCCTGTGGACAATGTAGTTACCATTTCGCCGGAAACACGTGACTTTGGACTGTGGGGGGGGGGGGTACCCACATTAATACAGAAACATGTGAACCCCACACAGACTGGGTTCAAACCCAACTCGTATCCAAATCCGTAATACAGGAGCTGTGACTCATCAGCACTACCTGCTGCACCATCTGCTGTTACTGCTGACAGGCAGGTTTGTATTGATCTTGATCTTTATCGTGAGACAAAGCAGAATAATCCCCACTTACGGTTAGGAAGTGCCCCAACTCAGAAGAATAACGCATGAAATGACTGCACTGAGACAGAGTGTATAGACCCTGTGTGCTATGTGCTCATGCTGTCATGCGGGGTCACCGGGGTAGGGATGCATCTTAAGAGCTGACATATATCTCAAGGATGTCCATCACCATCTCCCTACATGTGAGACTTTTTTGTTTGGTTCCCTTTATTGCTCTACTCTGGTTCCACTTTTTTCTGTTGTCAAAAAGGAAATGCTTTCCTTTTGTGTGTAACCTTTTCAGCCAGGCACCATTATGTTTGGGCTCGGTGTTAGTGACAGGTGCTATCCTCTCTCTGCACTTGATGGACAGGCATCACCCAAGAGATGATCAATGAGACCCGGGCATCTGTGGAGAGAAGGATGTTGGAAGACATCCAGAACCTCCTCCGGGATCGTGTGGATGTGAACCAACAGGATTCGCAAGGGGCCACACTGGTGAGGCACCTGGTGACACTTGGTGTGTTTGCATGGTCGAGTCAAGCTGCAGCAGCGATTACAGATCTACTCTGCCTTCAGATACTGGAGGCAGTTGTTTTTTAGTATAATAAATGACAAGACTGCATGAAATAGATGTATGTCCACTGCAGCTTAAATATATATATGCTTGCATCTCCATGAGACAAATTCTGAGAATGTACACCTTAGACAGAGTGTGTGTGTGTGAGTGAGTGAGTGAGAGAGAGAGATATATGATGCTGGATGTTAATCGATTATACAGAGTGCCTGTTAGAGGTGTGTGTGAAGAAAATGCGAAATATTTGCTGTTTGTCTCCCGAGGGCCTCACATTAGCACCTGTTTATTGTTTTTAAGCTCGGCATAGTAATAAAGTTTTAATGACCATAAGGCTCATGAAGATAAACAGCCTACTTCCTACCTTCCTTATCCATTGAACCAAATGTTTGTGTGCCTAATCTCTATTCCGGCTTTGGACACGGTGCTTCAGCACATTTTCCAGCTGTTAAGCCCAACCTCTGCCTAACGCAGGCTGTGGGCAAAGAGGCCAGAGCAGGTTGATGCCTCATAGAACAACTTGTAATCCAGTAACCTCAACCTCCCTCCCATGGGCAATGTATCTTATGTGTTGTCTGCAACACGTTGTGTGCTGAATTTTGATTTGTCATTTTGAGTTTGATTTATGATTAATGATTTATTGTTAAGAGAGAGAGAGGAAAGTGAGGATGGATCCCCTGCACCCACATTTTGGAAGTATTTTACACTGGTTCAAGGCCAAGGGAGATGTGGAGATGCTCTTAGCATTTTGTTGTTCAGCACCTAGTGACGCATGTGAGGATTTGCACACACTGTGCTGCCTGCTGGACACCTCAGTGGGCACATTCCTGCAAAGCCTATGTACATTTTATGGTCCATTGCTGCTTTCAGGCTGTGCCTGCAGACTCCCATGCTGTCTGCCAGTGTGCCAGTTTCGTCATACCTTTAAGGAACCCTTGGGTTTAACAGTGCAGCTATCATTACATCAGAGCTGTGGTACTTTAACCCTTCAATATGGTGACACTGTTATATAGTTTTTTATTTATTTATTTTTTTTTGGCACCTTCTGTCCCCACTTGCAATATGGATTATGAAAGGTGGCATATAAAGGTTTTGCGATCCTGAGCATGGAAAACAAGGTGTTATCGTGATGAGTTATGTATTAGTGTAGGACAAGCAGACAGTGGCTGTAACAGCAGGTTGGGCAATTTTAATTAAACGTTATGAAGGTAGAAAATGTCGGCCTCACCTCTGTGTGCTTGTTACATTGATGGCTGCTTTTAAATGTATGAATCGGCATGGAAAGAATCTTGACTGATGGAGAATCTTGATTGAGATCTGCAGCCTTGCTGTGAATAATTCTGCTTGCACTGCTACCCCTTGGCCAATCTGCATCTCCCTTCCCTGCCCAGCTCCACATTGCTGCAGCTAATGGCTACGCCCAGGCAGCAGAGCTCCTGCTTGAGAGCGGAGCACGTTTGGACCTCCGTGACACCGATGGCTGGCAGCCCCTCCATGCAGCAGCCTGCTGGGGCCAGGTAACTAACACACACACACACACACACACACACACACACACACACACACTTCTAAAAAGAAACACTGCTTACCCCAGTATGCTGCATGAACCAATGTTGTCTTCATTCACAGATGCATGTGGCCGAACTGCTGGTGTCTCACGGTGCCAGTCTCACTGCTAAGACCCACTTTGACGAGACCCCCATTGGTGAGCCTTCCTTCATACCCATCAGCTATAAGATGAAAACTTTCCTGTGAGAGACAGATATGAACAGATGGCTGTGTGTGTGTAAATGTGTCATTATCACACTTAATTGTGGAAGCAGCGTGTGGTATAGATAACATAACTCAACTGTGGGACACAGTCCTTTAGTTGGTCAGTAGTTTTTTCTATGTTACATATGCATGTTAACCTTCGCTCGCTCGCTTGCGTGCTCTCTCTCTCTCTCTGTGTGTGTGTGTGTGTGTGTGTGTATGTATGTGTGTGTATNAACATAACTCAACTGTGGGACACAGTCCTTTAGTTGGTCAGTAGTTTTTTCTATGTTACATATGCATGTTAACCTTTGCTCGCTCGCTTGCGTGCTCTCTCTCTCTCTCTGTGTGTGTGTGTGTGTGTGTGTATGTATGTGTGTGTATATATATATATATTATATATATATATACACACACACACACACACACACACACACACACACACACACACACACACACACACCGCAAACACAATTTTTGGTATTGTATATACAGGGTCTAATACAGACATATGTATAATATATACATTATTTGGTTAAAACCAGGACAAATCAATGTTTATTTGTTTCAGGAAAATAGAAAGGGTCATTTGCCTTGTTATGATCCGATAATGTTTTATCGCATTATCCTTCATAAAAAAAAAAAAAAAAAAAAACCCTTGGATTAGTATTGCTCCAAATCCAATAAAACAAGTGCTTATGTTGAGTCAAACTAAATCTAGACGTTATGCCACAGCAAATGGGTTTTGCATTCATACAGCTTGGTTCTTTTATTCCTTTTCCTTGTTAATATTTTTTTTAAGCATTTAAAACTTGCTTTCAGTAGATGTATTTATATGCAAATCAGCATGACAAAAACAAGGTATCTAATGGGTGTTAATGGCCAAAGATGTGTCATTATTGATTCTTTGTACTAGAATCAAAGAGGGAAGTGAGTGCTGAGCAAGTTGCCGTTTCAGAAATAGGACGACATATTGTTACTGGACAAATGCGTGGATGGATTTTACATGTGTAGCTGGGCAGGGCTGGCAGTAACTTTCCTTGTACCCCCAGATCTGTGTGAGGATGAGGAGTTCCGGGCCATGCTGCTTGATCTTAAACACAAACACGACATCATCATGAAGTCACAGCTCAAACACAAGACCTCGTTGTGTCGTCGCAGCTCCAGTACAGGCAGCCGTGGGTGAGTACTGCCCTCTGCTGGCAGCAAGTGAGCACTGACACCAGCAGGGGTCTGAAACCAAAACTGCTGCTGTCACTTGACACCTGAAACACCGGAAACCCACCTGAAATAAACGTCCACAACCATGGATGTGTGACCCGTGTCCCGACAGCAAGGTCGTCCGGAGGGCCAGCCTCTCAGACCGGAATAATCTGTACCGCAAAGAGTATGAGACAGAGGCCATTGTGTGGAGGGGCGGACGTGAGGAGGATGAACACGAGAAGGAATCGGACCAGGAGAACAGCCAACCGGTGAGTAGACCCTATAGATGGGGTATGTGAGAAATGGTCATCAGTGTTTGAATACATCTGTGGTGTCGCAATGGCTAAGGAACTGATCAGAAGTTAAATCTGAGAGCAGCGCTAAGGGAGCAGCTTTGGCCAGAATTTAAAATGAAGCACAAGGAATGTGTTTGTCACATGAGACCTTTTGTATTTTGACATGTTCTTCTGGTGGGGGTAGTAGCGTGTCTTTGGAGCATCAAGCGACAGCCCCAAGAGTAGCCAGTATGATTTTCAGTAAACAGTCTGCCGTTTTCCCCTAGCTGGGAACCACTTTGAAAATGTTCGTACTTACTAATTTAATAAAAGTTTTTGATGTCAGCCCTTAAGGCTGCAGGTACTGACAGCTGCCAACATGAATCTTATTGGAATAAAATGTAAAAATTGAAATTGGTCAAGAGCAAAGGTTATTAATCAGTTTAAAAACCAAGGAGGTGGTGCTACTGGAGTCAGTATTTATACCCTGCTGTATAAATGGGTAAATCATTTACACTAGAAAGGCAATGGTAAACTAATACTAAATTTATCCTGTGGTAAGAGATATCAGTGGACTCTGTGCCCTTGGAAGGTGAATGTTTGTTTGCAGTGGATTTATTGACCTGGTGGATTGTACAGCGACAGATGTACACATAAAAGATCTTTAAATACAATTAAAATGAGCATAAAAAAATAAAGGACAGAGATGGAGTGCAGTTTTCTTCCCCCTGAAGATAATGCATACTCTCATCTTGGTTCTTGACAGGAACATATTCTGCAGCTACTCAGTGATGTTTTTGTAGACTAGTTTAAAGATTCATTGCTATAAACTAATATGCATCAAGGAATTTTGTAACATTTTGGGTTGGGGAAAAAAACAGTAGATTTATCTGGTGCACAACTGTAGTGATGATGATTTGGGAATCTGACATTTTAAATTTTTGTCAGAATAGTTTCCTCAAGTAACACACGCAGTTAGGGCCAGAGAACTGTCTAACTTTTATAAACAGTTAATGCTTAATAGATATCCTTCTATTTATTTGATTAAAACAATTGGTAAAACTTCTTTTTTTAACTTGAAGCTTTGAAATTAATTTAATCCACAACCTTGATAACAGTTGGGACTGAATACAATATTAACTACTTCATCCTATAAGTACATGTAGTTTTTATCATCTTACCACTTTTTCAATTTTATTATCTCCACTTTGGGCCCAGTTTTAGCAATTTGCCTGTATTTGCTGGTGCTGTTAGTCACCAAAACTCGGGAACAACCAGCCACAAGCTCTGCAGTGTGGAAGCAGGTAGCATTGTGTTAGCACTCCTGCCTTTTCACTCAAAGGTTGCAGGTTCAAGTTCTACCTGCTGTTGTGATATGATTGATGAAGGTTCTTTTCTTAAGTTTTGCAAGTAAAAACTGGCAGTTCAAAAGTTTGTTGTAATTTTCTTTGGAGAGAAGTGTCAGCTAAATGGAAAATTGTAATGTAAGCAAATTAAACCGGCTGTTCTGTTTCTGTGCACTTTATTGCCCTCTATTGGCTAAATGGGGAAGCAATTGTATTTGCTGTGCTACAACCTGTAATTTTAGAAAGTAGATGTGCAATTTTTTTTTTCTTTTTTTGGAGGGGTGGAGGGAATCTGTGCACAAATGAGTGTGTGGTCAGTAACTACTGACCTGTAATCCCCAGGTCAAAGCCCAGGAGAAACCCTGGACTGGATGTACTCCAGAGGGAGAGAAGCTGAACGGTTCCATCTTCATGGGGACAACTGCTTCAAATCCACACTCCTGCAATGGGGACCCTTCGAGTACGGACCCTCAGAACATGACTTCCTCCTCATCCTCCACGGAGTCCTGGACAAGGGATCGAGCCCAGACATTATCGGAGCTTAAACGACAGAGGGCTGCAGCCAAGCTTCTCAACCATCCGCTGCTGAACGGCCACCTGGGAAATGGCTCCATGGGACTCCTGGAGCTGAAGTCGAGTCCTGAGGACCCCCGCATGCCCTTGGTGTCCTCCAATGGCAGCGCGGTTTACTACACTCCTGCCAGTGGGGATCCGCCCCTTCTTAGACTGAAGCAGCCTGTGGAGGAGATGGAGCCAAAGGGCCACGGATGCTGCTGCATCTCATAGCATGACAGAACCATGGAGACAGCAGAGAGGGAGACCAGAGGAACGTAGTCCTAGCATGTCAGCACTTATACCAGGTTAACCCCTCTGGGAATGGACTGCGTACCTCCAGAGAAATGGGTCTAGCTGATGGCTGCTGGTGGAGATCGAGGTAGTCCAGGGACTGGGGGTCAGAGCAGCCGCACATCAATTCAACAAGTTCCTGTGAGAGACTTTGACTAGAATATTTACACAGACCGTAAGGGAAGTGTTTAATTATTCTCTTTAGCTCCAGTTGCTCAGGCTTTTATTTCCCAACTAGGCCGAACCATGCTGTGTCCAAACCACTCGTTCTGTTTGCATGGTAAGTCAATGACAAATGTGAGTCCTTGGGGGGGACAGGGACAGGTCGAGCAAGACCAGGACACTATGTCTACACAGTGTGTGTTCACTGAAGGCCTGTAGGAAAGTTGTTAGGTGGGGGTCTGTAGGAAACCCCGCTCCTGTTGGCATGTGGAGTCCATGCCTGAGAACAGATTTTGGATCAACTGCACCTGAAGCGGCGCGAATCCGTATTGAAAGGAACTCGGATGAATAAACCAATGGAGCACAGATCCATGGCATGATCAAACTCTGTTGTGCACCTCGACTTTTTACACTTGGTTTATTTTTATATAATAACAGATACAACAAATACCACAGCTTCTTCAGGCACTTGAGCAGATCATATCATACTGTCATGAAAAACAAACTGTGTCTTCTGTGTCCTTTATTTCAGCACTTCAGGTAGTACCTTTTGATTACTGCAAGAAGCAATGAGAACTGTGTTGTTTCAACTTGTACAGTATTATTTATGGAAAAAAGTGTATAGAGGCTACTATCCAGCATTTCTGGATTCAAGGTCAAAGTCATTATTTATTGTCTGTTTTAATTCTTCAGAGTTAATACTCCTGGCCTGTTTCAAGAGGAGGTGCAAAGTTTATTATGGATAGGCAAACATTCAGAAAGGTGGGGAGTACAAATCACAACCTGTGTCTAACAGAGTAAACAGAGTTTACATTTAACTGGACCACAGCAGTATGTGTGAACATGTTGTACGGGTGAATTGTGAAATGACTGTAGTTGGAGATTGGTGAGGGTCTCATGCTTCTGTGTCACACATAGATGGTGGTCAAATTTATTACGGTTCAGCTTCGCTCCCCTTAATAGAACTGGAAGTGTTAACTGAAAGTGATTTGTCTTTTAGGAGCAAGTATGTGTGTGATTCTCACCTCTTTCTTCTGGAAGGTTCATTTTTGGGCAGTTCTTATCATGTGAACCATTGTTTGGCACCTTTTTATGATATTCTTCCATGAGTTGCAAGAAGTCTTTTTAAAGCTGTTGGAACACTTGATGACAATCTTCAGTATTACTGAAACCATCCATTTGTATTGTGATTGTAAAATTGAATGTGAAACATGAAAATGATTGAAATAGTTTAGTGCAGACTCTCTTCCGTCCACATTCTGAATGAATGGCCTTGTGGGATACATATGAGCAGCGTGTTTTTGTCCCTACAGCACCACTGTACCCAATGTGAACAGTATACTGTACATGTTGCCAGTCTTCCTATGGAAAAGGACTGTCTAGCAGGTAAAGATGGTGTAAAGCGAGGAAAAAACAGCTTTCTTGGTCCAGCTCTTTGCACTTCTACGTCCTCTCTCTGTGTATAGTGTCAAAGCTGTGTACAATTTTGTAAATTTGTTTGTTTTGTTTTTTCCTGTTTGTTAAATGAAATTCTATATATATATAGCTAATATTGCTGATATTACAGTTTTTTTCCCTGTGTCAGAGGTGAATTTGAACTCTGGCTATGCACAACATTCAATAAGTACTAGAAGTATTTAGCTGCCATGTAAATAAGAATGCGTATTAAGGACAAGTGTACTTTTCTTTTTCTTTTTTCAGTGATTGCACTGGTTCCTCTGAATACAACATAAATATTTAATATGTGGAATTGTCTGAAGTCATCAGCTAGAGATGTAGAAAAACTCTAGAACGTGGTTCGAAGCTGAGAGCTCTGCACATCCACTATAGCGCATTTCACACAAGGAGAACATGTTCCTGAGTTTGGCAGGGGTTGATTTGAATTCAGTTGAGTGAGAAATGAGAAAACATAACATATTTGGGTGGTATAATTAGCTCAAAAGGATTTGCTTCCACATTTTATCCACTGTAACCTTGGCTTGTTTACATGCATCAGAGGACTGGGAGTCAGAAGGACAAAATCCTGCTTTCTGAACTTTCATCTGGCCTCTGATTGTGTAATACAGCTACTATTATTATCATGAAAAAATAATTTAAAGCTACTGATTTTGTAATTATTGGAAAATACTGATTGTTGTATTAACCTATTTTGAATAAATTGTATATTTTGCTCAGTTTTGAGTTTTTTTTTTTTTTAACAGATTGCAAGTAGTTGAGTTTTAAGAGAGGAACTGGGCTTTGAGAAGCTTTGCACACTGCTTTTTAAAAGGATGGAAAAATAACTTTGTACATTTTAGCAGGCAAATTTTTATAAATTATTTTTTCAATAGGCTTCATTCGCAATGAACTCGAATGTACATCAAAGTGTTTGTTTGCTCCAGCTATGGTCTGTATTTTGTAGTGTTGGTCTTTCTGCAACACATTTTATATCTTAGGATCACTGGTAACATCCATCTTTCCATCCATCCATCCATCCATCCATCCATCCATTATCAATAACCACTTGTCCTGCTGCAGAGTCACAGCAGTCCAGAGCCTATTCTGAAAGCACAGGGTACGCCTTCTGATCCACTTTACTCAGGATGCCAGTCCATCTTGAGGTAATCACACACACACACACACACACACAGAGAGAGAGCAGAACAACTTGGTCACTAATTCACCTGAAAAAGAAATTATGTATATTAATGGATAAATAATGAGGTCCTCTCTCAAATGGCCCTCCATACAGCATGCAGTAATTCACACAACAGTGATTCACTTTTCTAAATCACAGAAAAGTGCTTGTTTTCCCTTTGCCCTCTATGGCTGACTTGTGTCTGTGGGGATGGAAGCCCAACAGTTGAACAGCTGTGTGGAACGGACTGTTGGCAGAAGTTATCCAGCTCCATTTGCTGTGCGCCTAGAGAAACGCATTCTGAGGATGCTGGTCACGGGGTTGGACGCTCAAAAGGCTGCATGCTGGGCAGGCCTGACACTTGGCAGCGACCACAAGCGTGGCATTAAGCAAGACTAGAACAGAAACTGCACATTCACATATGCTGTACTATGTATTCTCTTCATCAGTCTTATTTTACAGAAATATTTTATTTACCATTATGGGTTCATCCATCCATTCATTTTTAACTAACTGCTTATCTTGAGCAGGATTGCTAGGACTTGTTGAATTATTCATGTCATTGGAATTTTATTCATTCTAAATATGCAGCTAAATTACTAATGACATAATATGAGTGGTATGTAGTCTACCTTGTTATTGTAATCCACCTAGACTGATTATTACCTGTAAATCAGACACCCATCAGTTCAACAGGCAGTTGGGGTTTGCCAACTGCCTTTTCTGTAGCTAAGAAATCTATCAGGAAAAATATGAACTGACGCTAATCAAAGATACATTTAAAAGATCAACTAATTTTTTTAGCATTTTGTATTCCTTCATAGAAATTTTCTTTCAAAATCTGTGTAAAGACATAAACTTAACTTTATGAACACAGCTTTTATTTGTGTGTGAATATTGGATGACAGCAAATACTCATGTGACAGAGAAAGCTACACAATGGTGACAAATCACATGATGGAAGAGCTGTGCTGACACCCCATTTCTGGGTCCCGCTCTCTGTTTTCTGTCTCTTCAGGACTCCACATTCAGGCCACGCCAGCTGGCAGACACTGTGCTTCTGCACGTTTCAGCCAGGCAGGGAAGTGAATTAGCATCTCTCAGCTCCACTCCATTAGCACATGACCACCCCAGCTTGGCCTCCATGTCACGTTGGAGTTATTGGCATGAAATCAAAAATTTCATAACAAAGGTCAAAGAATCTGCATTCAAAATATAAATTTATATCACAAGGCAATTTATGGACCTATAGCTTTTTGGATTATGGACTCTAATTTAAAACTTCAGAGCTCTCATTTTTTTTCAAAAAGTGACTTAAGTGTACCGAAATGTGTCCCAGGAAACATTAACTAAGAGATGAGATAAGCAATACTTCAGTTGCAATCTTGCTTAATTTTTTTTACACTTAATCTACAATATAGGAATGAAATATTGGAATAATGTAAAATGTCAAGTGATTCTATTAAGTTTTGTAAGTGGTAAGGTGAATATCGTTCAAAGACGTCATGGTTGTTAGCTATCAGCATGTTACACAGCAGCATGACAGGGCAGCCAGTCTATGAACTTGACTGTACCATGTATAATTTTAACATAACTAGAAATGCTGAAAAATCATCTATATATAACAGATTTTTCCACTTTAAATTGAAAATTTCAGTTTAGAGACATCGATACTCTGTATTTTAGCGGTAGTGGAAGCACCATCAAGTCGAATTCTCATAGCGACCACTGGCGTGATTTCAAAGGCAAGGGTGGAACCAGAGCAGTTTACCAGTGCCGTCTTCTGTGAATGTTTCAGTTTTGAGGGGGGAACCATGGAGAAAAACATGCAAACCCCACACCAAGCAAAAAGCCCAAGAGCTGCAAGGCACCTGCTGAACATACTGTGTCTATAGGGACACTGTATATTCACACTTTTGTTGAAAATTAATGAATTTATTTTTGTGAAAAAAGTGACAAAAGCCCATATGCAAGTATTTCTTTTAAAGATAAGCTTGCAGTATCGCCCCAGTTTGTTTTAACAAACACATTTAGCTGCCAACATTGACCTCAAGCACCTAGCATCCGAGTATGAAACACTCCGCTGGTGAATCATGTCGGCCGTCGTGCTACAGGGGCAGAATTAGTGGGATTGTAGTAGGAAATGTAAGCTGACAATGTGAGTGGGAAGGCAGTGAGGTGTAAGGATTTCTCCTCTGTGGACATCACCGCCTGCAGAGAGCTTAGTGCTGAGCTACTGCACAGAGGAACATGGCCAAAAGTGACTGCAACACAGACGCTGTCCAACAGGACTAACTGACAAAATATTCCAGGAAATATTAACTAAATAACAATCTGATTATATATTTTCATTATTATTAACTTTTTTAGCTAATGCTTTTTTCCAATGCATCATAATGTTATTTTAAAATAATAATGTATCAAATTGTCAAAATATATGCTGATTAAATAACATTTAATGTTGGTTCGTAAAACCTTAAGTAATTTTACGAATCACAACGTCCTGTTTTAAGTCGTATCTTAAAAAAGAGGAAGCCAAATTGCCATCATTCTGTCATATAAACACAACTTTGTCAGCAGTCTTTCCACCTCAACATCCTCATTCGAAGATTTTCGCAAACCACATTGACCATGTTTCAAGAAGTCAACGTCAGTGTTGCTTTGTAAATGTCCAACTTCAATTTATAACACTTTTAACTTGGGGAAAAAAAGGGTTCTGGTTAAAAGAATGCAATAAATCCAAGGCAACAGTTTTAGAATGTTTTTAAAAATGTGACCAGCAGTAATATACCCACATTGTTGCTTTTCTTCTGTATCTTTGCTTTTAATAATTTCTTTGCTCTATACTTTGCTGTTATGAATTTGTTTTTTATGCTCATGAGTATAAAGCTAATTCCTTCACCGTTTGTCCTTGAGAAATGCCTTCACAAGACAAGGTTACAAGAAGTTCTACATGATTTACGGAGCAAGTAAGCAGAGACTGACTTTGTAGCAGATTGTTTTGTCTGGCCCGTCGCCAGCTTCCTAGCTAACTCACCACTTGTGAATTCCTACGTTAGTCAGTACCCCAAGTGTGGGGGACGGGGGATTAGTTAGTCTGCCATGAAGTTAATGGAGTCATTAAAAACCTAAAAAACAATAAGCATATTTTTAAATACACCTAACAAGCAGGTCAAGATGTGCAGTGTTTGGAACCACACTGGGGCTTTGGGTTGTGTTGAAAATGAAAGCATTTCCCTCTACCTTTGCATACACCCACAAGAGCAGAGCACATGCACGTGACTATAAACATTATGCTTGTCAGATAGCAGCTCAGTCTCAGCAGGTCTTTAACTGTGTGCAATAAATAGCAGAATGCAAAAATGAGGCTTAATTTTGCAAAAGCACTGTGTTCTGGTCAGAGCTCACCATGTCCTGCATTCCTCCATTACTGTTATAGATCACAACAGTGGACAGTTGTCAACATTTACAGCTGAATATACACAAATGACTTATTTCTTGGTAACAATCAGCTGCAGTTTTTTTTTCTGCTTTAGAAGCAAGATCCGATACCAGTGGGTATCGTTTCTGTATGGCGGAACCGGATCAGGTGTCTAGGATCAACCTCCATATTTGTTTCTATTCGCTACAAAAGCAAAGGCCACACTGGTAGCGACCCGCTCTGATGTTCACCGCCGTGACCTTTCGTGAACTCCACCCCCCCCCCCCCCCGTGG